>WBMY01007072.1:526867-538244 GCA_013397315.1 Donacobius atricapilla | reverse complement strand
GGCCGCCTCTACCGGCACCGGGCCGCCTCCAGGGCCGCCTCTACCGGCACCGGGCCGCCTCCAGGGCCGCCGGGCCGCTTCTACCGGCACCGGGCTGCCTCGAATGCCGCCGGGCCGCCTCCCTGTGTACCAGGGTACTGTGAGAGCCCGAATGAGAGATGCGGGACTCCAGCCATGCGGCTCTTCTAAGGGTGCTGTTTATTTCATGGATTGAAGTTACAGCAGTCACGGGCCGTAGGTGACAAGAGCCGATGCCCAGAGCTGCCAGCATCACCTTATAGGCAAGCCTGAGGCCTGAAACCTGACGTCACTTTAGTTCTGGATACAATGCATTATATACTTGAGTTACTGGGCATCTTAATACATAATAACCAACAATACCTTTACATTTACCCATAGCCTATCACAACTACTAACTTTACTACACCATGGTTAGTACAATACAATCACATCAAATTAGTATGTCACAATTTAAAGTTGTTTTTCTGCTTTCTTGCAGTGGAAAATTCTTATACCTTATTTCTACACCTTTTTGTTTGCTTAGGGTTTTCCTGAGATTTATCTTTACTTGGTAGAAACATCTTTTTGTTTGTGGTCAATATATCCTTTGCTGTAGCCATAAAACTACCTTCCAACGCATCTTAACATTTGTCCAGTAACCACTAACTCAGCAATCCCTGACATTTTTTATTTTTCTAAATGAAAACCTGCTTCCATCTCTACTTCATTTTCCAGTTCCACATTCAGAGAGCCTTCTATTAAACCTACATATCTGTGAAACTTTCCTGTCAAATTTTCATCCTTCCTCACAGGATACCTTTATTTCCCTCAGCAAGGCCCAGCCACACCACTTTCCATTTAAAGAAAAGCTCACCGAGAACTCCAATCACAGTTTGTTTTTGTTAGAATAAAGGCTTTGTAAGATGGAACAAGACCAGAAAAAGGAACAGTTGAGGCTGTTTGGTGTTGTTCAGAGTCAGCCAGCCCACAGCACTAAGATTAGCTCAGCTGGTCATAATACCAAAGTTTCAGTTCCTGTCTGGGCCACTGACTTGGAGCTGGACTCATCATCTGTGTGGATGAGTCTCATCTGTGTGATGATGTCCATCTGAGCTGGACTCTCATCTGTGTGATGACCNGAGCTGGACTCATCATCTGTGTGGGTGCCTTCCAACTGAGACAAATCTGGGAATCAAGATCCATCTAATTACAGCAGCCATGGGCAGATGAGTTCCCTCCAACCATGCTGAGGAACAACCTCATCTCCTGAGCCTACAGCCCCTTGGCTCTGCTGCTCAAGTTCCTGGATGAGGGTCCCAAAACACCCTGGGCAGCAGAGCTCTAAGGAGTTGGAGACCTGCCCCATCCCGTTATTTGCCTCTACCTCACAGCTGGGACAATGCTGAGTTTCAGGACCTGACCCAGCACTGAGCAGAGCTGTTGGAGAAGGCCTGGGGTTTGTTTTTTGCACATTAAGCAATGAAGAGCATGTGAGATGTGAACAGCTGGAAAATATTTTAAAAAGATAACCTATGGTGACAAGGAGCCACTAACTAACGTTGTCCAACACTGCCTGGCTTTGGGTGCTCCTCTCTCAGAAGGGCTGCAAGGGCTCTGTCAATGCAGAATTTCTGCACTGTCCCAGCTGCCATGGGAAAGAAGGACACAGCTAGAAGCTCTGTAGCTTACCAGAACTTTCAATATACCTGTCCAGCACTGCAAGTGTCTCTTAGCATAGCTCACTCACAACTGCAACAGGATTTCTACCCCAAAGGATAAAATGCAAATTTTATTGAACTTTACAGCACTAGTATAGGTCAAAACAAAAAAATTATTCTCAAGGCAACCACACAGCAGCACAGAGAGGGCAGTGGTCCAGTTGTATTTAAACATTTCACAGGGATTTATTTATCCTGTACCTCTAGCCCACTTAAATAACTGTAGCTCATGTTTAGCTTGCTGCAGACTTGTCACTTTCCAGCAAGCTTGAAGAAAATCCATCATTTTTCTGCCCCCCTTTTTGTTTTCCCTTTAGAAAGAAAACCTCTTGGTCACACTGATCCTCCTTTTCTGGTCACTGCACACACCGG
Source organism: Donacobius atricapilla (assembly GCA_013397315.1). Lineage (NCBI taxonomy): Eukaryota > Metazoa > Chordata > Aves > Passeriformes > Mimidae > Donacobius > Donacobius atricapilla. The sequence goes on along the minus strand of WBMY01007072.1, from coordinate 536,154 downwards.
TTGCACAGACACTAAAATTGTATTTAAAGGTCTGGATGTGCCAGGTCACTCGAACACCGAGAGGTTCATGAGTCTGCTGAGCTGCAGCAAGGCAGAGCTGCAGCTCCAGCCTGGGCCGAGCCCTGTGCACGGTCGTGTTCAGCTCAGCTGGGGCAGCCCGGGGTGGCTGCGCCGACCGAGCTCCAGTGAAGCACCTGGGGCACAAAGGGAAGTCAGAAAGAGGAAGGAAATGGGGAAATAAAAGATAAGCACGTTAGATTCTTTAAAAAGAAAGCATGCTACACTGTGGAATCAAACATTTCCTAGTGCACCCTCCAGCTCAGTTTTTCGTCCAGACATTAGCTGGACGTTTACTAAAGTGGTTTTCAGGCAGGAGATACTGAGCCACACTGATCTGAAACAGGGGAACTGAGCACTTCCTCATGTTCCAAGTGCTCCTCTCCCTCCATGCCATCCTTTATGACCAAGAGAACTGCCAGAGCTACAAATCTGAGCCTGCACCTCAAAATAAATAGGTTTTCTCCACTGGGCAGCAATTTTCCAACATGAACTACATGCTTATAAAGTGGCCAGAGATAAAAGATGGAGCACACAGAGAGTTGTAGTGAAGTTACAGTAACTCCTGCTTTTCCCCTTATGACCAGAAACTCAGGCTCATTTTTATAGACCAAAGTAAGCTGGGGTCTTCCTGTAAGCCTGTAAAAGTCACAAAATGCAATAAAAAAGGTACATTTAACATGCAGACCTTTCTTTTCCTGGACACCTGTTTGATATTCAGGCAACCAACTGCTTTGAGATCGGCAGCTCGACAGCATTAACAGCTGGTATCTGAGTCATGAAAGGAGCAGTAGCAGAATTTAATGGGAAGTTGTCCCACTTCATAATAGAATTCACATTGTGAGGTACCACACTTTCCATTATGAAACTATAAAAATATATTCCCAGAATCTGAAACGAGTTCAATAATTTAAACCGATGATGCAAAGAGGATCAGGTGTTATCTAGGAAGACCTGTCCCAGTACTGCGAGCTTGGAGTTAAAAGACTGACTGGGGCAGCTCAGGAGGGAATGTGAGCTTTTCTTAGAGTTTCTCTTCTCTCCAGCTTTCTCTGAAGAGGCATCTTCAGGGTCTTTTGCCTTTTCCCCTTCGCCATGGTCAGGAGCTCTGTTGAAAGTGAATTTCTTGGTTTTCTTCCATGAGTAGAACTCCCTCATCAAGTCTTCCACCTCCCACTGCTCTTGTCTGCGCCTCCTGCAGCAGTGCAGGGCAGCAGGGTCGATGGGGTGAGCCTCGGTGTTGAAGATGTACCCTCCAGCACTCAGGACACACTCCCCGGACGGAGTGACCACCACGTCGAAGTCCGAGCCGTCGTTGTGGATGAAGTTGTCTGGGTCAAACAGCAGGTACAAGTATTTGATTGTTTCAGCCAAGAAGAAGGATTCCATGCGATTATCCAGCCTGTGGTCCCTCAGGTCCTTGATCTGCAAGAGAAGAAACAGAGCGGGTTGCAGTTACATTGAATTCAGTAAGTTGTGAATTTAGGGAGAAAAATAAAACCAACTTGGAATTTATTTCAGTTGAACAGCACAGTATGACACCAACTCACCCTGTATCTTATCACAGAATGGTTTGGGTGGGAAGGAGCCTTCCAGACCATCTTGTTCCAAGCCCCTGCCATGGGCAGGGACACCTTCCACTGTCCCAGGCTGCTCCAAGCCCTGTCCAACCTGGCCTGGGACACTTCCAGGGATCCAGGGGCAGCCACAGCTGCTCTGGGCACCCTGTGCCAGGGCCTGCCCACCCTCACAGCAAAGAATTTCTTCCTAACATTTAACCTCATCCTCAGTTCAGTCTGGGCAAGGAGAAGAGCTTCCCATCATTCCCCCACTAAAGAAAAAAAATCGTAAGGCTTTTACCTATTTACTCCCAACATTTGTAAAGAGTTTATTCTAAAATGGAGCTTGATAGCATGTTTGACATCTTCTGTTAAATAACTTTATAGAAATCACTCCCTGCACTTCTTGTGTATTTGACCAGATTTTCGAGGCACAGTGGGAAAGCAGGATCACACACGTGGCAGGAGGAGCCTGCACGAGAGCCTTCCTGCTCAGCTGCAACACCTCCTAGAAATGCAGGAAAAGCTTTGGTGCTTTCCCATGTTTTGGGTTCTGGGGCAACAGCCCATGAGAGAATCTGGCCCACTGTGAGGAAGCTATGACCAGAAACATGATCAGTAATTACCAGGGCAGCTTCACAGAGAAATACAAGATGGTATTTTATTGGAAAAAAGGCCATGTTTTGCCCAAAATGATTGCTTGGCTCAATGGCAAAACACCCCTCATGAGAACACCTTCTGCAAGCTGGTTTTTAGCAGCCCCTCAGCTGCCATGGCAGATGCTTTAGCACTCACAGTTGCAAACCCACAGTCCACCTTGCTGATTTTCTCTATGGACTCCACGGCGTCTCTCCCCAGCTCCAGGAGCGTGGGGTCTCTCGTGGCACGGTACAGGTACATGGCGCTCTCAATCAGCTCTGCAAAACACCAAACATTTCCCAGCACAAAGATTATCAAGCCATACACACATTGAAGATCAGCTATTCCTTGAACTAATTTAAAAATATTTAAGTATAATCAGGTGAAGAGCCTGGCTTGCCTGGCTGCAAGCACAGACTTTCCTTTTCCTAAGGATGTGCTCCTAAGAAGTTGCCTCTAACAGCCTGCAGCAGCTCAGGTAAGAGTGATGACAGTGACTCATGCTCCCTCCCTCATTCAGCGAGTGGGAGAGAAGCAAGAGACAAAAAGATTAACACTCAGTTGTCAAAGTTAAAAAAAAATGCCTCTGGATAGGATTACAAACAAGAAATTCAATCCTCAAAATACAGTTTTTAAACAATACAGTGGAAATATTCTACACAGACAACATAAGCACCATGCTGTGTTTACTTACTAAAGAAACAGGTCTTTAACACCTTTGATAGTTAGGGCTGATGAGTATTTTTGGTAGATTTGTCCAATGTGGATGTCACCCGAACACTCAGACCAAAAGGAAGTTAATTATTTTCATTTATATTTATGGACCCACTAATCAGGTAAATTTTTTTTTCTGGTCAGAGTTGTAAAAAATGAGAAAAAAAGAGAGATAATTTCCCTACAGTATCACAGACAACACAGAATCTCTCCCAGACGCAGAACAGGAACAGTCTATTCACATTCACTTTCACTTCCTACATTTAAAGGACACAGGCAGTCCCTTTAACATTTCCCATGACTGAAGCACGCCATGGCAAACAATCTAACACTTAACCATGTCAAATCCCACACTCAATTTCCAGGCCACCTTTCTATAGTAACACTGTGGTTTGCTTCCTGTTTCCTTCCTGTCTTTGTGAGTGGGGGAAAACAAAATGTGCAGCTTTAACTCTGTAAATCCCTGCTGAAATCCCTGCAGGAACTGAGTCAGAGCAAAACTGGGGAGGAAACTGTGGCGTTACTAACATTTGATCTCCCAACCAGAGCTAAAGCAGGAGTTCAGGTCCCTTTTAATTTCAGTTCTGTTTACCAGGCCTGAGTGGATATCCTTCCCTCTTGTCCACTGTGTATCCCTGGGGAATGTTGTAGAACTCGGGTAGGCCCCCAAACTGCTTCCAGACCGTGTAATAGTTGAGGAAGGTGCGCATGGCATTATCTACGTCCCCAATGAGGCTCTGAGAGACAGGAAACAGCAGAGAGACACGGGAGTGAAGAAAAACCAGCACAGGAAGTGATGCAATAACACTGCCAGAGGCAAAGAAATACCCAGTGACAGAAAAGGGCATTTCAGCAGGTCTGAGGGGCGTAACTGATCCTGGGGCACGATGCCTTAGGAACAGGTAAGACTGAAAATGCTGCTTTTCTGGTTGATCACATTCCCACACCTGAAATAATATGAAGATGCTGATTTTTTTAAGGAAGGCTGTGTTTCTTCAGTCAAATGTTTAGTCAACCACAGCATCCGATCTTTTACTTAGGAAAACGAAGTCTCAGTCCAAACAAGAGGACTGATGAGAAAGCAAAGCTTTTGATGGGAAAAAATTCACTAATAAAACATTTGTGAGGTGACAGAAAAAGAAGTGTGAGTTTCTTTTTCCTCACAATCCCATCTGGATTAGGGGACCACTATCAATGGAGTTTGCTACAACAAAAGTGCCCTCCCATCATGCTAAATGGGAGACTGTAGATACAATCAACATTTTCTTCAACATCATCTTCTGTAGGCTCAGGCTACTGCAGGTTTCACCAGAGATCAAACCAAACTTTTAAACCTGAACAAACGAGGCTTACATTTTGTGGGCTGGATATTCCTGAGCCTGAGAGAATTTCAGTTTGCTGACCATTGCTGGCTCCTTTCCCAAGGGAAAGCTGGCAACAGTTTTCTCTTTCCAAAACATCTCTCTCTGTGTCTCAGCACAGGTTCAGCAAACAGTGTTCCCTTTGCCATAACAACTGTCCCCAGGGGTTGTTTCCTATTCCTGAACCAATGGAGAGCAGTGTCAGTGCCATGGACCAATAACAGACCTTTTTACACAGCGTGTTCTAAAAGAAACTGTTGCGATTGTAAATAAAGCTTCTTTCTCTGCTGACAGCTCCATGGAGTCAATCTATCTTGTGTCCTGCCGTGACAACATTTGTACCCTTTTCCTTGAAGGCCAGCCCATGAGAGATGAACAGAACCACCAGATGCTGCTGGTACGACAGCTCTTACCTGCAGGCCTGGCCAATAGGCCTCCAGGGACTGGAACACAGGCATGGACACCGTTCCTTTGTACATCTGAACCCACAGGTACCAGTCATCAAACTTGGTGTAATTTTTGATAGCTTTGTTGTATTCTGCAAAGAAACAGATGGGTAGGTAAGCCACCTGTAACAAAAACAAAAAAAAAAAGAAAAAAAAAAGAAAAAAGAAAAAATCTTATTTTAAGAATGAGAGAAAGCCCTTCTTCACTTAAGCCATGTTCAATGACTTCTCAGGGTGCACATTTTGGTCCCTCTCTTATCACAGACTCCTCAAAAATATTTCAGCAAAGCCTTCAGAACAGTCTTGAATGTGCCCCATTCAATCCTTCATCTCCTCCTGCCACAGGCGCTGGGCCCCCTCCCACAGAAAACAAACACTCACCCAAAAACATGGACATCAGCTCCTTGTCCTGCAGGAGGATGGCTCCTTTCACCAGGTATTCGAAGTAGGAGTCCACCCCTGCCCCAATCCCAGCATCCTGGGCCACCCACTTGGCAGTGATCACATCAATGTGGTTCCCTACCTGGAAGGAGTGAAGGACAAGGAGAGAGGGACTTAAAGTGACACAAAAAATCCTGCTCCTTTCTTTCAGACCATCATCTTCACAGATATGCAATGTCCATTCCAAACAGCATTTTCTCCATTACAGGACATATTTATCAGCATCAGAGAAATACAAACTGTAGAAAATACAATTTTCATGTTGATAATGTATTTTTATATATATAATAAACATTTTATGCTTCCAATATCAATGCTTCACTGGCCAAAACAACACATTATAGTGCTACTGTAAAAATGCACAATTTCAACGTGAAGTGTCTGGTCCTAACTCTGATCTTACAAAAGAACACAGAAGGACAGAGAGGTGCAGATACAGAGACAGAGGCCAGGAATGTCAAAGGCACAAGAGCTGCCATGTTAACATTTAAATAGATGCTGGCACTCTTCAGCTTGTGAACAAACGCAGCTGATGGAGAATTAAATACACAATCGTGTCTTTCTTAGCAAACATGAAAAAAAGCCAGCAATGAATGAGGATTTGGGGTACAAATCCAAAATAAATCCCAAAGCAAACAAAGGGAGACATTTCTTCATACAGCCTGTGGACAATTTTTGGTAATAAACATGGGGTATAAATAATTCTGTTTCACTTCACATATGCAACACCAAGACTTCACAGAGGTTAAAAAAGCAGTAATAGAAGAGAGCAGGAGAGAGTGAACATGGAGATAATACTGCCAGCTCTGGATATTGCTGAACCCCAGAGCTGTACAGGCTGGAAATATCTCAGTGCACTTGCCATGCTCTTGTTCTCTTCCCTGGGCCTTTGTCCCACCAGGCATCAGACAGACCTTTCATTTCATCTGCCACAGCTGCTCTCACAAGAGCTGCAGCAGCCAGCAGGAGGCATTTGTCTCCCAGGCACATCTGGCGTGGCCAGAACAAAGGGATAATGTTGGGCTGCTGCAGTAGAGCAGGGCTGGGGATGCTGCAGGTGCTCAGCAACAATGTCAAACAAGAGCCTTCAGCCCAGCTAGGAGCACTGTGGTTATTTATCCAACTCCATCTCCTCTCTGTTGATACTTTTGTATTTAGAATTGCATCCACAAAGCTCCACAAAAAGCAGCCCAGCACATCCCAAGTCCATCCCTCACTCACCAGCCCAATATCCGAGCGATTTTTCCACAGTGCCTTCAAAGCCTTCCTGGCAACGTCCTCGAACACGGGGTCACCAGTGAGGTGGCTTAAGGTGGCAAACTCCACGATGAACGTGCCAATCCCAGCAGTACAGGTGACTGGGGTCTCCCCAGGGTTTACTCCATGCAGCAGGTTCACTGTGCCATAGGGCATCCCGGTTGGGGTCTGGAAGGCTGAAACACAGAATTTTGGGGTGACAGAAGCGCTCAGTGTTGTGTTTAACATGCCCTCAAGCAAACATGCCTCACATCCCACTGCACACGCAGAAGTGGGTCTGGAGGAACTGCAGAGAACCAAATGAGAAGTAGGGTGTGATCCTAGCAGGGTCAGAGAGGGCATCCCAAGGTACACACAGTCCTGGGGAGCTCTTCCACCTCGCCACAGCAGCAGACTGCATCCCCACATTTTTTTGCAGCACAAGCAAGGTGGTCACTAAACACACTGGCCAGCAAAGAGCAAACAGTGAGGCTGGGATCACCCCATGGCCGCACACAAGGGAACAGTGCCATGCCATGAGGGCACACAGCCCAGCTGCAGCCCACAAACAGCGCACGAGACAGCATCTCCTTGTCTTTACAAGCTGCTGTCTCACAGCCTTTATTTATTATTTATATTAAACACATTTCCCCTCAACAAGCAACAAGCACAGTGATGTGTTACGCACACACAGCACCTGGCATGCACACATACAACACCTTCCCTACAAATTAAACTTGGAGCACTGAGCTTGGAGCTCAGGGAGCACAGGGCTGGTTTTGGAGCTGGCTGATGCAGCAGCGATGTCCCATCCCAGGCAGCAGCCAGCACAGTGACACACAGCAGACAGGGGCTCACCTGGCAGCAGCTTGCGAGCTGCTTCCTCAGCCATCCTCAGGAGAGGTCCCGAGCACGGCCAGCCTGCTTCCACTTCCACCCCAGCCTTCCTGGAGAGCAGGTGAGCAGAGAGGAGCCCTCCCACCACTGCAAGGACACATCACAATGCATTACCCCACGTGGGGAGCAGCGAGTCTGACTCAAATCCACAACAGAAGAGGGATTGGTTTCTTGCTGCTTGTTTGCAGGGCAGCAGAAACATGTGGAGTGACAGGACAAGAGGGAATGGCTTCCCACTGCCAGAGGGTGGGATAGATGGGATATTGGGAAGAAATTCTCCCCTGTGAGGGTGCTGAGGCCCTGCCACAGGGTGGCCAGAGCAGCTGTGGCTGCCCCTGGATCCCCGGAAGTGCCCAAGGCCAGGCTGGACAGGGCTTGGAGCACCCTGGGATAGTGGAAGGTGTCCCTGCCCATGGCAGGGGGTGGAATGGATGATCTTTAAGGTCCTTTCCCACCCAAACCATTCTCAGATTCTATGATATATTTCTTTTTTCCAGGAAGAGTCAAGAATTTCTGTGTGACAGCAGCTGTGAGTCATTAGCTATATTTAGCTATTAGCTGTTACTTACATAGCTAATACAGCTACACTAGCTAATATTAAATATTTCACAGGCTTTTCTGCGGTCACGTAACAACCACAGAGAAATTACACTGCTGCAAAAAATGGCACAGCAATATTTGGCAGGGCAAACAACAAAAGCATAACTAACAGTTTCGCGCCCTGACAGTGTCTTTTAGCTGGATGGCACTGAAGCATGCAGGCATTCAAGGTGCAAGACTCCAAAGGCCTTTGTGATTTTGAAGAAAAAAAAAAGAGTAATCCCAGAAATTGATAATCTCTACTCCAAAACAGTATGCAAAAGACAAAAGGATAAAATCTGTCTGCTTTCAGTGAAAAAAATATTTACTCCAAAGCTGAAAACCTGACACCAGAATACTGAAAGTGCCACAACTACTTCTGCTTTTGTCGAGACGAAAAGCAAAAAGGGATGTGCAAAGACTGAAAGGAAGTGTCTTTTGTTTGAGGTTTTACTCAAAACCTTTTACTCTGCATCCCAAATTCCCTCTGACCACCTCCTCACCACCACCTCTCAGACTCATACATGAAGGAAACCCAACAGAAACCCCACAGAAAACCCCACCTCACCTCGGATGTTTGTTTCAAAGACAGATGCATTGACATCAATATCGAAGTCCACCCCCTCCTGCAGCACATTGACAACTCGCTGGAACTCGGAAACATTTCCCAAGATCTGCAGGGAAACAGAGAATCAGGCTTAGAGTTCATGGAAAAACAAAGAGTAGTTCAATATGAGGGGCTGATTTTAGTTTGGTTTTACTATTTTGTGAAATCATTAACTACAGATATTACTAAAAAACTGACTGACAGTTTCACCTTGTTTCAAAACGCTTTTTTCACACACTTTAGGTCTTTCCTCCAGAGGGTGCCCAGGAAAGGGGCGCTCTGCCACCCCTACCAGGGCCGATGCAAAGGGAAACGGAAAGTTCTTAGGTCAATGAGTAACTGACTTTTGGCACCAGCACATAAAATCCAGGTGTACAGGTGGCACACAGAGGCCTTGAGCAGGCTGTGGGCGCTCAGGGCTGGCTCCTACTCACCAGCAGCGTGTCCAGGGCGTCGATCAGGGTCAGGGAGAAGCTGCGGAGGAGAGAAGCGAAGTGAGACCCGGCGGAGGGGGCGGCCCATCCCCGCTCGGGGGCCAGCCCTTACCTGCCCCAGGTGTCCTGCCCGTCGCACGTCAGCGGCCGCAGCTCGTCGTAAGGGAAGGCGCTCTCCAGGTAGTGCTCGTAGGCGTGGTAGAACATGGCACGCACCTGCTCCCTGCGGCACAAGCACGGCGCGCTCAGCCCCGGCCCGGGGGGGCCCCGCACCGCCCGCTCCGTACTCACCGGTAGGAAGCCACGTCCAGCCCGCG
>WBMY01007072.1:415281-526856 GCA_013397315.1 Donacobius atricapilla | reverse complement strand
GGGTGCCCGGGGGTGTCGGGGGCTCTTGGGGTGTCGCTGCCGCCTCGGCGGGGCTGTGGGGCCCTGCCTGCGGGCGTTATCCGCGGGACTGCTGGCAGAGCAGCGGGAGGTTCCCGCGGTACCTTTCGGAGGCTGTAACTAACCGTCTTGGTGGCAGGAAAGAGCCGGGGCGGGCAGGGCGGTGGCGGAGCGGGCAGCGCTTTAGGCGCTGCTCTCAAGCGCCAGAATAAAGATAACGAGTGCCGTGACGCTCCCATAGAAATGAGGTGTTGCCACCCGGGAAGGTGCTGGTGCCGTGTGGGACGGGGCCGTGGTGCCTGGCACCGCTCCTGTGCGGTTCCTGTCGGGAACTGGGGCTGGAAATGGCCCAGAATATTTGTGAAGCAGTTGGGGGATTGCTGGCCTGTAAGCGTCTCTCCTGGCAAACCTTCCTCATGTTCATTCTCGTAATTGAAACCCAGCTCCGGGTGAGGTTGGTGTGATGCAGCAGGACCTGCTTTGGGAACCCGTGCCCGAATCCGTGCATGGGAGTGCTGCAGTGGTGCCACCCTGCTGCCCTGGAGCTGGGCTTCTGATGCGGTGTGTTCCCCTGTGCCAGGGCAGAGGTGGATCCAAGGCACCGGGCTGAGAGCGGCCTGGTCCCCTGGGCGGGCACCGAGTCCCCTGGGCGGGCACCGAGTCCCCTGGGCGGGCACCGAGTCCCCTGGGGGGGCACCGAGTCCCCTGGGCGGGCACCGAGTCCCCTGGGGCTATCCATAACTTCCCAGAGAAGCCGTGGATATGGGATGCGCCATCCCTGGCAGTGCCCAGGCCAGGCTGGACAGGGCTTGGAGCACCCTGGGGCAGTGGAAGGTGTCCCTGCCATGGCAGGGAGTGGCATGAGAGGAGCTTTAAGGTCCCTCCAACGCAGCCTCTTCTGGGATTCTGTGGTGAGTCGTGGCTCACACCAGGAAAGGTTCCCCAGCCTGCCCATGGTCGCGCTGATTTTGGCGCCCTGCAGTTCAACCAGCACCGTGAATTTCAACATCAGAGCCACTGGCTGAGCTCTCCCTACTCCCGCGTCTTTAGACTTGCATTGATCCACAGCAAATCCCTGCTGTTCTTCCCACCTCTGCCCATAAATGAGGAGGGGGTGACCCAGGCAGGGAGAGCAAAACAAGTGATGAATTAACCCTTTATCTGACAGAGGTGCAACATTTAGAAATCAAAACACTTTGCTTGCAGGAGAGGAGGGGGCACAAATAACCCAACACTGTTATCTCACAGCAGCTATGGACTCGTGGAATGATTTTCTTCGGGGAAGACCCCAAAGATCACTCAGTTCCAACCACCCCACCATGGACACGGAGGTTTAGCATCAAGAGGGGCTGGGTGTTGATGTTCTTTAATAACCCAGTTTACCGCTCTGCTCACAGCCTGAGGCCATCCCACTAGGTGTCAGTGCGCACCCAGCTACCAGCACCATGGCCCAGACAAAAAGCCACCGAGTAATTTTCAACATACTGTTCATTTGCTGCAGCTGTAATTTGGGTTTCTGGGGCCATTTATCATAAAGTGTCTGCTTGCTGATGCCATGGCTCAAGGCTGCAGGAGTATCTCACCGTGTTCCTGGGAAAATCAAACTATTGGAGCTGATTTCACTAAAAGCTGTCACAATACATTACTGGAATGCTTTTTATTAAAGTTCATTTTCCACTCTGTGCTTTAACAGTGTTCTAGAGCACTGCTATTTGCTGTATACTGGAACAGTAATTTCCCCATCGAGTTATTCAGTTCTCAAAGCTGACTGCAATCTTTTTGAAACAGAGGCGAGTAAAGCAGGACTGGACAGAGATAGAGCTGCGCCGTGTCCCCCTCCTGGCATCAGAGGGAGGAGCAGTGTACCCCTCCTGGCATCGGGAGAGCCGGGAGGGTGGGATTACACAGGAGTTAGTTGCACTGGTCACAGACCGAAGGAGGGGATGAGCAGAGGGTGGTGGAAGTGGGACTGAATCCCGGGAATGATGGGCAAGAAACCAACGGCTGGGAGAGACAACTGGATCAAAACTGGTTGGGAAAAACTTAAAAACGCTGGCTTTGGTGCAGGGGTCTTCACCCTCTTTACCGTTTCTTTAGGCAGCCAAGCACCCTGAGGGTGCATTCGGGGGGCAGATGGGGCTGTCTCCTCCCAGGCCCCTCCTGAGAGCCACAGGTTGGTTACAGACCCCACCTGGGTGAGGTGACTCTCGTGGCCACCACAAACCCCACCAGACGGGCTGAGAACAGTCAGTGGGAAGCCCTTGGGGCTGGAGGGGACAGCAGTGTGCCCAGGGTGTCCCACAGACAGCCCAGGCTGGCACTGGAGGGGACAGCAGTGTGCCCAGGGTGTCACACAGCCCCTGGGGCTGGAGGGGACAGCAGTGTGCCCAGGGTGTCACACAGCCCCTGGGGCTGGAGGGGACAGCAGTGTGCCCAGGGTGTCACACAGCCCAGGCTGGCACTGGAGGGGACAGCAGTGTGCCCAGTGTGTCACACAGCCCCTGGCACCGGAGGGGACAGCAGTGTGCCCAGGGTGTCCCACAGCCCGTGGGGCTGGAGGGGACAGCAGTGTGCCCAGGGGGTCACACAGCCCCTGGCACCAGAGGGGACAGCAGTGTGCCCAGGGTGTCACACAGCTCAGGCTGCTGCTGCTGCACAGCCCCTGGCGCTGGACAAACAGCAGCTTCCAGCTGGTGGCAGGGAAATCACTCCTGTGCTCATTAATAAATCGAGCTGGTGGGCTGGAGATTATTTGGAGGCAGGGATGGTTTTCACTGTGGCTGTGGCATATCCTGGGAGACAGTAATGTGGTTTGCACAGAATTTCATACAAGTTACATAGGCTGGGCTGCAACAACTCAAAGAAGATGCCGGGAGTGGTGCTTCCAAAAGGACAGAACACGTCGCTAAAATATTTAGGCTGCATTGGAGTTAAGTGCTTCTTCAGACGCCCCATTCCATTTCTGTCTTTATGGAAAGGCTACTGGCAAAATCATCTGAACTTTGGGTTGGATATGGGAGAGGCTGCAATTACAGGGGCGTTTAACACTGGTTTATGACCTCTTTAGGCTGAGGACATGTTTACTACTTGCCATTACTGTAAGTGGTGCTGCTGCCCTGCTTGCAATTTTGATGCCCATTAAGATGGAAACTGTATGTAAATCAGGATCCCTAGTTAATATTTATAATTCATGGTGGGATGTAGGAGTTCGTCTGCCATGAGAAGAAACTGTAAACAGGAGGTTTATGAACACTGAAAACTGTTGCTAAGGTGGTTCTCATGAAATAATTTTCCTTTGCAGCTGAACATCAATTCTTAATTTTAGTAGCACACGTAGCAGGATGGAAATGATGATTGATTTTTCTCCAGGTGCTGTGGGCTGCTTAAGTTGAGATTTCACTATAAATGACTAGACATTTCCAATTGCTTTGTTTAAGTTCAGAATTGATTTTATTTGTTTAACACCTGACTAACATAATAAAGAAGAAAAACATAGTTGGACAGAAAACGGAGAAAACTGATGGGCTGCCTGGTTTCTGGCCTTCCTTTGGGTGATGTGATTTTAAGCCAGGCTCCTGCTCCAGGTCTCTTCCAAAGTGGGCCATACAGAAGTTTTTGCACTGTGTTCACAAAGAACTGTGGCTCTGTGTAGACTTTGAATGTTTTGTGCAAGTCTGGCTCGCTGTTGGGATCTTGACAAGTGAGAAAGCAAAAATAAAACAGAGTTAGCATCGATGTTTCTTGGTTTTTAGTATGGGATCTTGTGGCACCCCTATTACCTGACACCAATAAAGTCCAAAACTTCCCCCTTGGGTGAATGAGGCTTCATTTTCTTTATCCAAGATAGGATTTTCCCATGGGGAATGTGGCTTTGATATTTTTTTACCCGGCAGATTTGGGGGTGTTTAGGTGAGTGGTGCCTGTAGGCAGAGAGGGGACAGGCAGAATTCTGTGACACAAATCCATCGTGTCCCCACAGCCAAGGAGCAGATCTCAGGGGAGAGGTGAGGGTCTGTCTGCTCCCAGCCCCGTGCACCACGATGGTCAGGAGGGTCGACACAGGCTCCTACTGCATAATTTGCTTTTCTTGGTGGGCTTGCAAAGAAAAAAATGGATAAAAAGGGTTATTTAGCCTCACACATAGGAAAGGGATGGGAATTTTGGTTAGTGGCTCCAGCTCAGCCAGAATTTGGACTTAGAAGTTCAAAATTATTGTTGTGTCGGGGAGAATCCTTCACCTTTCACATGAGCATGGTGAGCGTGGTAAGAAGGGCTGAGTTTGGATGGAAAGGCTGGGTTTGATAAGAAGGGCTGAGTTTACAATTGGAGAGAAGCAATGAGAAAAAATTCCCGTGGCTCTCTGGAAACACAGGTGGCAGAGACATTCCCTGGTTTATGGTCATGTAAAACAAATTCAGTGCAACTTGTCAGGGAACAAGGATCTGCTGCTGCTAGGCAAAGGGAAGGGCAGGGATGAGTTTGTTTCTCTGCTGCAGACAAGGACTGTGTGGCAGAGTGTCTGACTCCACACTGGGGGGGGTGGTTTGGAGCTGCTGGGAGGTTTCCCTGGCATTTGGAAGAGGGAGTTTTCTCCTGAGGTTTTGAGGAGGAACAGGGGAGGAAGAGGGACATCACCAGCAGCCCCTTAGGGACAGTCTGGGCTTGGGCTGGGTTTACACGGGAGCCTGCGTGGCAGAAACTGACCCTGTTCTGTGGTGTGAACAGCACGGAGATGCACCAGAGCGCATCTGGAGGAGGCACTTCTCCAGCATTCACCTTGGGGTTGCCTTTTAAAACAACCTCAAACCACCTGGAGCACTGGCACAGGGTGCCCAGAGAGGCTGGGTCTGCCTCACCCCTGGGAGTGTCCAAGGCCAGGTTGGAGCAACCTGGTCTAGTGGAAGGTGTCCCTGCCCATGGAACAAGGTGAACTTTAGGGTCAATTCCATCCCAAACCATCGTAGGATTCATGATTACAGCTGCTACACAAGGTATGTCACATATTAAGGCATTTGGGTGACAACCCTGATAGCTGCCTCTGTCTCCAGACGGATTTTGTGACAGGGGTAAAGAGTAAGCTCCTCCCTGCTAGTGCTGTTTCAACTTTCTTGGGTTAATAATCTGGAATATCCTGAAAGACTTCATTCTCTGTGAAAATTACGTTGATATTTGACTATTGCCCATTTTGTGATGTAGAATTTTCTGTGAAAACAGCACAAATGATCTCTGGAAATGGTCATTAATGGAAGTGACTGCCCTATGGGGCTCGGGAAGGGGATGGTTTGGAGTGGGAAGGCAGAGCAGAGGGAAGCCCAGCCCAGCTGGTTTTGGTGACATCTGCCCTGGAGAGGGAGATGCTCTCCTGCTCAGCTGGGCTGGCTCACAGGAGCTCTGCACAGGAGCCAGAGCCTCCTGAGGAGTGCCAGTGCCTGGTCCTGGCAGGATTTGGGTGGGATCTGTGTGCTGGTCATGCCTCACTCCTCCCTGCAAAAGGTGTGATGACCTGGGCAATGAAATCTAGCCCATATGCAGCCCAGGGTCTGTCACCTCTCTGTCCTTCATCAATTGGCTGTGAGAGAATTCCCAGCTGGATTTTCTGCCATAAACACCAGCTTTTTTGTCCATGCTGTTGGCCCTCAGTGCCTTCAAAACTTACATCCCCCTTTCTGCACTCACATACTGAATAACCTCCTCCTGGTCACGTCCTGGCCTCCCTTCCTGGGGATCTTCATAATGGCCTTTTCAGTGTCTCATCCATGTTTGATGAGAAGCATTCCAGCAGCAAGCTGATTCCCTTAAAAGCTTCACTCTGCAGGTGAGGAGGTGTCTCCTGACCCTGTCCTTCCTGACACTCATCCCCACAGAGCTGTTCTTCCCCTCCTGCGGTGTGAAAAGAGATGGTGGGGATGAACCTCTCCTCTCCTCTCCTCGCCTCGCCTCGCCTCGCCTCGCCTCGCCTCGCCTCGCCTCTCCTCTCCTCGCCTCGCCTCGCCTCTCCTCTCCTCTCCTCTCCTCTCCTCTCCTCTCCTAGTGNGTCTGTCCCAGTCTGTCCCAGTCTGTCCCTGTCTGTCCCAGTCTGTCCCAGTCTGTCCCTGTGTCTGTCCCAGTCTGTCCCAGTCTGTCCCTGTCTGTCCCAGTCTGTCCCAGTCTGTCCCAGTCTGTCCCAGTCTGTCCCTGTGTCTGTCCCTGTCTGTCCCAGTCTGTCCCTGTGTGCAGGGCGGGCAGAGCAGCCCCAGGCTCAGCTCCAGGCCCAGCAATGGCCCCAGAGCCTGGGCAGGGACTGAGCCCAGCAATTCCCCTGCACAGGGGCACAACGTCTGCCCTGGGCAGTGCCCAGCCCTGAGCAGAGCCCAGAGAGGCTGTGGGCTCTCCTCCCTGGGGATATTGCCGAGCCCTCTGCATTCAACCCTGCGCCCTGTGCTCTGGGATGGCCCTGCCTGAGCAGGGAGGTGGCACCAGATGAGCCCCTGTGGTCCCTTCCAGCCTGACCCATCCTGGCATTTTGTGGTTCTTTGATGCTCTGGTCTCCTCTCCTCCAGGGAAAAGTCCATTCTGCTGCTGGCTGCAAGCACAAGAATGACCACGGTGCTGCAGCTGACACAGCTGCCAGCATGGAAATAAAGTTAAAGGAAATCTGTGTGTCTTTATTAACAATTGCTGCAAGTGGTGCAGTAGCATCCATGTCATGAGAGGACAGTTTTCATGGCAGTTCTGCTGCTGCTGTCTGAATACTCAAATGTCAGTGGGCTGGAGGGCTCCGTGTTCTCTTCTTTGAAGATGATATTTTTATCTATGATATTTATTTTTTTTCGCTGCTAATGTTATTTAGAGCCTTCTAGAGAGCCTTGAAGGTGAGTGCTTGCTCCATTTTCATGCCAGACAAAATCACCACTCCAGCTGTGGAGCTCCTCCGAGGCAGTGAGGTGACATGGTGGCAGTGGATTCCAAAAGGACAGGCTCCCAGATGGGAAAATGACAGGCTGGCAGTGCAAAACTCCCTGCAGTGACCTCCCAGCTCTGCTAAAACAGGTTCCTGTTCATCAGTGTGGCAGCAGAGCGCCTGAGCTCAAAAGGTTGATGTCCACCCTGGGAGTGACTGAGCGCAGGACAAGGCCAGCTCCTGAACCCACCCCATTTTCTTTTACTGGTGTGCAAAGAGGAAACCAGCAGTGATACAAAAGGACACCTAGCCACCCATCATGGCACCATTATCTGCAGCTCAGAGTGGGTAGAGGATGCCATGGTCAGTGGGGGCACGGGACCTTCTCTTGGATCTTTCCTACGGTGATTTGAGGATAAAACGCGATTATAATTTGTATATAATTTATCACTGATCAGCTGTAGCTTCACATGTCCCCATTCCAGCCTGTGTCACACCTGCTTTTCCATGTCAAACATCTCAGGGCTGTGGCTTGTGCGTCTCAGCTTTTCAGTTGTGATTTCTTGTAAACTGGTTGAGCACCAACAGGAAAATAACAATAACAAGGTGCCACCCTACCACAACAATGCCCTGCAGCTTTGGAACCAAGTTCAGTAGGATTCTTGCCAACAAGTCTGAGTTGAATTTTACTCATTTTGAGACCTGGTTGTTTGGGCTTATTTCCTATCTTTTCCACTTTCTTGGTTCTTGTTTGGTTTTTTCTTGGTTTTTTTTGGTGGTGTAACAAAACTCAATGAAGGTTAACAATAGAAAAGGGTTAGGAGTTTACAGGACTGTGCTTGGGTGTTTAAAAGCATCTTGGAGAACATCTTCATGTTTCATTCACTCAAAAATATAGTGAATCAAATGAAATGTAGTTAAAATTCAGATTATCCATATCTATGTTTTAGTCTAACAAGTCTTTCTGGGTAATACCTTGTACCAACACACACTTTCTGAATTTTTGCATATGTATATGGCTGAAAGAGCTGCTTTCATAGCTGAAAGGGGAAAATATGACCTTTTGGAAATTGTGGAACATCCCTCTGCTCTCTGAAAATAGAAAAAAAAAAAAACCACAATGAAAAACACTCTGAAAGATTTCTTTTGCAGATTAGGGAGGAATCTTTTAACCGGCAGTCAGGGAAAACTCAAAGTGTCCTCTGCAAGGGTCCTCACTAATCTGTGCAGCAGATGATAAATGATCCCTGTGTTATGTTTGAGGACCCAGCAGGACACAACGATCAGGATATGGGCTGCAAAATTATAAGATTCTAAAACTTCTGAGCTCTGACTGTTTTCTTCCTTGTTTCAGAAGATTAAAGGGTCCAAAATCTTTTAAAATTTTTCTTAGTGACAGCTGAGATCTTTAACTGGATAGCATCACCTGGGCTGAGATAGAATCACAGAATTATGGAATATCCTGAGCTGGGAAGGACCCAGAGGATCCCCCAGCCCAGCCCTGGCCCTGCACAGACCCCTCAACAACCCCACCCTGGGCATCCCTGGCAGCGCTGCCCAAAGGCTCCTGGAGCTCTGGCAGCCTCGGGGCCGTGCCCATTCCCTGGGGAGCCTGGGCAGTGCCAGCACCCTCTGGGGAAGGACCTTTCCTGATATCCACCCTAATCACACAGCTTCATGCCAGTCCCTTGGATCCTGTCACTGGGTTTAGGGAGCCAAACGAAACTCCTGGGAGCCACTGATGCTTGGCCAAAGCCGTGCAAGTTCATGGTACACCAGTGCCTTCTCCAGACACTGCCACATGTCTTTTAAGCAACGTTGGGATGGCACCAGATCATCACGGACATGAGCCTGTGCTGCCTGCACTGCCTGGCATGGGGCCTGTGGGGTGGATATGGAGCGCCAGCCGAGAGGTGCAGCAGCCCAGCCTGAGGTTTGCTGTGTGCCACGGGACTGATCACCTCACAGGGGCTGGAGCTGGGGCTTTTTAGGGGGTCACCTGAAGCTCCCAGTCTGCCCCAGAAGCACCCCGTGACCTCCAGCCACGCTGCCAGCAGAGGTGCAGCGAGGGCTGCGAGGCGAACGGCCAGCTCATCTCATAACTGCTCTCACTGCTGTGGTGTTGGGAAACGCCGGCACTGCGGCCAAGATCAGAGGTGCCTGTGCTCCAGAGGCGGGTGAGGAGCAGAGCAGCACCCTCTCTGCAGCACTGGCTGCGGCCACAAACACGTTCCCACTGTGGGCTTCGGTGGAAACGTGCCTTTCTGGAGTTTCTCATGAGAAGCAGGACCTGTCCTTCCCAGCAGGCTGGCTCTTGCCTTCTCACCTGTGCTGTCTCCTGTTCCAGACCCACTTGGGAGCTGATGTTCCTTATGTGGTGTTTCCTCACATCCCCTGGGAGACTCACTGACATCCACCCCTCACTGAAGTGAGAGTCTCCCAGCCTCCACTCACCACTCCCCATTTGTATAACTAAGGAGGGTAAATGCTCATTAATTGGCTCCTGTCTGCATTTTTTCCCACCTCAGGGGCCAGAATGGATGTGCAGCCAGAGTGGGACATGGGAACACCATGTGTCTCCTGGCTGGGATGCTGGTGCATGTCGCTATAGGACACAAAATCAGACTACACGACTCCAGAATTTGTCAGAAGGCTAAAAAGATATTTTTTCAAAGTCTGATCCCCTTATATACTAGACTGCTAGAGCTAAACTAGAAGTAACACCCATTCAATCACACTTGCCAACACAGAGAGACATCAAATGCTCTCCACCTCTAAGAAGGAATGAAAACAAGATGGAGTTAGCAAAAACATCTTCTTTTGTTTACAGAAAATTCCATGAGAACGGAGTTTTAGAAATCAAAACAGGCTGAAAAATCAGGGCTAAAGGAGCAGGCCCTGTGGAAAGGCCTTTCTCCATAAGAACAACCATGATTTGGAGGCTGTTAACCTACCCAGCGAGTTCCCAGGCTGGGAACCCCCAGAGCTCACCCAGAAGTGCTTCTCCGTAGTGCCATGAAGACATTTTCCCTTCTAGTCTTTATCTTGCATCTTAGAATCACAGAATGGTTTGGGGTGGAATGGACGTTAAATCCCATCTGGTTCCACCCCCTGCCATGTCCAGGGACATCTTCCACTGGACCAGGGTGCTCCAAGCCCTGTCCAGCCTGGCCTTGGGCACTGCCAGGGATCCAGGGGCAGCCGCAGGTGCTCTGGGCACCCTGTGCCAGGGCCTCCCCACCCTCACAGGGCAGGATTTCTCCCTGAAATCCCACCTATCCCTGCCCTCAGGCAGTGCGAAACCATCACCCCTTGTGCTCTCCAGCACAAGAAGACCATTTTCTGCACTGCTGCAGCCTGACCCTTGGAAATGCAGTCATACATCAAAGGCAGCAAATAGGAAATTAAAAATGGGTTTTAAAAAAGTCTCCTGATGAAACAAAGCTTCCAAATCTTGTATAACTCCTCTTGTCCAGGTTGGCAGCAGCATGTGAACTTTGGACCTTTTGACCACCATTTTTAAGGTGTAAAAACATAAGATGTATTCATTACAAAATCATCACGATGTAGTGGTCCTTTCTTTGGGAAGGCTTAGCAAGGGTTTGGAGCCTGGGAACAGATGGCCATTTTGCTGTGGGGACAATGTGCCCCAAATCTGGCTGTACCACAAACCTTTGGAGAAATCTCATCTAGCAAACACCCCAAATGGAAGTCAGGGGTTGTTTTGCATCTCCCATCTACACCAGCCAAGGCTGGGCAATGGATTCCCCTGTGTGCATCTTGGCTCATTCCCCAGTACTGGGAGAGCTGGGCTGCAGTGAGGAAGAGGGAATAGGAAGGTATAAGACAAAGATCCCAAAGCAATTCCCATCACTGGAAGTGGTCAAGGCCGGGTTGGATGGGGCTTGGAGCAACCTGGGCTAGTGGAAGGTGTCCCTGCCCATGGCTGGGGCTTGGAACAAGATGGTCTGGAAGGTCCCTTCCAACCCAAACCATTCTGTGATTCTTGTGAGGAGCTGGGGCTGGGCAGCTGGGAAATCACCTGGCGAAGGGAGCTGCAGTTCAGGCGGCAGCAGTGCCAGCAGGGTTTGGTGAGACCCACAGCTTCCTTGGCAGAGCTCTGTGAAGTTTCCATCCCTGCTAATAAATCACATGAGCATGATCATAATGACAAAGGAAATAATTACTTCTTCTTAAGAAACTCATCTCCTCGCACCCCAGGGCCCGTGTGTGGAGCAGTGAGGCAAGTCTGGAGAGTGGGAGGGAGCGGAGACTGCCAGAACGCGGGTGGTGTGTGCCAGGTGTGACTGTGGGGGAGCTGCAGCAGCCAGGCCTGCGCTGCTGCATGTTCGACCCAGTCCTTCAGATGTCACCTGAGGGCAAAGACCTGTGAGCCAAGCCCTGCAAGGTGCCAAGGCAGCTCTTGGTTATGTGGCTAATTCCAAATCACCCTCAGGTCAGCCAGCTGCCTGTGACAACCTGCTGAGCGCCCCAAATTGGCAGAGTTTGACCATGAGCACCATTGCTAAGCCCTTAGTGGGACAGCAGCTTCAGAGAGGTGATCTGTGCCTGGCTGCTGTGTAAGCAATGACTTTGCTCCCTATGTGTCTATCTCAGCCCACCATTAGCGTTTAAAATCATTCCTTACCAATAGGAAACAAAACACAGCTTTGAAAAAAATTGATCCTGGTGATGGGCTTTGTTTTGCATTTCTTTGTGACAAAAGTGATTAAACTGCTAAATCACAGCTGCTTTTCTCATAAAAAAGACAAAGCATCTTTCAATCCCTCCTTCATTTCAAGAGTTGCAGAAAGCTCAAGGTAAATGGGAGTGATTTGATCTATCTTGGCTTTATCACTGCATCTCCTACACCCACAGGCTCCCAAGCAGGGTGTATTTGCTGTCTCATGGCCTAAAAGCTTCCTGTGTTACTCATAACTTAAACACTGAGAGAGAGATAAGGGATTGGGTTTGGTTTGTTTCCTTTCAGAAGAAATGAACATTAATAAATATCTCATTACCAGAAAGTGTCATAGTGAAAGTACAGCGCTTTCTCCCGTTCCACACTTGGCTCTTTAATTTTCACTGTGGTTAAAGAGCAACATAAAAACCCTGAAAAATGATCCCAGTCACACTCAGCTGAGTTTTCAATAACTGCTGGATCAGATAGGGCCGAGCTCCTATCGTGGGAGATGATCAGATATGGGGCAGCAACTGCTGCAGACTTTGCTCGGCACAAATTATTCCCCCCTAATGTCCACTGAAAGGTGAGAATCTGCTGTCGCAGCACTCATGATCCTCAGTATTTTAGAAAACTCCTCAGGCCCTGAGGTTGGTTGCGAGGAGCCCTGGTCCTGCTGTGAGCCATTTCCCGTTGCATCTCCTGTCATAACCATTGCTCCAGAGAGAGTTCCTGGAGAGGGCCTCCTCCACCAGCTCATCTCAAGGAGAGGTGGATGTTGATGCCCCAAAAGCGTGGGCTGGCTGTGGAGGTGGCCAAAGGATCTGTTACACCGGAGGGCTGTGGTGGAGGCTCAGGCTGATTTCTGGCCATCAGGTTCATGGTTGTCTCCAAAGTGAGAGTGAAAATTCCTCTGCTGTGAAGGATGGCTGAAAAGGACACCAAGAAAGGGCACCCAGAAATCATGGAATCAGAATATCCTGAGTTGGAAGGGACCCACATGGATCATCAAGTCCAACTCAATGAATGTCCAACTCCAAATGAAGCTCCAAGAGGTAGAAAGAGAGGAAGAGTATCAAGCTGGGGTGAGATGGAGCAGTGGGAAAGGAGCCCAGGATTGTCCCCTGCAGAGGATGGAGAAGATCCTCAGGTCTGCTATCCTTCAGCCACGCTTGGGACATGAGTCTCTCTGCATCCATTCCCTGCAGTGGAGAACAGAGAATGGAATCATTGCCAAAACCACCCCACAGAGCCTCAGAAAGTGGCTTGAGTCAAAGAGACAACACAGCCTGTCCTGGATAACCCCAGCAAATCCATGCTGATCGGAAAAAGCAGAGAGTTGCCATGGAGTGTGTGCTTCTGTGCCCTGTTGCCCATCAGGGAAAATCCCTCTGTTCCAAATCCCACCAGCAGCTCTTAGCTGGTGCTGGTGCTGGGAGTGATTCAATGCCTGGGTTTGCAAATGCTTCTGGGCAAATCGTGTCCTCCAGCAAGAATGGGGAAATGAATGCATAACACACAGCCAGGAGTGGGGAGGGGAGAGGGAAGCTTGGAAAATGGGTGAATGGGCAGAAAAAGGTCAGAGAGCAGATAAAGGTCCATCTCCTGAAACTGGTAGAAGGGAAAGATCTCACAGCTTTTAGGCCAGTCTTCAGACACAAGTCCAGGTTTTAGAACATATAGGGTTGGAAATACCGTGGTTTATTTGCTACAAATTATTTACAAGGCCCTTCAGTGGGAAATAAATTTCACAGGACAATGCCTCCAGGGAAAATAATATGTGTTTGGACGGGTGATTCATCATTCTGCATTAAGCCCATAAGCTCAGCTGACATCGAGGTATACCTGATAATCTCTTATCTAAATAATTTCCCCTTGAAATCCTCCATCTGTGCAGCTTTGTTCTGCTGATGGGAGGATAAACTGCTGGGCCAAAACTTCTGCTGGGAAAATTGGTCTTGTAGTGGCATGGTCAAGATGGGGAGATGCTGAGTCCTGCTCAGAAGACCCCATAACATGATGGGTTACGTGGAAAGCACCAATGGTCCCGGGCAGCTCTGAAGAGGTGCTGGAGCGTAGGGGTGGAGGGCTGCTCTGATTTTTTTAAAATGTCAGTCCCTTTAAAGCTTCTGAGAATGTCCCACCTGGTCATGTCTTGGCTCCTGATCAGTACCAGAGGAAGGCTAAGCACAGATCCTTCATCTAGCTTGGCCAGCCTGGAATTGCCTTTGTGCTGAGACATTTCACCAGAATCCTCCAAATCTCTTCTTTGCTGTTCCCAGTTTGGGTCACCTTCATTAGCTACCCCGGGATGAGGCCGGGCCCCAGTGCTGAGCTCCCAGGACATCTTCCACCGGTGTGATGCTGAAAACATCTAACAAACCCCATCCTTCCACAGTTTCCCTCAGACTCCATGTTTTTGCCTTCCTCTCAGCATCCCCTTTTTTCCTGCTGTTGCAGGCACAGGGGTTTCTCCGTCACAGGGCTCCAGGGGCTGTTTCTGGGGGGAGATGCAGATGACGTGTAGATCACCATTGCTGCACGCTGTGTGTTGGGGCAGGACAGCTCCATGGGATGGGGGTAGAGCTTGGGATGTCTGTTGTGGATCTGGACACGGGTCCTACAGCACCTTCCCATCCTTGTCTTTGTGGCTGTGCTGCAAACCAGGGCCACCCGTGGGGAATTGTGACCAGCCTGCCGCTGAGGCCTGCTCATGGCTGGGTGGCACCTGGCGTGCCCGGGTGATGTGAGGCTTGTGCTGCTGAATTCACCAAATTATTCACTAATTATAGCAGCCACCCACGGTGTCCCCAGCACCGAGTATCTCTGAAGGTCACGAACCCCGTGATTCAGCCGTGAATCCGTGTGTAACTCTGGTGAAATAACAGGAAATATGGGCATAATGAGACGTCAGCCCATCGCTGATGGTGCCGATAGCGTGTTCCGTGCTTCTCCCTTTGCCATGGAAACAGACTTGGATGGCACCCAGGGTAGATGCTCTGCAGCTGCCTCTCTCCTGAATCCAGGCGCTGGGTTTGCCTCCTCTCCTGGCTGGCAGGGATAGCTGAGCCCCACAGCAGCTGCCCCACAGCTCCCAGTGCGCCTCTGCCAGCCCTGAGAGGTGGGGAGCACTGCTGCAGGAAACACTCAGCCCAAATGGGAGCCCCAGTCCTGGCCAGCCTGGAGAGGAGGAGCCTGAGTTCATGGTGCCCATCCCTCTGCCTCACACACGGCATCCCAGGGCCCCAGCCACCCTGGACCTGCTCCAGAATGGAGAGGTGGGATCAGCTTCCCGTGCTGCTGGCGGTGGGTTCTTTCCACTGACACCGTCTCTGGGTGGCAGCAGGGCAGGGCTGCCGGAAAACAGAATCACTGGAGCCTTTCAGATGTGGGTATTTTGTTTTCCTCCTGTTTCTCCACAGGGGAAAGCTGCGAGCAGAGCTCTCCTCCAGGAGTTTTGGTGTGTCAGGAGGAAGGGGCGCGTAGCCTGGGGGCACTTCCGAGTGTCTGCATGGCCTGGTAGGGAGCAGGGATGGGTCCTCTTCCCTTCAGCAGCTGTAGCACAGGTGGTGGGCACAAATGCTGTGTCTGGCCCTGTTTTGGGCAGGTTTCTCTGCCCCTAAGCCACCTCATGAACCTCATCACCCACACCCATGGAGCTGCTCAGCCCCCTGACTCTTTCTGTCTCTGTGAGCTGCTTAACCACTCCCAGCTTCTTCCACCTCCTCCTGGCGCCCCTAAACTGTTGCCTCCCTCATTTTCCCCTCTCTGACTCTTCAAAGCCCATCTCAGTTCCCTCCATGCTCCCTGCCCCTCTCTCAGCCTCCATGGCTACAGGATTATCTCTCTATTCGTGTGCAGTTCAGCAAACCCAGAGCATTTTGGAAGGCTTGAAGGGATCTGTGAATTTGCTTTGAATATAGCAATGTGTTTTGGCTAAGGGGAACAAGAGAACATTTTGAAAATGTCAAAATATTTTGTTTAGGAATTTTTTGAACAAAATGTTTCACTTGGTAGTTGACAAAAAAGAAAAAAGAAGAAAAAAAATCAGTTCAAAATCTCCAAAACAAAATCTTCCCACTTTTATTTTGAGATGGCACCTGCCTGGGAGAATTCGAACTACAAAGGCACAAAAACCATTTTCAATGGTAAGTAATGACCAGGCACCCAAGGGAGTTTCTTCAGTGGAAGACAAAATGTTTCAAAGGGAGTCAAAACGTTCCCTGACTTTATTTTTTGCCCTTTTTCACTTAGGTGGGAGGAAAAAAAACCAGTCCTTGCTGGGCCTGGATCAAGAACTCATGTTTGTTTTTATGTTGGCTGCTAAGCAGAAATATTTACGGCAATGACTTGATAAGGGAGCTCAGGTCTGCTTCTTGTGCTAGAATTAATGCTGGGATCAGGTTGTCAGTGGTGATCCTTCCTCTCTGCCCCTCTACTTTCACTTCTCATCCTATAGGATGAAGGGTCCAGAGAACATCCTTTTTCTCCATGTTTGTCTAAGTTTGCTCCAACTCCTGCCCTGCCCTGGAGATCCTGGAGCTGTTTCTGAAGGGAGCCTGCAATTCCTTTGTGTTTTTCACAGCCTTTTTTATTTCACAGAATCCCAGACTGGTTTAGGTTGGAAGGGGCATAAAAACTCATCCTGCTGTGGGCAGGAACACCTTTAACTAGACCAGGTTGCTCAGAGCCACATCCAACCTGACCTTGAGTGTCCCCAGGGATGGGTCTTCCACAGCTTCTCTCAGCAACCAGGTACATTTCCTGATGGATCTCTCTGTCTGGTCTTGTCCTCCTGTCCTCTCCTCCCCACTGGTGGGATGAAAACCTGGGGTGACGATCCATCTCCACCTGCCCAGCACTGGGGGCACTGAGCTCCTGCTGAAAACAACACACATCCCATTTTCTGCCTGCTTTTCCATGTGCTCCAGCCGCGCCGGCTGCCTGTTTGTCTTTCTGCCATCTGCCTGTGAGTCCCACACAGCTTTTACAGCTGATGACTAATTTCAAGTAAACTTGCCCAAAGACTTGAAGGTGGGAAGTTCCTACCGGGACTCTCACAACAGGGAGTGGGGAGGACCAAGTGGGAATGGGTGATCTCGGGGTGTTTTGCCTCCTGGTGGCACCTCCAAGGCTTGGGTGACTCTTCTGGTCCATGTCACCATGAGCTGTAATATGAAATGCACCATTGAAACAAAACTATCAAATGACAAGTATTTTTGGTTAAACAAACATAGGGGGAGTGACTGAGGGAACTGGAGGGCTCAGCCTGGAGAAAAGGAGGCTCAGGGGGGACTTTCTGGCTCTGCACAACTCCTGCCAGGAGAGGACAGCCGGGTGACCAGGGAACAAGGGATAGGGTGAGAGGAAGCAGCCTTAAACTAGGAGAGGTTTGTCTTGGATTGGGACAAATTTCTGCACAGAAAGGGTTGTCAAGCACTGGGACAGGCTGCTCGGGGCAGTAGCGCCGGGGTTCAAAAGCCCTGTGGGTGTGGCCCTTGGGGACATGGGTTGGTGGCAGCCTTGGCAGTGCTGAGGGAATGGTTAGACTGGATGATCTCAGAGGCCTTTCCAACCTAAATGACTCCGTAATTCTCTGACAATCCAACCCTTCCAGTCAATCCCACAGCCCCCCTTGCATGGTGCCCTGGTGGGGTGGTTGGAAGGAGACCTTTGTGTTGAGCTGAGCAACATCTGAGTTTGCCAACGCATATTTTCACTGTAAGAATTGCAAACATTTTGATCAACATTTATTAGTCATCAGATAATAGACACCCACAGATTTTTATCTGCTGTCTCTTGTGGGCTTTTAGGAGGTTTGCAGCAGTTCTGCAGATCACTGTCTGATATATCACCTGGGACCAATATTTTTCTTATAGCTGAAGCTCCTAAAGCTCCACTTTCCCCAAAAAATTCATATATACAGTTAGAAAAAGTTCTTCCAGTGGAGCTTTGTGGATTTTTTGTACAAAACTCTCAGGTGGGGAAATTTTCGGTTTGTCTGAAGTGCAGCTGGTTTGTGAACCAGCTAAAGTCTCAGAGCTGACGTGCACCACAAAGATTCAGGTTTTATTCTGTATCACTCTTTGTGTCCTGGTGTTTGCAGGGAAAAGCACAAAGCAATGTGGATGTAGTTTAAAGGAAGACAACCAGAGGAAACCCAAAGGATCCATAAATGTGAGAAATGTTAATGTATATAAACCTCTGAGCAGCATTCAGAATGCCCTTCCCTTCCCTTCCCTTCCCACTCCCTCTCTCTCCTTCCCTCTCCTTTCCTTCTCTTCTGTCATCCTGCAGTCAGTAAATGTCCCTTTTCCCATGCCTAGCAGATCAGGTGGCTGTTTGATGGCTGCTAAAGCTGCAGTGAAGCCTTAGTTCAGAGGGGGCTCATTTCCTGCCCCATGTTAAGCTGCCTATGGATCAAACAGCATAAATGCACTTATGGCCAGAGCAGCCTGGAGATGTAAGGACCAGCAGGGTTTGGGGCTGTCTGTGGCCATTTCCTCACTCACTCAAGGGTGGATCTGGTGTTTTTGCCCTCATGCTCTGCAGAGCTGCCCCAGCAGCTCTGGGTGGGCTCTGCCAGGAGACCCCTCCTAGCTGGGCACCTCCCAGTGCGGGTAACTGGGGCAGGTCAGATGGGTGCTGAAGGTGGCAGCTGCCAGTGACAGGGCTGGGGGTGGCAAAAAACATGTTTGAAAGTGTGGCACATTTATTACGGCCCAGGATCTGGAAAGGAAGAGGAATGAAGGATTGTGTCCCCTAGGGAAGGAGGCAATCCTTTGGAGGTTGAACAGGGGGGCAGGAGCTAATGAAGGAGCTCAGCAGAGCAGAGGGCAGTGCTGGGGGGCTCTTGCCCTTGTCCTGGCTCTCCAGGAGGTCCTGTGTCCTTGCCCAGGGATTAAATACCTTAGTGGATCATCTCCATTAACAAATACAACCATCATCAGTGCTGGATCCATCAGCAGCAGCTGGAGGCTGCGCTAGAAGACCTTCAGTGGCCCATTTTAAACCGAATTATCTTTCCAGCCCTGAGACAGGGCTCTGTCAGCTGCTGGGCAATCAGATTATCCAAGACTGGATCTCAGGAGTTTCTTTCTTCCCAGTGAGCCTGACGGGCTCTTCCTTCCCCATGAGCTTCATGGTGTTGCCCTGTTCCCCTGACCTGAGCACAGCAGGAGGTTCTGCAGGCAGGGTGGGATCTGCCTGTGCTCCCCTTCAGATCTGCCAGTGAACCAAGCAAATCTACTCATGCACTACTTATTTCATGAGAAACAAGTCCAGGCCTTTGATTTTCCCTTGGAGCCCATTCCGGGATTCCCTTGCTTCTCCGGCTCAGCAGAGCTCCCATTTCTGGGATCTGCTTGGTCAGACACCTCTGATGGACCAAAGGGTCCCACCTGCCCTGCGTACCCAAACTAACTTTTCTCCCTCCTGAATTTTCATAGAGGAGCTGTTTTCCATCTCAAAACCTAAAGACGATTTCCCCCCCATTTTTGTCACTCTTCCTTCCAGATTCCCGCCTATTTGAACCCAGTAGGAGCCCTCAGTCAATGTGTGGTGTCTGTAGAGTCCCCAAAGCAGCACCAAGCTCCAGAGTTCTGCTGGATTTTAATTCAATGGCTCAATGTCTCTTCACAGGGAGCTGGTTTGTTTCTGCCAGAAAGGGACAGTACAGAAACTCATGGAGTTCGAGATGAGAGAAAAGTCAGGTGCAGGGTAGCACTGGGGTTAGGTACACCATCCATAGAGTAATAGGTCATGTATATGTGTATATATAAATACACGGACAAATAGATATTTATTTGTGTGTATAGAAATGCAGGGAAAATGGACATACGTGTGTGTATATATAAAGTTTGAACAGACATATATGAGAGTGAATATATATATTTATATTTTCTTTTTTTTCCCCCTTTTTTTTCACATAACTGATATAATTTGTGCTGTCCCCCTCATTGCTGTGACAGCTCCGGAGTTGCCATCACACAGGACTTGCCTGTGCCCGCTAGAGGCCAGTGTGCACCTTGAATTAAGGTGCCGGAGCACTAATTAATCCCCAGCCATCGGGAGGACCGTGTTTCCTGTGGGATGAAGCCCTGTGGCACGGGAGATGGTGGCCAGGGCAGAGCAGGTGGCTGTCCCCAGAGGGGTGGGTAAACTCTTCCAGCAATGAGCACTGTGTAATCCTGGAAAAGCTTGGAAAATCCTGCTCTGCTGTCATGGCTTGAGCATGGGACCCGCTCAGATCCTCTCCTCCAGCCCTGCAGGGCCAGGCAGACACATCCACTGCGTGTCCTTGGGGACAAGCGGGACACTGTGGTGGCAGAGCAGGTCCCACAGCTTCCTGTGCCTGTGCCAGTGCCACCTGGACACCAGGCTGGTGCCACCCAGAGCCCCGGGTTGGAGCTGGGCAAATAAACCCTCTGTGGCTGCAAACACCGAGGTTGGATGGCCCTGAAAAGTGAAATCAGTTTCTGAGGAAAAAGGGAAGCCTATTGCAATGCTTGGTTGAACTGAGGATAGAGTGTTTCATGTTGTTTCACACAAGTTTTCACCCCAATGTGAGCAGCAGCAGCAGCAAATTGGCCTTTCTCCATACGAGATCATTTTGATGCAGTAACAGCAGAGCCTTTGCTTAGTGCACGTCAAAATGGAACATGCTGCTTTTACACCCTGCCCCAAAATTGATGCATTTAGCCAAGATTTGCCAATTCAAGGTCCATCTTAGGTGCCTCTTTAGCAATGGGGGATGAGGGCAGAGAGGGGGATGAGCCAGGGAGGGTGGCACTGGCCTGAGTGGGGCTGAAGGGCAGGAGGGGGGAGTGTTTTGCTGTGTGAGCTCCTTGATTGTGCAGCTGTATTTTGGGAACTCTTCACCTGCAGTTGGTGTTTTTAAAAACCTTGTTTATTGCTTGGCTGCCTTTATCTTTAGGAGAGAGAAAATGAGACCAGTGTTGCTCCTATGGGTAACAACTTCTGTCTTTGGCCAGCCTGGGGGAAACAGGGATGTCCAGGAGTACAACTTCATGTTCTGTTAGAAACCCAAACCCAATGCTCAGTCCTAAGTCCCTTTTACTCATTTTTTGCCCCTATGGAGCACAAATTAAGACCAGAAACAAAAGCAAGGCGATGTTTTTCCCAGAATCCTTCCAAAATATATTCTGTCTGCCTCTTGCACTCCCTCACACAACTTGGATCAGCTGAGATTTACTTCAGCATGACCTGGCTGATGTTAAAGTCCCAAGAATGACCCCAAGGAAGCAGGAACGGTACATGTGTACATCATATCTCATGTCAACCTGTCCTCAGGTCAGGGGAGTTCTTCTGCTTGCTTAAAAATGGGCCTTTTCCCCTTGCCCCATGCCCCAGAGCAGCTACTGGCAGAGAAGACCAAAGATTTGGTACTGCTTAGTGCCAGCACCCTGAGGCAGGATGTCCCTGAGGGGCTGGGATCAGAAGAACTGCCAAAAAACAAAACAAAACAAATAATTTCTTTTTACAGATAATCCATGTGAGCAAAAGCCTCTGTCAGGGCCAGAGCAAGTGGGGAGCAGCCCTGAGGAGAAACAACATGGTCAGACCCTCTTTTATCTGATTCCCACACCTCAAAGCACAGCCTGTGGTTTAGAGGGCTCTGATGGAGGGTGGGGATTCTGGGGCTGCATCCCAAGGCACCCATTCCCCAGCCAGGAGTGTCTCAAAGGAGTGCAGCCACTCAGGGGTTAACCAGGATCCTCTCTCCACGCACAGCTCTCCTGCCAGCCTATCCACTAACAGAATTAGCACTGGAAATTTGTGCACTGTGCTATGTAGGGGGAAGGAAAAAAAAAAGGAAAAAAAGGAAAGAAAAGCACGAAATACATTTAATCTCTCATTTCAGGATTGCATTTGACATCTAAGTTAAATAAAATGTTCCTGAGGTCATTAAAAATCAGAAATAGTACAAGATTTGGGTTTACCATAGTTTCAGAATGAATCAGGTTTCTGAACTTGTTTTAATCTCTGTATAATTGCTTTTCTGTATACGGTAACCTTTAGAAAATGAGTTTAATAATTAGTCATCTCAAACTAGTTAAGGACAACATCCTGCCCTCAGTTCAGTCTTATTTTCAACAAAAAAACCAATGCCAAAGTAAATTCTTCGCTATGGTTGGAAACATACATCCAGGCTACATGTGCAGCAGGTGAAACAGCTTGCATTAAGCCCCATAAAAGTTTGAAAGTTCAGCAATTCTCAGCTTGATGGCTTTTCACTCTCCCTCTCCAAGAAAAATGGGAAGAGAAGAGGAAAATCTGAAGAAGTAGCATCAGCCATGGCTGGTCCCTTGGCTCTTCCCCTCCAGGGCACAGAGCCCCAGAAGAGAGCAAGGAGAGGGTTTTACTGGTAAAAGGGCCTCATGCCTGGAACCTGCTTTTCTCAGGAGGGCAAGCCTGGGCAGAATCCAGGAAGTTTCCAGCTCCTTTGGGCCCATTGCTGGTGCCTGCATTGCCTGTCTGGAGATCACCATGGCTGGGTCACGCTCAGGGCCCTCCTGCTGTTCTCACCACCATCTCCCCCTTTCCCTCAGCACTTTATATCAAAGTCTCATCTATTCCTCTCTGGAAGGAAAAAATCAGACCACCACGGAGGTGTTCTTCAGTTAGATGTTCTTCAGTTAGGTGTTCTTTAGGTGTTCTTGAGCTCTTTAGAGGTGTTCTCTCCCGTGTTCTTTAGTTTATCCACAGCTTATTCTCCCTGGTGGGTCCGTACCCTCCAGGTCAGTGCTTCAGCTCTGTCACTGTGCACAGCTGCTGTGTCCCACAGAGCTGCCCTTGCCCTCAGGAGACAGAGCTGTATCCCAGCACTGCCATCCATCAGCTATCCCCCTCCTCTTCCCTCTCGATTTCTGGCATTCTGCTACAAATCTGGACCACAGGTTTCCCTCCCTATCCTCCTGCAGACTCCCTTTCTCCATCACACTGGAAAAGGCACTGCAAATGCATTCCTCTCCATTGTCTTGTGTTTAGTTTACTTTAAATTTCTAAAGGTGTGGACCTACCACCATTTCCCTGGAGGGATTATTCCAGAACCTGATAGGGCTCACTCTAGGAAATTACTCAACATTCCTGCTGCCCACCTTATATTCCCATTTCATCTCATTATGACAAAGCCTCTGGTTGGTCTTGTAGGAGCTCCTGGTTTGCTGACCAGATCCTTCCTGTTAAAGCCAATGGTTTCCATGGTGCACAGGCTGATGGCAAGTGCTCCTGGCTTGGGGTGGCCTTCCTGGCCATCCTGTTCCACTTGGAGGGACAATGCTGCCCCCTGTTCACCTGGTGTCTGCACAAGGGGTTAACCTGCCCCGGGAACTCCATGTTCCTGATGCAGCTCCCAGCCCTGGAGCGCCCACAGAAGCCACTGCAAAGCTCCCATCAGGGGTGGGCTGAAGCTGTAATCCCACAAATGTGCTAATATTTGGATCAGGAGCACTCTGTGCTTAAATGTCTCTCACTGACGGCTGAGAGTGTGTTTTGCTAAAGCAAACTGCAATTACATTTAGGATCTTCAATTTAGCTTGATGTGTTGCCTCTAGAAAGAAGAGATGTGTTGTGTTCTGGGCTCTGCAGCACAGGCAGTGTCTCTGACCCTCTCTTGTCTCCTCTGGAGCCCCCCCAGACCTTCTTCTGGGCTGCCTGGCCAGAAGAGCAGAGCTGAGGGCATCAGGGAGGAGGTGCACAGAGCACTGTCCAGCACTGACCAAGGAAATGAAACCAGAGCCCATGTGGAGACCAGAGCAAATCCAGGAGCGAAGGCCAGCTGGGAACAGCCGCCTCAGTTCAGGAACCACGGGGAGCAGCTCACCAGGATGCCCTGACAGCTCCAGTCTGCAGCAGCAGGATGAGGGAGTTTTCCCCAGGCTGAGAGCCCCACCTAGGATTTGAACTTGGATTTGTTTTTCACTGTCTTCATGGAATAAAGGTAGAATTAACACACCCTCTCTATTGTCCATGCAAAGGTGAGGGTCTCCTCCCTCATCTCAGGGAAGAGCAACAGGCTGGAGACAAGATGATGAACTAGATGATCCACATTTGCAGCTTTCAGAAAGTTCTTTTTGGCTCAGAAATGTTAGATGACCTGATAACTCCTGGTAAAATAGCAGTCAAGTTCCCTGCCCAGTCCCACACACTGATACTCACAGTTGCCTTTTTGCCCCACCCTCTCCTCTCCCTTTCTTGTTGCAGTTCTCAGCTTTTCAGTGCAGGAGGCCACGAAGTTTTCCCATTCCACTGTGGTACTGGACTTTGGAACCAGCCATGTCAGAAGTAAAGGTCCCCTTGGGCTCATGGCAAGGAGCAGAGTCCTTCATGGGCCAATCAATAGCCCCTAATATACCCTCATCCTGTCAATCCAGGTTACTTGTGGGAATATTTCTATTGCCAAAGTTTTCTACGATATTTTTTCAAACCACTTGTAGCTTAGGCCAGTTTTTGACCACACTCCTACCCCATGGTCCTCATACACAGCACCCATCACACGTGGGGTGCAGGTGTTCCGCAGATCCTGGTCCACCCATTCAAACATTCTCACTGGAAGCCGAAAAGAAAGCAGAGGTTTGTAAATAAAGTGCCTTAAGACAGAAATCTAAGATGCCTCAGATTGTCAAGAGGGAATGGGTCTCCCATAGGTACCATTGCATCCATGAGAAATTCTCAGCTATCCCATTTCTGTGGTAAAACATATCTGTATTTAGATATCCAGCCTGTCCCTAGGTTTCTGGAGCTCCAGGGTTCCTCTGGAGCTGTAGTGGTGTGTGTTTGTATAGACCTCAAAGATAGAGCAGCTCTGGGTTTTTACAGGGGATTTAAGCGATGGGAATGCTGATACCTGGAAAAGCTGATGGCTGGCAGCAGGAGCTTTCTGGGCTGCTTGGTGTGAAACATGTTTTCGAGTCCAGGGAGAATGTTGAACATGAGCAAGAATAAAGCACTGCAGGAAAAGAGACAAACACCTCCCCAGCAGGGCAGCACTGGAGCGTGGCTGGCTCTGGATCACACAACCCCTGCTATTCCAGGGAACGCTGTGAAAGGGAAATAACTGCAGTGATCGCTGCCCAGCATGGGCTTCCCCCGCGTCAGGGATGAAAGTGCTCACTGGTTGGTGCCCATGGTGCTCTGGTACTTGCTCATGCCTAACTGCTTCCTAAGGCTGCACCTGCTCCTCTTCCGAAGGTCTGGTGGCACAGGTACTGCCTGGAAGCACCGCATCTCCCTGGGGCTGTCCGACACCCTGCTGCCAAGGCACCCTTCCATCTCACTCCCTGTGCTTTACAGCATTCTGCTCAGCAGGGCTCAAAGGCACCTGCGCGGGGCCCAGGGGTCCCACCTGGTGGCCAAATCACCCTGGGCTTGGATGGCCTGCGTGACTGGTGGGGAAGGGCGTGTGGGAGGTGGGAGGGCAGGAATGGCACTGTCCTTGGCCTGTCGTCACTCTGTCATGCTCGGGGTCTAAATAAATGCTGACAAGCTCCAAAGGGTGGCTGGGGCACGGCCAGAGGAATTCACCAAAGTCAGCATCTAAATAAGGAAACCCTGGGCTTGGCAAGCTTGTCCGTGGTGTGTGTGTGTGGAAGCAACGTCAGCACAAGAAGGTCCCTTCCCCCTCCCTTCCCTGTTTGCTTTTGCCTCACTCCTGAACAAATGAAGACAACAGCTGTGTTATTTAACCGTGCGTTTTACTGCTAGTGAAGGATGGGCCTTTAAAACAGGCAAAATGCTCTGTGCCCTCCCAGGAAAATGTGGAATTGCAGGTTTGGCCAGGATGACCCAAACAATAAAAGTGCAGCTGGAGCATTAAGAACAGAGTTGGTGGCAAGGATGGTTGGGTTTGGCTGGACTAACCGGAGTGGTGATGAAAGGACGATTATGCTGCTTTAGGAGCAAAGCCATTTGCCACTTATTACTATAATGGCAAAGCTTAAGCATTGCAGGATATTGAAAGATGGAATCCAACTTAAAAAAAATTAAAATCTCTCTATTGCTACTATTTTTCTAAAGGTCAGTCAGATACCACAACCATTGCTTCCCAATGAAAACCTTGGATGAAAACCTTGGCTGGCATCCAGGAGCAGAGGTCATCTGATGCTGAGCAAAGCAGATGAGAGCAGCTCTGGGGGCCAAATTTGAGCTGCCCTGGAAACAGCCACCATGGGTACCAGAAGGGATGAAACCACATCAGTGCACAACTCCACACATGCTCAGCCAAAATGTTTCCCCTGTTCTCAGCTGGCTGCTGGCATTTACCTCTTTGAGCTGCCTTGACCCCAAAGTCTAGCGTAGGCAAACGTTGAGTCTGTGGAAAAAAAGAGTGAGTTGAATATTCATGAAGCAGTTTTGGGGAAAATTGTGTGAAGAGTAACTCTGACATGAATGACACAACACATCCAACATCTTGTCTGAAGCACTCAGCAAGGAAGCTTGAGCGTGCAAAGCATTTTGAAACCTAAATGGGAACTTTTGCGTCAGCTCAGGTGGCAGTCAAAGGAGAGCTGATGCATCTTTGGGGTTAGTTTGATGCAAATGGGCACTTGAGAAGAAATGTGATGGTTGGTTAGCCAAAGGCGAGCAGTAATGTGTGTTAAAAAGGCCATTGTATTGATTGAAATGCATCTAGAAAACATCAGGCTGATGTAAAACATGAGTAATCAGCACAAGCTAAAGGCTATTTCATGGAGCTCACCAGCATGTGTTTGTGAGCACCCTTCATTAATAAATCAATGGAATGTTCAGGGTTCCAAGCAGCTCTCGGGAGCCGCTGGAGGCAGTGGCTCTGTCCCAGGCTGCTAGAGGAGGTGGCTGTGCCTCCCAAGGGCCGGTGACTGCCAGAGTGCTCAAGGACACCAAGGGTGAGTGACCGCTGGTCACGGAGGAGGGTGGTCCTGGGACAAGATGCCACAGGGAGGGATCTGCCTGCAGCGCCGGGGCTTGCTCAGGGCTAGCAGCCAGCTCCTGCTGGAAGTTTCATTTCACAGAGCACATCCCTCACTCTTGGCCTGTATCACTGCAGAGGAGATCTCAAATGGTTCTTACAGAGGCCTCCGATCCAGAGATAGTCAGAGAGATGCTGTGGGTGATGTGAGCCAGAAATGTAGAAGATTCTGGCAGAAGCTGCAGGTCAGAGTGAGCTGTGATATGGCCCTTAAAAAGCAATGCTTTCTGATAAATGACTGCATTTCCTCTGCCTCCATCCCCGCTTCCTCAACACTTCTGCTGCTAGCTACCTGATGGACTGAGACATTCCTGTCCATGGGACCTTCTGCACATCCTGGGGACCAAGTGGGCTCCCTGCCTCCTGAAGGACAGTCCTCCTTCCTCTCTCTCATTCTGGGACCACACAAACCCCTTGGGATGCTTCACGACAGAGCTGACAAGGCGGATCTGTCCCGAGTCATGTGTGGGGTGCAGAGCCCCTGTGCTGATGCAATCCATGTGAAATATTTTGCATAGGGAGCACTCCTGCTGCAGCTGCTCTGCATTTTTGTGGTCCTGGAGGTTAAATTTTGCTCTCCCCGAGCCTTCAGGACTGACCTGGAGTTCTGACATCCCCCCTGGTCTCTTTCTCACTACATGATTTGTGTAAAATCTGGCACTGCTGTCCAGAGCTGGTTTTGGAAGGAGAGGCCACAAGTGAATGATTGGTCCAACTTCTTCCACAGGGCATGGGGCACCAATTCATGGACCTTTTCCTCTCACACCGGGAAGCAGGACCAGACAGTGTCAGAAACAGGTGTTTTCTGGCTCCCTTCCCCTCCCCAGCACCCACCACTCGCAAAGCAAGGCGCATTTCAAGCACTTTTCCGAGTTGCTGAGGAGCTCCTGTCCGGGCAGTGTTTTTAGCTGCCACATCCTTCCACTCCTGGGGTTCTCAGCCTGTAAACGTGAGCTAAAATATGCACTGGTGTGATCTGCAGATCCAGATTCTGCCCCCAGCCTGCATCTCCTGGCTGCTCCCAGGCTGTGCTCATGGCTGGGGAGAGATTTTGGTGCGAGAGCGAGCTAAATGGCTTTGGGATCTTGGGAATATTGCTAGCTCCATGCTGCTGGGCGCTCAAGCTTCCCCCTCCTGATCGTAATGCGGGCTGATGGCCCTGTCGCGGCGAGGGGCAGTGACAAAGCTGACTCTGACGTGGCCCTGGGGTGTCACCGCGCCGTGGGGGTGCGCTGGGGCAGGGGTGTCACTGCCGCCTGTGACACTGATGCCACGGGACACCATGGGCTCTGATGGCTCCTGTGCAGGGACAGGAGGGATGAGATGGCTCCTGAGTGGGGACAGGAGGGATGAGATGGCTCCTGAGTGGGGACAGGAGGGATGAGATGGCTCCTGAGTGAGGACAGGAGGGATGGGATGGCTCCTGTGCAGGGACAGGAGGGATGAGATGGCTCCTGAGCGGGGACAGGAGGGATGAGATGGCTCCTGAGCAGGGACAGGAGGGCTGGGACGGCTCTGACACTGATGCAGCAGGAGCGTGGTGGCATTTCAGTGTCCGTCACCTGTGAAGGGGGAAGCAAGGCAGGTAACGGGGTATGGGGTTGGAAGGAACAGCCTCCTCCATCTCAGAATCACCAAATGGTTTGGAAGGGACCTTAAAGCCCATCTCATTCCACCCCCTTGCAATGGGCAGCACCAGAGCAGGATGCTCAGAGCTCCATCTACCCTGGCCTGGAGCTCTTACGGCGGGGATCTCCCTGGGATGGCAGCGCAC
Organism: Donacobius atricapilla; assembly: GCA_013397315.1. Lineage (NCBI taxonomy): Eukaryota > Metazoa > Chordata > Aves > Passeriformes > Mimidae > Donacobius > Donacobius atricapilla. Next base: position 498,535 of record WBMY01007072.1, on the reverse strand, counting down.
AGCTTGACTTCCCTAAGGATCCTAGAAATCAATGTATAAATCCAAATTCACTCTGGTGCTCATGGCTTCACACCTCTGTGGTGAGCAAACCACAGGACTCATGTTTCAGCAGCACACTGGAGGCACAGAATGGCCTGGGTTGGAAGGGACCTTAAAAATCATCCCATTTCAAACTCTGTTTTTCTGACATTTCTGAAATAGAATAGTTTTGTGGGACATTTTTTGGGAAAAACTTGCTGTAATGCTTCTTGCAGAGACCACCAAAACCAAGGTACTTAAAAATGAAGAAACCTATTCTTGGCCCTTTCCCTCCTTCCACCATCAATTCATGCAGGAAAATTGAGGTTTTACTTCAAGAACTATGCATTTTTAATGGATTTTATTTACATAATTTTTCTGTCTAATAAGATGGGTTTTAAATGCATTAACTGCAGCATAGTTCTCTCAGACCTTTGGAGAAAAGAAAGTACAATAAAGATTCTTGTCTTCTAATATTCTGGGTTTCAGGCAAGAAATTATACTATGAGATAGGAATGCTTAAAAAACCTATAGTTTCACTGAACAAGAAAATCCAGTTAGAAAAGAAAAAAAACAAACTGTATTGGAAAACATCTATTTGCCCACAAAATAATGTAAAAATAATGAGTCCATATTCCTCTTTGATGTGTGTGGCACATGCTCCTTTAAGGAGAAATTCTGTATTTCAGAGATAGTGTGCATATCGTGGAATGAAACGGTTGTTATGGCAACAACTCTCAAAAGCAAGTACTTAACTGAGAAATGTGTTCCACATAGCCATAGAAAAATGAAAACATGAAAACAGAGACAGGAAGAATGGACAAACAGAAGCAGTATGAGATGGCAAAGCCATTTCTGATTTTCAGACATGCAGAGAAGCAGAACTGAACTGGCTTTGGGGATTTTTAAATTTTAATTTAAAGCCAAAGTTTAAAGCTGCATCCATTCCTGGATGGTTTAATATGTCTTTTATTTGATGTTGGTGATCTAATAATTAAGAAGGGCCATATCATATTAGCCTACCCTTATTGCTGTGGACCAAAGGAGGGAAGGGTGTTTATTTGCCGTTGTGTTCAAACACACCCCCAGCCCAGGGCACAGAGAGCCAGCTCTCCAGGGAATCTGCACGTCCAGGATCCCTGAGATGGCTGGATGCAGTCTCCTGTGGCTCAGAGCCGTGTCTTTAGGACCTGGAGGTCAGAGGAGGGTGGTGTAACCATCTTATCTCAACTGCCTCTGGTACCTGAAGCAGCCTGCAAGAAAGATGGAGAAAGTATTCACGAGAGCCTGGAGTGCCAGGCCAAGGGGCAATGGCTTCAAACTGGCAGATGAGAGATGGGGAAGAAATTCTTCCCTGGGAGGGTGGGGAGGTGCTGGCACAGGGTGCCCAGAGCAGCTGTGGCTGTCCCAGGATCCCTGTCAGTGTCCAAGGCCAGGCTGGATGGGGCTTGGAGTGACCTGGGACAGTGGAAGGTGTCCCTGGACATGGCAGGGGTGTGGGGTGGGATGAGCTTTAAGTTCCCTTCCAACCCAACCCATTCCATGATTCTCAGATTCTCTGACCTCCAGCCAGGCTGAGCTCCAGCCCCACAGGCCCAGCCCAGTCTGTGCAGCCCCGGCCACCTCCCAGATCAGCCCAAAGCCCGGTGGGACAGAGGGACAGAGCAGCACTAGCTGCCTTTGGCATTGCTGGTGTCTCATCATCTGGACATCAGACCTCTTCCAGTCCTACAGAGAAAACCCCTCTGGTCTTTCTCTTCCTGAGAACATTGCATTCCTGAGCCCCAATCTACTCATGGGGTTAGCCCAGGACAAGCAAGCCAGGCAGAAGTCGCTGTGGCCAGACTGTGTTTTGTTTTGGGATCCATTTCCACGTTTCTAGTTTGGCAACCCAGACTCCTTCAGCACTGGCAATAACTTCTAACTTCATAATCTCCCCCATTTCATAAGCACACACCAGATTTTTGCATGAAGATCCCCAGGCAAGTCCCTGAGCAGCTCCCTTTGGCTCAGCTCTCCTGGCTGGTAACTTCATTCTGCACAGCCTTCCCTTCAGCTGGACCCACATCCCCTTTGTAATGCCTGTAACTCATTCCATGGAGATTCTGGGAACAATCTCTATTGAAAAGACTGATTTCCCCTCAGGCTCTATATGCAATATTTTGTTTAAACCTAGACAGATTAGCTCCTCTGCTCCTCTCTATTTTCCTATTAAAATGATATTAAATTAGTTTTATGTCCTCTACTTTTGATAAAACTTCCCTGATTTTTTTTTCATCTCATTTTGCATTTACCTCCATGTCCTCAGAGGTCCATGTCTCAGTAAAATTTTCTAAGGTGAATGGAAGGGCCTGAAACCAGAAAGCGATGCAGCAAAATAAAAATAAATGATAAAAAAGTCAAATATTTGACATAACCTAAACTGATCTTCCCAATTTCTTTAACTACTCTATTCCATACTAGTTATGGGAGTACCTACAGAGGTGACACAGCCATGGAAACTGGCTCAGGGGCAGAGTGAGAGGTGCTGGAGGTTTCACTCTACAGTCAAGGTGGGCTCGAGGCATCACCAGGTGGGTGCTGCAGCTCAGCTGCTTTCCCTCCACATCCGTCCCTATTTTTCCAGCATGATGGCCTCTTCCTGGCAGCACACAAACCTGCTGGAAGCCTGAGCTCCTGAGTGGAGACCTGAGTGTGTGTGGTGGGGCGACTCTGCCCAGCCTTGATCTGGTGTCTTGGTTTGGAAAGACAGGNTGGGATGGGATGGGATGGGATGGGATGGGATGGGATGGGATGGGATGGGATCCTGCTCAGGCAGTGCTGGCTGTGCCTAGATTCTCTGCTGTGACTGCCCACGCTGAGGCACTCAGAGCCATCACTGGTGGGTGTCACTCCCTGTTTAGCAGTGCCAGGTGTTCCCATGGCTGCTTGCACCCCACGAGATCCTTCTCCAGGAGGAAAAACAGCAAAAGGCCTGGGCCAAGTGGGGATGGCACCTGGCTGCAGTGCTCCTACCCCTCACCAACCTCCTCCAACCAAACTCCTGAGGATGCTGGTGATCCTCATGTTCACATCTAGAACAGGTGCATCACGCCCAAGCTCTCTCCCTATGAAGCCTTTCCTCTGAGCTGTGGTTCCCTCTTGNATTAAAATAAAAATGTGGTAGTACCAAAAAGCAAACAAACCAAAAAGAAATCACTGCCAGAGTCAGAGCACAACCTGACACCCTGTTGCTCAGGGTGTTGGGAGCAGTCCACTCAAGTCCTCCTGCAGTGACAGATGTGGTTCTGTTGGAGCAGAGATGATCCTGTACAAGGGTGCAGTTTTCTCTGCAGGTCCAGTGGGGGTGAGATGGGTCCAGTCTCCCTCTGGCAATCCAGTGCAAACAGGCTGTGCTGGAGTTCTGACTCTCAGGTTTTATCCAGGTGGGAATGCTGGGCTCCTCCCCCTGGGCGGAGCCTCTCCCCATGGATGATGTAATGTTCTCAGCCATGCAGTGATCCTCGATGGCTCATGAACAGCAGAGATCCCCTGGAGGGAGGATGCGTGGTGGGAGAGATAAAAACACCTCCCCAACCAGTTTCAACAGCTGGCAGTAGAATACACNTCCCTCTTGGAGCAGTGGGGAGAGGAGGCGTCTGCAGAGCCCAGGAATCCCAAGATTGTGCCTGACACAGGAGGTTGACACCCCTCCAGAGCATCCATCCCTCTCCAGTGACTTTTCTGGAGCTCCCTGCAACCCCCAAACTTCGTTTGGGAGACAGCTACAGACTGGCTGGATGAGGATTTATCCAGTGTTTTGTGTGACGAGCGGAGGGAAGGATTTCTCAATCTAACCCAGGGCTGCCGAATCCTCCTTGGCAAATAAGTCACTTACACGTCCCAGAGGCAAAGCAAGAATTTGTAAATGAAAACTTTTTCAAATAAATCTTTTGTAGGATTTACAAACCTTCTGATCGGATTTGTAACTCCAGACACAGATTTGTATACTTGCTGAGAGATGTGAAGGATTTAAAAATCCATCTCTTGACTTGTGAAACAATCCAACGTTTTAGAAACCAGGTAGCTAAAGCTAAGACTAAAAGCACACAGCACTTGGGCCTGAAGGTTTAGTGACAGGATTTATACATTAGAACAGGGAGATAATGTAACTCAGGTGTATTAAATCCTGATTTATTAACAAACTCAGAAGTAATAGCTTTACAAATAACTCCCAAGACATTTTAAAGCCCTTAACCCTTGGACTACTTGCATTTGTCAGGCTGCCATCTCTGGGAATGTCAAGAAATATGTCTAAATATATCAGGGAATATTCAGCTGCACTGCAGACAAGCCCTGCAGCCTCTCTCACTGTTTTCCTTCTTCCACAGGAGCCAGGAGCGACTCCTGAGGGTCTGGGAAGGGGTTTCTGCAGGTGCTGCAGATACTCCTGTCATGTTTCTGGAGGGATTTTTTGTCCCACTGTGATCACGCGGTTGTCATGTCTGCCTGCTTGGTGGCATGGGGCCCTGTCACAGCCCTCTCCTGATATGTCCCAATGCCACCACAGCTTCTCTGCCTTTGAGGGGTGAGGGTTGGGCTCAGGAATCTCTCTTGGAGAGGGCGTTATGGTGGGCTGAGGTGTTGGGGAGAGGGCTGGCAGCACTCAGAGATCAGGACAAGCTGTTTCCATCACTGAGGACCCTGTGAAAAAAGACTTTCTGGGGATGTTCTCTTTGTTCTCTCCAGCAGCCTCAGGCTTTTCCAGGTTACCTCCTATTCAGGCTACTTGGATGTAGTGGTTTCACATTCACCGAATTTTGTTTGTTAAATTTAGTGTAGTGGTCTATTTTTCCACTATGGAATAGGATTAGACGAAAGGCAAAACAGGCTTAACTTAAAGATAGAAACAGTAAGATTTATTAACATGCACTGAAAGGAGAACAACAACAACAAAAAATGAAACCTTTTTAAAAGCACTCCCCTCCCCCCTACCAACAGTTTACTTTTCCACAAAACAATGCAGAGACAGAAATCAGAACTCTAGGTCAGTACCACTTATAAAATAGCTTTTCATTCAGTCTTTGAGAGAGACAAGTGTCGCCCTGATTTTTCAGCCTTATGTTTGTGTCTCACAGTTCATAGTTCTTAGGTAGTTTCTCACACACGGGTGTTATAAATAGAAGCAATGTTTTCGTTAGTCAAAGTAGTTTACATTCTTTGTTTTAGAGCTATGAACAGCTGATGGACAGTTGTCTTGACCAGTGGGATGGGGAGAGGTGTCAACCTTCTCTCCCAATCCCTGGCCTTTGTAGAAATACTATAAAAGTGGAGTTAGATTTGATAATAAACAGTTCATGCCTTCTCACCAAAGTGAGTGTGTGTGTGTGTGTGTTGAAAAACAACAGACAAGTCCCTCCTGATTTTGTTCTGGTAACTTTCCACTAGAGACACGGTCTGTTTATGGCTTCTAACTCCCACAAAAGCAGCCTGCTTGGGAACCTGCAATCGTGAACCTCCCAAATATGTAGCCTTTTCCGTGACTCCATATGGGCCATGGACTTACACATGGGGTTTCACCTTTTAAAGATGCACAGCTCCACAACAAAGGATTTCTCGTTCTTTACTGGTGATGAGGCTTCAAACATCTCATAGGATCACTAGGTTACAGTTTCTAATTCAATGTCCACTCAGTAAAATCACAGACACCTTGAGTCCGCAAAATCATCTCCCCATTCTTAGTCCACGATTTAAAGGAATTATTACAGTCCATTACCATAAATTAAGGAGATTTACAGCCTAGAACTAAGGCAACTTGTCATCTCTTCCACTTCACAAGTCACTCTCCCTTTACTGACTTTGATATCTTCATATTATCCCTTTGCATACCTCCAATTTGGCCTTTCCTCTCTCTTTGAGAAGGGTTAGAGTTTAAAAAAAAGTCTCGGTTGGTGTTTGGAAAGAGTTAATATTTCCTGCCTGGGCCTGCAGACGGCCACGTGGTCTCTGCCAAGGCATCTCTGAAAGCCTCAAATCCATGAGGTGTAGAAAAGCTCAGAAACGGTGGCCCAGATCTTCTCTCCCCTCCACCCCTCGGTCTCATGGGGTGGGTTTGGCCTAGCCTGGGCTCGGTGCGGCTCTCCGGGGACCCAGAGGGGTCATCTCCCTCGGCCTGGCCAGCGGCGTGGGGCAGCCCGTAGGATCGGCTGGATGTCAGCAGCCGTGGCTCCCCTTTCTCTGCCGGCTCTGCCAGGCTCGGGGGCCCGGCTCGGCTCCAGGCAGGGCCAGCCCATCCCGGCCACCCCGGCCCAGCCCCGGGGGCAGCAGAGCCCAAGCCAGGTCCCACTGCTCACCCCCTCTCGATGTTACCTCATGGCAAGCCCACAGAGAAAGAGAGAGCTTTCCCAAAATCCCACCTGTATTTAACCCATGTGTCCCAGAGGTGTACACGTGTATCCAATTGGCCAGCCTGGCTGTCAGTTTTAAAGCAGATCACTAATTGGTTTTTACCATTCATGCCAAGCCAATACACTGACTTTGAGCTCCTTGGTGGGTGGAGATGGGGAACCTCTTCTTTGGGATGATGAGGAAGGATTTCATCCAGCTGTTCCAGCTGTTGTGCTCTTGTATCTTTAAATCCCTCGAGTTCAGAAATGACCAGAAGCTGATTTCTTCCTGGTCACAAGCAATTCTGCAGCAATTTCACCTTTGCCAAATCTGTTGGAAGACAAAGCCTTCCCCTGCAGAACAACCACTTCTCCATTCACACTCATCCCAAACACATCAGTAGAATAAAGTGGCATTTCCAGAGAAGTTGTAATTTTTAGATAGAAAAAACATAATTACCTGAAGGAGCCTGTCAGAGCTGCTAATTCCCCTTTCCTCTTTCCTCCATTAGCTTTTGTTTGGCATGAATGAGTTCTCAGAGCAGTGGCATGGCCCCAGGGGCAGCGTGGCTCAGCATTGCCCTGGGCACTTGGCAGGCCCCAAACCCTAGGGCAGGGAGAGGAGCCTAGGGTTTTCAGCTGGTGAAAGAGCTCAGTGATGTTTGTGTCCAAACTTGCCTGGAAGCAAAATGACCATTCACAACAGCTTGCTCTGTTAGTGGTGTAAAGTGCACTAGAAAATGATTGTGAAAATAATAGCTACTTCTTGATGAGAGAGCCAAGAGCAGCAGCAAGGGCCGGAGCGCTGTGTGCAGGAGGAGCTGAAAGGGAAAAGGCACTTGACACCCTCATGGGTTCAGCTTGCACAAACAATTAGACAGTTTTACAACTTCTCTCTTATTCCTCTGCTGACCCGTTCTATCTTCCTTCTATTTAGCTTTTTCGCAAATGGCTGCTCAGTATTTTTGGGATGTTTTTCTACCCTGCTTTGCTCAGGACTGGTTCCAGATATTGTGGGAGCACCCAGGATCCAGCTTTTGTGGATGTGTAGGTGAAGCCCTCCTCCTGCTGAGGGACATGGACCACTCCCCCAACTCAGTCACTGCAGCAGCTCCAAGGGTCTCTCCCTGACCTCTCCACTCGTTTTGTTCAGCTGGAGAAGAGGACACTGAGGTCAGATCTCACCAGGGGATGCAACTCCTCCTGAGGGGCAGCTCTGATCTCTGCTCTAGGACCAGGGACAGGACACAGGGAATGGCTGGAGCCATGCCAGGGAAGGGTTAGAGAGAGGAGAAGAAGGAGATCAGGGAAAGGTTCTTCCCCAGAGGGTGCGGGCACTGCCCAGGCTCCCCAGGGAATGGGCACGGCCCCGAGGCTGCCAGAGCTCCAGGAGCCTTTGGGCAGCGCTGCCAGGGATGCCCAGGGTGGGGTTGTTGGGGTGTTTGTGCAGGGACAGGAGGCGGACTCAATGATCCCTTCCAGTTCAGGGCAATCTCTGATTCTATGTTTTTACAAATATATTCAAGATTTGAGGTGCTTTAGGGATGGAGTATCTGCTGTTCTTCCCTTTATGTGTTCAGTTTCTGAATTTTTTGCCTTAGACTCTGAGAGGTTTTCAGTTTCTCTCCTGAGTCGGCTCAGGTTTGTGGTGGACCAAAGCCTTGTTTCAATAAAATATTCAGTCCCTGCTGAACTTTTATCACATACTCAAGCCCAATTTTATTCAAGAAAGCTCTTAAGCATGAGATAAAATCCCAAGTTTTTCAATGATTTGGTAAATTTTGAGTGAGGGGCTTGGCTCTGTTGTCCTGCCAAAATGCTCATCAGAGCTCTCACTGAAGGCAGGGCTGGGATTGGGATCTCTCTGTGAGCGTAGTTTTCTGTGGTGCGGCCAGAATGAAGTTCCCAAGGGCTTCTGATGCCTTGCAGTGAGAGAAGAAAGAGAAGACAGATGGATGCCCATCCGTCCATCTGTCCATCCATCCCTCCATCCATCCCTCCATCCCTCCATCCCTCCATCCCTCCATCCATCCCTCCATCCATCCCTCCATCCCTCCATCCATCCCTCCATCCATCCCTCCCTCCATCCATCCATCCCTCCATCCATCCATCCCTCCATCCATCCCTCCATCCCTCCATCCATCATCCATCTTGAGACACTCTCTGTCATCTCTCTGGGACTCTCACAAGTTTGAGCACCATGGGGCAGGCAGGGAAGAAGACAAGCAGGTGACAGTGGCACTTCATTGATTTAACCCAGAGCAGCCAAGGAGACTTTGGGTCACACAGGTGCCCCCTGCTCCATCAGGAACTCCGCAAACTCTTGGATGAACACGGCAGCATCAGCACTGCCTCTGCCCCCATCATCCTTCTCATGATTTCAGTGACCAGAAGGGAAAGGGTTAAACCCCAAGTAATTAATACAAGAAGACTGTTCATTACTATAAGATGTCTGTGTATCGTTAAATTTCATTTCAGCTTTAATTAGACAAATTTTTTTTCCATATAAAAGTCTTTGTTGTGTCAATTAGTTGATTGACTATCATCTGGTTTCTGGGTTAGTGAAACCTGAGCCATTGTGAATGAATTTGTTTATCACGGAAAAAGGACCAGGGGATGGAAAAAAAAAATTCAATTAAATGCTGATGTGTGGAGTGACAAGCACTATTCAATAGGGCTTTTAGTTTAATTGCTTGTATTTCATTAAGAGACGTATTTATCAAGAGAATTCTTCATTTTCAAAAGATCTTGGATGTTTTCTTGTTCACTTCTGGCTTTTTAGGTAATCTTGCAGCAGTCAAAAAACACAGGGGGCTATTTTTTTGATTAGAAAAAGTACTTTATTGTGACATATCTGAGACTGTTACATCACTGCTGTCTGGTGACGGTCTTTTGGTGACATCCACATGCAAATTGAAGGGGATAGGGTGTGCCCCTACATCATTTGACAGTCTGTCACCAAAGATCCTCCTCTGCCTTTGATGCTCCAGGGCCTTTGGGCGCTCTGAAAACAGCGTGATCATTGCCAAAGTCTGTGTGAGGAGCAAACTGTCCAGCTCCAAGCCCTGGAAATGTTTTAGAAGGCCTGCTTTAAATCTTTTAAAGGCTGTAAATCCCTTTGGGAGGAGTGGTTTTCACTCGTGTTGTGTTTGGATTCCAGCTGGTCGCTTGTGGTTGACAAATAAAAATGCAATGAGCTCAGGGAGGGTCTGGGAGGAGCTGTCCACAGACTGAGTGGTTGTAACTCCAGGGCTGGTGTAGTTACACGGGGCATCCCTGAGTAGGTACAGCCCCCCTGGAGTAACATGATGAGATACCAGTTTATTTCTGTAACTCTCTATTTGTTTCTAATCTAGCTTTTCTAAAACCTGTGAGTAGATATGCCTGCTGCTGGGGTTGTTTGGGAGATGGCAAGAGGATTCCAACAAAGCTTCCAAAGGGTTAAATAGTTGTTTTTCTGGATGTCCAGGTGCCCAGGGTGAGGGAGCCCCTGGATGCAGAGTGTGGTGATGGGGGCTCACCTGGGGGGTGGTGGGATGCGGGTGCCCCATTAATGTGGGGCCTCCAGCATAATGCTCCACGGGGGAATATCAGAGCTCACTTTGGGACGTGTATTGGATGTATATTCCTTGGGAAAAGGAGTATCTTTTAGCCTGGATGTAGAAAAATACCTGGCCAAGTGATCAGTCTGTTGGGTGGTATTCAAGAAGCCCTCAGTGCTCTGGTCTGGGTGACAAGGTGGGGATTAGCCACACTCGATGATCTTGGAGGTGTTTTCCAACCCGAGTGATTCCATGATTCTTCACGAGGGAGAACTGGAGCAGAGGAGCCCCTGTGACACCGAGTCCTGCCCTCTACACGTGCGGGAAACTCCACGGTGCATCACTTCAGTGAGGGATCAATCTGCACCTCAGAACTGATTGAATTCCTTGCCCTTGAGAGATTTGCTTTTCAGATATTGAGGCTTGGGAGCAGGGAGTTTCTCTCCATGGATTTGCTCAGTGCCCAGCAGAAATTCTGGCAGAGCCTCTGGGAGTGTCTGTATAATAAGTAGCTCTAATGAGTGCTAATTACACCCAGCACATGGGTGGAGGAAGCTCTTTCCTGAAACTCATCAGTGTAGTTCAGCATTTTCTGCCTTGCCTGTGCTCTGTGCTCCTGTTTGCTTTGGAATTATAGCCAGGACATGGCCTGTCCTCAGAAAGTCATTGTTTCTCCTATTCTGTGATGAGAATTCACATTCAAAGAGTCCAGGTAAGATACTGGGGGGCAACTCATGAAGCAACTGGCAATTATACCCTCCCTAAACATTTTGTCTGTGATGTTAGACACAGCTAACAGTGACTGTGAAGCTGGGACTTTTACAGGAGCAAACCAGCAAAGCATGGAGAGATCCCCAGGTTGTCTCCTCTGGGGACAAACTATCACTGTACAAATGGAAAGACTCAAGATTTGGGCAGAGCAGTGCTGATATGGTTGAAGAGTCTCTCTTTTACCTGAATCTACCGAAGGAGGATCAAAAACTAAAAAGAAAACGGAAAAAAGAAAGGAGAAATACCAGAGCAGCCTTTCCAAGAAGAAGCAGCAGAAGGTGAAGGGTGGGCAGGCCCTGGCACAGGGTGCCCAGAGCAGCTGTGGCTGCCCCTGGATCCCTGGCAGTGCCCAAGGCCAGGCTGGACAGGGCTTGGAGCAGCCTGGGATAGTGGAAGGTGTCCCTGCCCTGGCAGGGGCTGGAATGAGATGAGCTTTAAGGTCCCTTCCAACCCAAACCATTCTGTGATTCAGATTCCTCTGCTGCAGAGCCCATGAGCTGTTCCTGGCAGTGAGCCCGTGGAGAGGACTGCCAGGAGATGCTGCAGGGAGCTGGATCAGCATGTCCAGCAGCTCCAGCCTCTCAGCCACCAGCGTTTTGTTCTCATCCCTAAGTAGCTGTGGAAGTTGTGCCTATCAGTAAATCTCCCTCATCCCAACAGCGGCGTGTTCGCTCCGATAAGGGCGCTGTGTAATGGCAATTACGTTTTCATTTGTTGTGAGAAAACTTAATACGCAGAGTGGCAGAAATGTTATTCATCCGCTGTTAATTATGAGCTACTTACTGCAGGGAATCATGCAAAAACAAAAAAGTGTAATCAAATGCAATAAAGGGAAGCAGCTTGTGCTCTCACCTTCATGCCGGCTGGAATTAGTGCCTGCCACCAATTATCACCAATAATGCAGCATGGCCCCGTGGGTGACCTTGCCTGGGGCTCTGCAGCAGCGCTGGGGACACGGGTGCCAGGGCAGAGGGGTGGGCAGATCCTTGGGACCACGATCCTTTATGCAGCAAAACCATGGGACTGTCTTGCGTGGTCTCTGCCTGCATGGAGGAGCTCGAGCCTTATTCACATGGTTGTGTTTCCCTCCTCCAGGCTGTGGGAAGCACCAGGAAGGGGTGGGGGAATGCTGGGGCTGTTGTCAGTCTCTGATCCCAGGAGCAGGTCCAGAACCAGTCAGGTGTTGGAGGCTCTCCAGGTATTCACCCGCACAGCCCTGGCCCGACTCCCAGTGTGGGAAAAGAGCCGTGTTCCATGTTGTGCCTGGTTTGGGATTCCCTAGGAGAGGAAAGGTGCTGCCCTTGGACAGGAGGGGGGCTGGTGAGGGATGCTGAGGTGTGCAGGGCTGGAGCAGGGGAGGCTGAGGGGCAGAGCTGGGTCTGTTCAGCCCAGAGCCAGGGGAGGATTCATTGCCGACAGGGGAGGAGGTGCGTGGAAGACAGGTGAGGCTCTTCCCAAAGGCACAGGATGGGACAATGGGAAGCACCAGGGAAGTTCTGCTTAGTTATAAAAGTAATTATGTCACCCCAGGGTGGTGAAACATTGAAGCTGAGGCTCAGAGAATCTGCTAGGGTCTCTGTTCCCAGAGATATTTAGGACCCCAGTGAGGAAGGTCCTGAAGGACGTGCTGCTGCTGGACCTACTCAAGTGTATGGGCTGGACTAGAGACTCTCAGAGCAAAGGTTTGACCCATAAAGTTTGTCCTTGGAAGGCAATATGATGGTTTTAATTTCCCTGGACTCATTATAGTTGGTGGTTCCTCTTCCTATTGAGCTGCCTGAGCTCTCCTTGTCTCTCTGGTGACCCAGAGAATGTCTCCGTTGTGATGCTGAGTTACATCAGAAGTCACTGAGACACAAAAGCTGCCTTGGGAGGGATGAGAACGACACAAAAACATATATTTGAGATGGCAGGAAACAGAGTATTGAAGAGGCAAGGCTGGGATGCTCCTTCCCTGAGGGAGCTGCTGCCTGGACAGCGCACACGCTGCCCCTGCAGCCAGAACATCACCTGCAGCAGCCTGGGGAACCCCCTTCCATGGGCAGAAATCCGCCCTGGGGGTGAGAAAAGAAGGAAATAACCAGGGTGTGATCTGCACAACAGCACAGCGGCTGATGAGAATTGTCACTAATGCATTTTTGAGCACTGTGAGCTCAGCAGCCTGACATGATGTAGGAAGCACTTTAATTCCAAAGAAAGATTTTTTTTTCTTTTCCTAGAAAGTAATAAATAGCAACTGTAACTTCTTTGAGGCAAATTTCACTGCAGATCTGTGCCATATCTACCGAGAAACTTCCTTCTGAGTGTATCCATTAAGGATAGAACAAGAGGAGTGTTACCTGTGTTTGCATCCCCTGTAAGTACCTCTGCATTGAGATTTTACAGAGGTTTACACCTGAAATCTCTGCCTGGTGTCACAAGACTTAGATTTTGTGGGGTTCAGTGCTGCCCCTTTGCCTTTATACAACACAAATATTGCAGCTGAGTTCCTCAGACCAGAAGAGGGGCTCCGCCAAAACCCCACCAACACATTCAAGCCTTGAAATGGACACAGGTGCTAACGTTATTCAGTATTTGAATAGCAACTCAATTCTTGATTACTTGCTTCTTTCCAGGAATGACCAGGAACAAAAAAAAAAAAAAAAGAGAAAAAAAAAAAGAAGTGAGATTCATCTTCTCAGCCCTCAGCTGTGAATCTTCTGCTCAGCTCTGCTGCTGATACCAAGAGAGCAGATGCTTCCTTACTCTGCAGAAACACAGCATGTGAAACAGTATTTTAGCAGCTTTATCTGATATTTTATATCTCACTGTCAAACATAGCAATGATTCCACTTCTATTTGGGTAAGTAATCTGAAAAGAAGGCAGCAATAATCTCTCAGGAGAGCCAGGCACGGGACTAATTACTCCAGCTAGAGATTTGTAAAGACACATTTTCAGTGCTGGGATTTTATCATTCCACTGGGTAATTAAAAGACAACCCTGTCAAAAGAAGTTTTGCAGTCTTAAGTATTCTTCTTCCTCTGTGAAGAATAACCCTTTCCAAGCTCAGCACTGGGGTGGCGTTATTTCCCAGGGATGAGTGAGGGGTACCCGTGGTGCCTGCCCACCTGCCAGCTCAGTGTCACTCTCGGCTGTTTCTGTGTCACAGGATCACAGAATGGCCTGGGGGAGAAGAGACCTTCAAGATGATCTCATTCCACCTCCTGCCATGGACAGGGACACCTTCAACTGGACCAGGTTGCTCCAAGCCTCATCCAACCTGGCCTTAGACATCGAGTGTTGTGAAGGAGGGACACTTGGTCAGATTGTCACATGCTCCAAGTTGGGGTTGAGCATCAGTGACCAACCAGAGGAAGAATCCCTGCTTGGAATTTGTGTCTTCAGTGAAGCACTTGCTGAAATCAGAACAATTCCAACTGAAAGCGGGGAAATTTAATTAGATATGCAGAAGGAATTGTTCCCTGGGAGGGTGGTGAAGCCCTGGCACAGGGTGCCCAGAGATCCCTGGCAGTGTCCAAGGCCAGGTTGGACGGGGCTGGCTCAGTGGAAGCAGCAATGATCAAAGCAGGGGTACAAAAGCTGACTGGCTGCCAGAGGGGATTTAGACCCAGCTTGGCAGATACTTGGAGGGAGAAGTGGCATTCAGGGCAAACTTGGTTTCTTGGGGTACTTCAGATGTCTGGTCAAATAGTTGGAGCTCTTAACATCCACAACCTCCTCCAAGGGTGGTGCTGGGTTTTCCAAAAGCTGTCACTGAGCCATTGACGCTTCTGGACAGCTTGAATAATTTGAAAATGCGTGTGTGGCATTGCCTGCAGGTTCCCCTGGCTCGCACAGCACAGTGTGGCAGTGAGATGGAATGGTCCCTGCAGGTGAAAGCACAAGGAGCACATCTGCACTGCTTCATCCATGGGGTTCAGGCCAGCTGGAGACCTCTGTCTCCTGCCTGTTGTCCTCTACAGCCCCTTTCTGCACCTTCCTCCTTGAATCTTCCTGTTCTTAAGATGGGTTTTTAGTTCAATAAAGGATTTGAAAGTTAAGGAGTTAATTCCTAGAGGAACAAAAATCTTTGGAGCTGATTTTAGTGTCCTTGGGTAGAAAAGGAAACCAGTGGCCAAAGTCTGAGAGCAAAGCACTGCACCTGCACCTTGCCAGCTTCTTTTTCTCCTCTCTGCTTGTGCCTTTTGATGCACATGGGGACCAGGGATCTGGCATCCCAGTGACACTGATGTGACACATACAATGAGAAGGAATTAGTGTAAAATGCAATGTATCACCAAACCAGCATCACCCCACTGCCTGTTCCTTGGCATCCTGCTGGTTTCCATCTTGATCCAGGCATTGTTTAATTGCCTAATTGTTATACTGAATTTATTTATTGTTTACCTTGCCGTGAGCATGGAGAAATGGAAATTCAGCATTAGGAGATCACTTAACAGAGCAGTCCTTTTCAGAGAGGTTGATTCCTCATGGTGTTTTTCCCTGAAGAAGGAATCTGTGAAGATTTCAGGCTCCAGCTGTGCCAAATCCTGGCAGGTGGCAGCTAAAGCCCTGTGGCAAGAGTGGTGGATCTGGTGTGCATCACCCAGCTTGATTTTCCCTCCCAGCAGGAGCATCCTTTGCTCAGGATCCTCTGTTCCCTGCATGGATCATTCCATGGCTAGAGGCCTCTTGGAGATACAGCAGTGGGAAAACCTGAGCCTCAAAGATCTGCTTGGGCTCTGCAGGTGGATGCTGGGCCAGGATCTGGTTGAATTGGTAAAAACTGTAAAAAAGGGTCAAAAGGAACATGCAATCCCTCCAGCTGAGTTCAGCCCTCATGGAATAACAATCTCAGAGCATGGAAATGCACCCGGGGAGGGCAGGGCAGCCCTCTTCATGTCCCAGCAGTCCCAGATTTCCAGTCCAGTTCTAGGAGTGGTGAAAGTGGAGAGACTCCACATTCCCATGGGCAAGTCAGACCCTCTGGAGGAAGAGTAAAACTGCGAATTTAGATGAGTTTCCCATTTTCTCCATCCCAGTCAGGCAATAGGGCTTGGCTGCAAACATTAATCAGTTCAGCCATTTATTGTTTTTTTTTTTTTTTTTCCCAAATCCCTATTTAGAAACTTCCTCACATTTCTGTGAAGACAATTCCCTATCACCCTCTTTTTCTGGTAGGGAGTGCTCTGATCAACAGGAACTCTATGCTAGAAACAGCCTAATTAAGCAAAATTAACATTTTATCATCCAATACTAACATTTAATCCTATATTCATGCAGCCTGCATTAAATATACTCCCTGTGCATCCCTTCCTGTAAGTCTCTCATGCTCTGCCAGCTCCACTCTGTTTTTATCCAGAAGGAATTGAGCTCGTACCTGTGACAGGTGCAGAGTGTGTTGAATCTTTTGATCATCACACAAACCACTCATCCTGATGTCCTTTAATCCAAGCAATGCAAAGAAAATCCTATGCACTCTCTTTTTGCTCCTTCCATCTCCCAGAGTTTAAACAGGAGGCTCCGCAGCTCCAGATCAATGGACCTAAATTGTTTGTCTTTAACTTAGGTGGGTTTAAAGGAAAGCTGCTCAGCCCAGCTGTCTGCAAGTTCACAGGATAGGAAGGGCTCTGTGCTGTTTAGTGATGGGGGAATTTGAGTTACCTTTGAAACTTGGTTTGCTTTTTTACAGCAGTCAAGTAATTAAACAGGAGAGAAAAATCACATCACTTACTGCTACATCCTCCCCATCTTCCTTGTTGCGCTGAAGCTCAGAGTGAAATCCTTTAATTTATCAATTATTAAGAATTTCTGTAATTCAGAAATGTGGTTTGGATTTTTTTTTCCTTTTCTCCCGCTGGGAATTATCCCTGGATAATTTGTGTGAAAATAGCCAATATTTCCATCTTGCTCTTGGTTCACATGGGTGGGGTGAGCCATCTGTGTGTTCCTGGTTCCTCCTGCCTGGCTGGCTCTGGTTCCCAGCCAATGAGGCAGGAATATTGGGGTGGAAGATCCACTTTGTGGTGAAACACAGCTCTGCTTTTGGTGAAGTGCTCACTCACGCTTTCCCCCTCCATGAAGTAACTGAACGTGGTGGGAAAAGAAGAGGAACGGGGCTGGTCATGGTGCTCACATAGCTTGGATGCAATCCCTGTGAATCAGAAAGGTTCTACAGGTTAAATCCCAACCAGCATTTTTTGCTCTTCTGTGCTTTCCTACAGCCTGAAGCCCGTTGGCTCCAAAAACCTTGATTGGACCCCAAAAAAGAGTTGTACCATGAGGGAGCTCCATACAATCTTCCTATTTCAGCTACCCAAAGAGGTGTGAGGAGGGTCTAGGAGACCCCCCCCCGCTGAAAATGCAGCCTGCTGTTTTACCTCATAGACAAAAGTTCACTTCAAGTATAAATATTCTGCCATGAGCGGGGAGAAACTTTCTCACCGTGGGGCCCCGAATTCTTTATTTAGAAAAAGCAGATGCTGTTCCCTTTAATGCTGCCACCAGGAGGTTACAAGCTAAAAAAAAAAAAAAAAAACCAACCCCAACCCCAAACACCAAGTTCCCTCCATGCTTTGCAAAATACCACAGAAAGCTTTTTTCCATTACAGTGGTCACAGGCCATTTTGCTCTTCACTGCTGACAGGGGACCATTAGAATACAATCCCTGATGCCTGCGTATCATAATGAAAATCATATTTCTTCCTGAACTGCTACATCAATTGTCTTTTTAGTAACCTGGGAAGTGCAGCTCTATGCAAACCAGGGAATGGTCCTTCACTCTTAATCTGTTCCCCTGCAAGATAAGTGATAACTTCTTAATGTAACTTTCCAGTCTGGTAAATAAGAAGTAGCTACAACATGATCCTGTGGTTTAAATAGAATCGTCTTCCTGAGACTGAGTAGCTGCTTTCCATCCTCCCCTGGGCAGGAAAACTGATTTTGATAAAATCAGAGCATCCCTCTCTGTCTCTCTCCCTCTCCTTCCCCAGCACCTGCCTGAAAATCAGCAGGCAGGCCCATTTGCATTTCTGAAATCCTGTGCTGGGGGAACTGGCCCTAAAAAAATAGGTATTGGTGGCAAGCTGCTGTCCCAGCTCCTCAGTGCGGCACAGCACGGAGCAGGGATGGAGTGAGGGGCTTGGGACTGGCAGGGGAGCCAAGGGGCAGGGGGAGTGGGGATGGCGGGGCAGGGAGGAGACAGGAGTGGGGACCCCCCTGCCAGCCCTGCCACCGGGCACTGCTGCCACCCCTCTGTCAGCACCGATTGCTCTCCCTGCGACCTGTCAGCTGAGCTCTGTGTGACACCCTGTGCCCACCAAGTCACCGGCTGCGACTGCTCCTGGGGCAGCTGGTGCGTCCCAAATGGGAGGTGGGCGCTGGGATGGGGCTGGGGGGCCCTGGGAGGGCAGGAAGGATCTGGGGCAGGCAGAAGGCCCATCCTGACCCCCTTTGGACACATCCCACCACCACTGCAGAGGTGCCCAGTTCTTTGCACAAATTGGAGGCTCCAGCACTGCCTTTCACTTGTGTGGTACAAACAATTCCACCAACAGCAGGGAATTTGGAATCCCAGGATCATTAAGCTTGGAAAAGACCTCCAACATCATCAAGGCCAACCCAGCACTGCCAAGCCCACCAGTAACCCATGTCAGGAAGTCCCATATCCACCTGATTTTTGAACACTTGCAGGGACAGTGACTCCACCCTTTCCCTGGGCAGCCTGTCCCAGGGAATTCCTGATGGTGGCAGATACGTGGGTGTGTTGCATGGAAGTGGCCCCCAGTCCAATCCCTGCAGCATCTCTTGGGGGACTGGGGACGCCTGCCCAGCTGAATGACAAAACCAGATTTTCCTCCTGGAGGTTTTACCTTTTTGTATTTCTATTTATTGCACTGCCCCAAACCTGCATTTTTTAAAATAGAATCTAAAATTTGGCTCCAGGCAACAAGCCCTCAGGGGCTGCCAGCACCTTCCTGGGCACAGGAATGGTGCCAGCACCAAACACCCACCTGGCTGCTCCTCGCCACTGCAGGCAGCTCCCAGAGGGCCCCCATTCCTTTAAATCCCTTTTCCAGGCACCCCAACGAGGAAAAGAGAGGAAGAACCCTGGCTCCAGCTTGGTCAAGACAGGAGCACACTGCTGTCTTCCCTTTTCTGTCTTTTCCCTCTCATTCACTTGCACCTTGAGGGACAAATAATTCAATCTGCTGGTGGATTGGCAAAGACTTTAATGAAAACACTATTTATTTGTTGTTGTCTGATACATCAGCAGAGGCAAGGTGAGGGACTGAGTAATAACAGGTCTGGAAGGGGCAGAGCAGAGCAGAGCATGCCACCAGCATAGGAGTGTTCCAAAAATGTGTGATTTCAGTTTCTGGTTTAATTAGAATTTATTTTAAGTGGGTTCACATCGACTAATGAAACAACTGTCATTGATGAACTGCTGCTGGGGAGGCTCGAGTAGAATTTCATCTCTAACCAGCAGCTCAGGCAGCTCATGTGAGGGGAGACTGAGGAAAGGCTATTAGAGACAGATATCAATTTAAAATTCCTCATCTGGAGGAGTATTGAGGGGAGACCATTACAGAATTGTCATTGAGTAGCTGATCCAGACCCAGGGCTCCCCTCAAAACCCAAATGCCGTTGTAGGCAGCTTGCTGTGTTACCTTCTGGAAGGGGAGTGGCTCTTACCAGAGCATCCTGACCTGAAAGTTCGTGATGTGTGTGGGGAAGAGTTGTGGAGGTTGATGGCAAACAGATGTGAACCCCCAGGGTCCCCACAGCTGCTTTTGCAGGCAAGCCAGGGAAATTTACCTCAGGGATAACTGAAAACACCACTCTGCTCATGGGCAAACTGAGGCACAGAAAAGCCATGCAAATTCCTTGAGCTTAACAGGTCTGTGAGACACCACAGGAATAAACTCGATTTTCTTGAGGATTGCTCCTGCCATCCAACACCTGTGTTATCCTTCACCCTTCCAGACTTCAGGCCCTCAATCCGGGCTAATCAGAAAGAGATGGATGCTCCTGTGCATTGGAAAAGGCCCTGGGAGGGTTTTATTTGCAGACCTGCAGTGAGCAGTGCCCTGGGTGGGTGCTGGCAGGGGCTGATGCAGGGACATTCCCCAGGCCAGGAGTGACCCGGGGTGGGAAATGACAGGGACAAGTGTCCAAATCCTTGCTGATCACTCAGATGCCGATCACATTTCACTGAGGCTTGGGATGAAACTGTCCATCAGACCACTGCAGCTGGTTCTCCAAGGGGATAAGGGCTCCCCAGGCTGGTCCTTGGTCTCGTGAGGGGATGTTGATGCCAGACCTGGCCCCTGGAGGCAGCTTGCCAGTGATGGGTACCAAAACCAGACCTGGCCAGCAGAAAGGATGCTGGGAGAGCAGTGTCCAGCTTCCCTGGGATCAGCATGGAGCAGCTGTGCTGGAGGAAAAGCACAGGAGAGGCCCCAGGCGCCTCTGAAGCACTTCCCAAAGAGAAACCCGTGAGACAGCAGGAGTCACTGGGATGGACGTGGAGAGGAAATGGAGGAAATCATTGTAAGGAAAGATAACTATCTATTTATGGCTATTATAAGAAAACCGTAATTATTACATGGACAATTAAAAACAAGGGCAGCTGATCACTCTGGTGCTGTTTCCCATCTCCTCTCACTGCAGGTGCCAGGTGAGGGAGACGTGGGCTTTGTCCCCGGGGGACCTGGGACTGTCACACAGCAGCTCCTGCTGCAGATCCCGACAGAATCAGGGCAGAAAGAGAAATCATCCAAAGGATGTTTGACACAGTAGAATTTGTTTTTACCTCTTTCCTTTAGAAAGCAAAGCAAAGCAAAGCAAAACAAGTTCGGAAATTACATGCATGCTTTTGGAATGAGGCAGTAGCTCAGGGTCATCTGTGTTTATTTCCAACATTTTATCTTATTTCCGTGGGCACTTTCTCAAAACAAGGATTTTGGGTTTTTCCTTTTCCATCCCGAGTTCTGAAAGGTAAGTTTAGGTCTGACCTGTCACAAACAACCCAAAATCACACTGCAAACACATTCCTGCCGCTGTCACTCCCCTCCCCTGTCCACTTGCACCATGACTTTTCTTTCACTGTGTGCTCTCCTGGGAAAAGGAAGGATGCAAACACAGCCTACATTACTCAGGACCATGCCAATGATCCCCAAATTTAGATGACACTGTCTCTTCTTGTGATCAAATCAAGCATTGATGGGGCAACAGCAGCGCAGCTGGGGTGCCAAAGCAAAGCTGGGGCCCAGGGCTGGCATCCCCCTCCCTTCATCCCAAAACTGCTGGGACCAGGGCTGGCATCCTCCTCCCTTCATCCCAAAACTGCTGGGACCAGGGCTGGCATCCCCCTCCCTGCATCCCAAAACTGTGATGGGGACCAGGNATGACACTGTCTCTTCTTGTGATCAAATCAAGCATTGATGGGGCAACAGCAGCGCAGCTGGGGTGCCAAAGCAAAGCTGGGGCCCAGGGCTGGCATCCCCCTCCCTTCATCCCAAAACTGCTGGGACCAGGGCTGGCATCCTCCTCCCTGCATCCCAAAACTGCTGGGACCAGGGCTGGCATCCCCCTCCCTGCATCCCAAAACTGTGATGGGGACCAGGGCTGGCATCCCCCTCCCTGCATCACTCTCAGAATGTGATGGAGGTGCTTTCCTAAGCCACCACCCTGGGAGTCACCAGCCCAGCCCACTCCTCCTCCAAACCAAGCAGCGCAGCCTGGGTGGGTTCTGTAGGATCAGAGCTCTGGAAAGGTTCATTTTCCAGCTGAGGCAGTGCCTGGGCGGCAGCAGCAGGAGGTCTCTCCTGCCTCCCTCCTGGAGAAGGCAGTTTGGAGGGGAAAAGAATTGGGAGCTATTTAATTTTCATATTTTTTCAGCAGAAAGAGGGGAAATTTTCTGTCGCATGTGGATTTTTTTTTCCTCATCTTTATTATTTTTCTGGACTGAAATGGATTTTTTTTTTGATATATTGAATATATTTAATATTCAAATGCTGGGAATTTGCAGGACGGAGCAGACAGAGACTGCCTCTTGCGATAAGAGGCATTATTACTGTTGTGAAGAATTCCTTTAAGATTCCATCTTAATCGTTCTGCTATTGAAATGGAAGAATAAAGTAATAAAATTAGATGTTTTGAAAAGACTTGATTAAAAAAGTAATTATCCTGCCAGCTCGTGGATTCCCACGTCCTGCCAGGTTCCTCCAGCTCGGGCCCTCTCCTCGCCGAGCTCCTCGGCAGAATCCCGTGGGGATGGAACAACTCTGTGTCAGGCCATCCCCAAGGCACAGCTGCTTCTCCTCTCCTCCCTCTGGCCGTGCTTTGGGGCTGCTTTGGGGGCAGGTCCTGTGCCCCACAGGGTGGGATTTGCTGGGCTGTCCTGTGCAGAGTTGGACTTGAACCTTGTGAACCCCTTCCACCACAGGATTTTCCTTGGTTCTGCCACTCCTCTCTCCCCAGCCAGGGTCCCCCACACCAGGCAGAGCCCAAGCAGCCCCACGCATCCCATCCTGCCCTGGCAGCTCGCTGCAGCTCTGGATGCCCACGGGTGACCGTGCAGGGTGCCCTCAGGTGCCCTCCAGACCCTCCTGGAGGCAGGGAAAGGCTGGAGGGAAAGGCACAGCTTCCTCCGGGCAGCCTCAATTCCTGCTTTGTGGCTTCACCAGCCAGTGGGAGCGTGCACAGGAACCCTGCGAGCTCTGGGGCACCCAGGCAGCACCCCAGCATGTCCTTTGGAAGTGTCTCATGCCATTGTGCACCATTTCTGGGTGACAAACTGGGGCTGGGGTCCCCTGAGCCCCAACCCGGGGTCCCCACAGCCTGCACACCTCTGACCAGGACAGACAGGATGATGCCCCATGCCTGAGACACCCTCCTGGCCCACGGGCTGGGGGCAGGGTGTGCCCCAGCTGCAAGTGGCTGTGCTGGGGGGTGACAGGATTTCCCCAGGAGGAGGAGAGGAGGGGCGGCTGCACTCAGAGCCCTGCTGGGCCTCCCAGACCCTCCCAGCTGTAATTGTGCAGCTCGTTCATTCTGCATTTCTAATGGGGAAACACAGATGGTGACAGCTGAGTGCAAAATGCATCTATTAAAATCTGCTGCTGATTGTTCCTCATAATGGGCTTGGGGTTTTCTGAATTATGCTGCAGAGAGATTTCATCAAGAGTGGAACAGGTTACAGGAGACTCGTGCTTGTGTCTGTCTCTTGCCCATTGCCAGGCTTTTTGGGGCCATTATTTATTAGCTTCATATCAGAATAACTGGAGATCCATTCCTGCTGGGGCTCAATGGGAGTTAGATATGTCCTGGCTGAATAAATTCTGCATCTGCAGACACGAGGCCTCCCAAGGAAGATGCCTGTCCCAGGGGAAGGGCTACCTGCACTCCTGGGCTGCCCTTTAAACAGCTGGAGGCTCTGGTGGCACCTGGAAAACCAGGGTGAGACCTTATGCCTGACATCCTGAATGCAAGGATAGTTAGTCTGAAGGATAATCCTGAGAAGAGAAACTCTGCCTGGCTCTGTGCACAAGATTCATTTTCACACATGAAGCTCCTTCAGCTGCAAGGGGTCGATCTTAATCACTTCAGGACAGAAGTGGAAATGTGTTTGGTCACAGAGAAATTTTTGGGAGCCAGTGAGACCATCCCCATGCAGCCAGGCTCCTTCTGCTGGGCAGGAAAAACACTTTGTGCTAATATTCACCACTTTTTGCCTGAGGAGCTTTGGTGGAGAGGAGGGACAGTGGGAACGTGGCTCCTGCTGAGCATGGCTGGATGCTGGAGGCATGGAGGAAAGGAGGTGCCATCTCTCCCAAGCCTGGAAGCCAGCTCAGAGATTTATTATCCATAATGCCCCTTCATCACCCATCACCTGCAGGTCAGGGCACCTGTGGGATCAGCACATCCATGGAGGCACCAGCGGAAAATCTCCTAGCTGGGGACAAAATTCAAAGCGCAGTGCAGACATCCCCAGTCCTGCCCAGAGCTGGGAGCTGCTGGGCTCTCTGCTGCCAGGCTGGGTGATCCCACATCCACATCCCACAGCCCTGCAGCCCCACCCCGGGGCTGTGCCAGCCCATCCAGCTCTGCCCGCAGCCCTGCACCACCTCCCTGCTCAGGCCTGCCTGCACCACTCACACCCTGCTCCCTTGCCACGAAAAGCCGTCATTTTGCTGGAGAACGTTTCCGAGCTGGCAAGATTTCCCCCAAGCCGGAGCCTGAGCAGAGCTCCCGGCGCTCTGGCAGTGACCTTATAATTAGTGGTGTAGAGGACACTGCTCCCAGCCGGCTCCCTGAGTGCTTATATTTCAGTTTGGGCTGCATCCAGCCCTGGTAAACCCATTAATTACACTTCATACAGTGACATTTACTGACGAATGAAAGATTTCATTATGTCTGCCTGCTTCCTCAAGCTCGGTAAGACCTCGGACAAGCTCCCCTGAGCCCTGGCCCCGATTATTGAAGTACTGGTGCTGGACCTCCTTGTTACACACAGACCTCACCTGTGGGGAGGATTTAGCCAAAGATCTCAGCTCTGATCTCCACCGTGCTCTTTGATGCAGGGGCTGCAGAAGGCAAGGCTGGGTTCATCCCTACCAGCCGGGCTTTTGTGCCGTGCAGGGGCACAGGAGGCATCTCACTTCCAGGGAGAGAGATGTGGTGCATTAAACTTTCATGGAAACAAGTCAGTGACAAAGGCAGAACATGAGCTCTTCCCTTGGCAGCAGCTCAGGAGGAGCCTCCAGCACAGGGAGCAGGCGCTGATGCCGGGGAGGGCAGAATGTCAGACAGGCTCTGACCCTGCTGCAGGGGGTGTCCGTGGGGCCATGGTACCTGCAGGTGTGCTCTCTGAAATCTCCCGTGTCCCACCAGTGTGTGCTTTTAGCCCCCAGGGTGTACTGAGACAGAGTTGAGAGAGCTTGGAAGGAGGGAGCCTGAGCTCTGCGGCAGGTTTGGGAGTAGCTCCTGAGCTCTGTCGAGGTTCTCTGGAGGGTGTGACTCCACGGTTAGGGATGCAGTCAGAGGAAGCTGGAGTCCATGCAGAAGCCCTTTTCCAGGATGGGATGCTCCTGTGAAGCCTGCTAGTGTCTCCTCTGCCTCAGCTCAGAGGCTGTGCTGCCCTCAGCTCCATTCAGCCAATTCCAGACACTCCCACTGTGGTGGGAGAGGAGGGTGTGGGATGGAGAGAAGACATTCCCGTGAGAGCTACGTTGGAGCAGCTTCCACAGCAGCTTTGAACAGCCAGCTACCTTCAGATCAGAGCAGCTTTCCACCTTTAGGAATTGTCCATCAGGAATTCTGCCACTGCTCACACCCCATCCCAGGGACCCTACCACACTCACCTCAACCCTGAGCCCTGGCAGCCCCTCCAGGAGGAGCTCATCCCACATCTCTGGGTTCACCTCTAGTCCTTCCCAGGAGGCTGCAGGGGCTGTGGACCAGCTCCCCGACAAAGTGTGAGGATGTGCTCCTCACCTGCATCCTGCAAATGTCCGTCAGTGGGAGCTGCCACAAGCCCAACTTGGGGCATCCAGGGACTGCTCCCTGCAAGCAGAAGCCCTGAGTCTCGACCCTGGATAGCTGCTGTACCCAGTATTATTTCTGGCAGATCACTGGTGCTCAAATGACAGCTACATTAGCTGAGTCAATGCTGAGGATGTAAATGTGCAGCTGGCAGAGCTGGTGTTTAAGCAATAAGACATGACAGTAGTTGGGGTTTGAAGTGATTAGTGCCTGTGTTGGCTGTGCAGAGAGGCAGGAGGCTGAAGGTCAAGTGGCTGGAAGGGCTGGCAGAGCACAGGGATGCCCGTGGTGGGCACTGCAGGGCTCCAGGCTGGCAGGACAGGGCTGGGCACACTCTGAGCACCCTCAGCCCGAGGGGACCTTGCCCGTGGCCAGCAGACACTGGGCTGGTGGGCTGTCAGTGCCTCTGTGAGGACTTGGCTGGGCCGTACAGGTGTCTGTGGCACTGCTGTCCCCTCTCTGTCCCCCTGCAGGTGTCTGTGGGTGCCATGTGCTGTGCCTCCCCTCCATCCCAGCTGCCCCAGCAGGACAACTGGGGGCAGGCACAAAGGTGACCCCATGCTGGGGAACACAGAACGATGGGATCAGAGGGTACCCTGAGCTGGATGGGACCCACGGGATCCCCTAGCCCAGCCCTGGCCCTGCACAGACCCCCCAACAACCCCACCCTGGGCATCCCTGGCAGCGCTGCCCAAAGGCTCCTGGAGCTCTGGCAGCCTCGGGGCCGTGCCCATTCATTCCCTGGGGAGCCTGGGCAGTGCCAGCACCCTCTGGGGAAGAACCTTTCCCTGATACCAGTATTCCTAGTACTTCCTAACTGTTCTCCTCATCGTGTCTCATGGTTAGAAAGCCCAGCTTAAATTCTGACTCCTTAGGCTGAACCCCCCTGGCACAGCCTTGGCATTGGGATGGCAGTGTCCTTCCTCATCAGCTGACCTGCTCCAGGAGAGAGCGGTGGGCTCAGGATCAGGGAGCATCCTGCTCCTTCTGCTGGATTTGGCAGACAGGACACCTCACCCCTGCCTGTAGCCCCTGCAATGGCACACTGCTCTATCACCTTCCCTCTCTCTTTCTCCACTCAGCCTAGGAGAGTTATCCCACCCACCCGGCTCTCTTGTTGTCCTGTTTCTGTGAGCCTGAAGGTGGCCCTGAGCATGGGCTGAGGGGCAGAGCTTTTCTGGAGCCAGGGCAGGATAAAGGCAGCAGTGGAATAGCCAGGTCACAGCAGAACCTGAGCTCCAGGGGCTGCAGAGCAGGGGGCTGTGGGCTGCTCAGCTGCTGCTGGGTATTTCTCACCTAGCTGGTCTCATGAGGGCAGAGTTGCATGAAAGTGATTTTAACCCTTCCTTTCAAGAGACTCAGAGTTTATCTAAGCCCAAGAGGCAGGTAGGTGTTCCCCAGGAGCAGGGACCACTCAATTTATTGCACAGAGTGAAACATTCCTGGTGACTTCCCTCTCTCCAGTACTTGTTCCCTCCTGCCACGAGAGAGGCTTAATGAGGTGGCTCAGGGGAGCAGCAGCTCCTGCCTGAGACCTGCAGGGATGTCACACAGCAGGCCTGGCTCTGATGGGGAAACGTGTAAGACCTGGAGAAGAAGGAAATCAATTTCAGGAGAGGATTTCAGGTAGCTGAGCTCCCCTCCAGGGTCTCCTTACATCAAAAATGCTCCCACAGCAGATAATCCTCTCAGGCAAGAAGACGTGAGTGGTGGTATTGGGAAATGCAATTATTCATGGAGTCATGGAATGGTTTGGGTTGGAAGGGACCTTAAAACTTATCTTGTCCTACCCCCCTGCCATGGGCAGGGACACTTTGCACTAGATCAGGTTGCCCAGAGCCCCCTCCAACCTGGCCTGGGACACTTCCAGGGACGGGGCATTATTAGAACACACAGAGCTGGTTTGTGATAGCAAACTCTGAGCATTTATCTGCAGGGTACAGAGAGGATAGGACGAATCCAGATGATTACTGCCAGCTCTTGTGTCCCTGTTGGTACCTGAGGTGTAGGCAGGACTACAGAGGCTGCTCTGGAAGGTTCAACACAGGCTCTTTGGCTGGGCCTGATTTCCAGGAGTGTTGCAGCAGGACCCTCAGGGATACTGAGCGTGATTCCCAAACTGATGGGCAGCAGGAATCAGGAGTGTTGGTGTGATGGGGAGATGATGGAGCACAGAGCAGAGAAGGGGCAGAGGCAGGAGGTGAGGACCCAGGACAGGACAGGAGGTCTGTGCCTCAACCTCGGCAGAGCCACACAAGGGGTGGCATGGTTCAAGGGGATCCTGGGGCATATTTATCCTGGGGATTGGGGGCAGCTGGAGGAAGAGTGCCTGGTTCAGGAGGCCTGTTTGGCTGTTTTGGTGGATGTAGCTCAATGCACCTCCAGAAGGAACAGTTGGACACAACAATTACCATGGATAAAGGAGGTGAATGGGGCCACCTGCTTGGCATCACCCCTGATCCCAGCTCCCTGGGCATCCGGGAGCCCTGGTGAGGGAGGATAATCCCTGGAGGTGGTGCATCGCTGGCATGGCAGGGTGGCAGGACTTGTGACAACAGCAAGAGGAGCATAATTAAAACACCAGGTGGAAAGAGGAGCCCAGGGGGACCCCTGTAGGTGCCAAACCCAAGGTCTAATAACAAAAATGTGCTGCAGGGTGATTCTACCCTGAGAGCAGTGGTGGGGAAAGAGTAAATGGGATGAGCAAAGCTGCAGATTGAGGCCAGGTGATGATGGTGGGAAATGTCAGCTACTCACCCACGGGCCAGCTCAGTGACTGCTCTAGAGACTGCACTTTTGGATGTGGCAAAATGTGTGTCCCAGCAGGATCGGCTTCACAGCCTGTGAGGGGCAATGCTGGTCTGGTTTATCCTTTGCAGTTGCTGCTGGGGCATCCCCAGTCCTTGGTCAGGCTTGGCAGCGAGGGCAGCAAGGTGAACCATGCTCTCACCCGTGTGCTTGTCTTCAAGAAGGGAACTGCCTGAAAATGAGGCAAAAGGACACCAGAGCTGTGCAGAGAGCAAGAAGAGGCAGAGCAGCCCGAGGGGAGTTCAGTAAAACTGGCGGGGTGTTGGCTTGAAGCTGAGTCAGAGAACTGCTTTTCCCAGCAGATTGTTGGAGCTGGTTGTCCCAAGGAGGTGGTGCCAGCAGGGCCAGGGGGGCTGGCACAAATTCATGGACAGCAAGTCACTGAGTGTGTCGACAGGGCAGGGTGATCTCTCCTGGGAGTGTTCAAATCCAGGCTGGATGGAGCTTGGAGCTCCTGGTCTTGCGGAAGGTGCCCCTGCCCTTGGCAGAGGACAACCCAAATCATTCTACAATTCCATATTTCTATGATTTTCTGTTCTCTAATCTAGCAGCTGAGGGTTGAGCAAGCCTGGATGCTGCCCCTAAGGCAGAACAAGCAATTTTAGTGGCTTCTCACCCTCTTTACATCCCTTTAGCACAGCTCTTTTCTTTGCAGGAAGTGTTTAGAATCTTAACCAAGCGTGGCTTTTTAAAACACGTGCTCAGAAACAATATTTTTTGTTGCTGATTTTCTCCCTGCAAATAAAAATACCTTCAGCAGAAGCAAATAAGCCTGATCAGGTTTGTCAGATCCTTCAGATGAAAAAAAAAAAAATAAGTTACCTACAAGGTTTGTAGTGAACAGAGCCAAACATTGGGCAAATGTTGTCCTGATGAGGGTGGGAATGGAGACAGGGAGATGCACAAAGTGCAGAATGCACAGCCTGATCTCTGCTCTCAAAACCAAACCAGCAAAGGAAAAGCAAACCCCTCCCCTCCCCTGGGTACCCTCCGCCATCACCTACAGTCAGGAGAGCCTCATTAAGGCTCCCAGGCTTCCAAGGTGCTCATTAACCCTTCACTGCTCCCTCTGGATGCGCAGGTCCGGCAGGGTGACCATGGGCTCCCCGTGCTGAAGGATTGACGGTGGATATAAACCAGGAACAATCCCCTCACCTATTTATCCAACGAGGAAAATTCATTTCCTTTCTGCTCCAACTCCTGCCTCGGCAGATTTGGCCTGGCACTTTGTCCCTCCCTGCTGCTGTGCCTCCTCTTCCTCGTGTGACAGTGACAACACAGATCCATCCCTCAGTGCCAGCCTTTATCTGTGAGCTCCTCTGGCTCTGACAGTAAAAAATGATCTTTCATGTGCTGCAGAAGTTCATAATGTCCCAGCATTGATAGGGATAGAGTGCAAAAGAAATAAAATCAATAAAATATTCAAAGCTTTCACATTATAAGCTCCAGCAAAACTTTTTACCAAATGTTTACTGTATAATAAATTCTATTAAAAAGCCCAAGCTTGTATGCTGAAGAGGGGTGGAACGTTGTCACTTTAATTGCAATGGCATAAATATTTGATATTCAGTAAATTAGATCTGTAGCTCTGAAAACATTCTTGCAAATGGATTTTTACCTGTAGCACAGTGCCATTAGCAGGAGAAAGTCAACACAGCCCCAGGGCCTGTAATTAACTCAACCCAAGCAGAACTAAACATTTTTGACAGTTTTCCTGGTCTGGAATTAACTGTCATAGCAGAGAATGAAAGGAAGTGCATTGTCACATTATGTTTACGTAAAGTCTGTAAAATGCTGTGTTTTGTATTTTTGTTTTGTTAAGTCTGAGTTTCATGCCCCATTATTTTTTTCATCATTAGAGACAAGCTTAAAAACAACTAATGATGGATTTTATGTCCTCAGAGTAGTCTGAAAAAAAAAAAGGGGGGAGAAAGACATTAGTTCAGTAATTCAATTTTTCTTTATTTTTTTCTCTGTAATGAAGCATGGTACACTCTGTTCTGGTATAAATCATAATGCTGTGACATTTGAAGACATTAGAAACTCTGGTTTTCCTATCTGATTCAAGGTTCTCAGATAATAAGCAGTTGTCTAGCCCGTGTCTGTCTATTTTCTTGGAGCTGGGGGAAGGCTCCCAGCCTCCCTTTTCCTTCTTTTCTTTCCTCTTTTTTTTTTTTTTTATTTTGTATTTACAAAAATAACTGTCACTCCACTGAAATGCAAACCCTTGAGGGCAAATCTACTTTATGCTTCTCTGAAAGCTACTTATTGTCCAATAGCTCAGAGAAAATCTGTACAGCAGTAATTGAAGGGATGTGTTGAGCTCCCTGACATTTTGTCCCAGAAATTATCTTACCTGAAAAAAAAAAGGGTATTTAGCAGGAGAGCTCCTGTGTAATTTGGGAATGGAAAGATGCTCATAAACAAACTGATTAAATAGATGGGGTTTGCTACATTTATAGCAGTAACTTGGGCTAACAGCTTACATTAAAAGGGGAAAACCTGTTTGGATGGCAAATATATGTCTCCTGCAAGCGGGGATGGTCTTATAATCTTGTCTCTTTCCTCACATATTGAGAAGACAAACAAATAAGGAAACAAAAATGTCAAGATTTTTTTTTTCCCTTCCTAAGGATTGCCAGATATGGAGGGAAAAAAAATCAAGGCAAAATTAACAGCGCTCTTGGCTCTGCCTGTGCTGCTCTGCCATGCTGCTCACCTCAACGAAAAGCTTTTATTTTGAATTTTGGAATATCTCAGGGAAAGAAGAGAAACCCCTCTTTTCCCAAGATACATCGTGCAAGAAATGACCTCAGCTCGATGCAATTTTTATTTTGCATTCCATTTCAGCGTAGAAGTCCCTCCCGTGCCTGCACCGGGGCTGATGCAGGAGGGGTTTGATGGTTCCTTATCCACCTGCAGTTGCTTGTTCACTTCAATCTCCTATTACGGTGTTTGCCACATCTTCATCCGTATCCAGAACCACTTCAGCGCCTAGCACACAACATCTTCATTAAGAGAGCAAGAGAAAAAAGCAAGAAAGGAAGAAAAGCAGCCTCTGGAAAAGGGGAATCTGTGAAAAAACCCTTATCCAGGAGATTTCTCACCACAAAGGGAAGGGGACCCTAACATGGGGAGAGTAAACAAGTGAGGCAGAGGAGGTTTTGCTGCCCATGACAGTCAGGGGCTCGGTTTGGAGTCCCTCCACTCCAGCTGGGAATTGCAGCCATGAGGAATGTTTATGGGATTTTTAGCTGCAGCTCCTCAGGGGTTGGATGCTGCTGGTGCTGAGCCTGTGGCTGGCACTGGTGTGACTGTGGGGGCTCCACAGCTGCCCCGGGGTGCTGAGCCCCTGGCAGGACCAGGAGAGGCTCCTGGGGATCAGGACTGGCTGCTGCTGCTGCCTCTCTTCTCACGGAATTAGGCAAATTACAGAGTGCTGTATCTTCGCTAAATTAATTAGCTCAATTAGGCTGAGGGGGATGCAGAGGCGTGTGTGTGTGTGTGTGTGTGTGTGTGTGTGTGTGTGCTTCTTCTCGCTCTCCCTCTTTGATCCCTCACCTCCTCCTGCCGCCCTGAGGTTCATGGGCATCCCCCAGGGATGATTGAGGTTCATGGGCATCCCCCAGGGATGACTGAGGTTTGTGGGCATCCCCCAGGGACGACTGGAGCCGCTGCCATCCCCGGTGTCCCCGGGGCTGTCCCAGCCCGAGTGTGTCTGGGAGCACTGGGAATGCTCCAGCCTGAGCTCTGAGATCCTGTCCCTGAACCTGATTCCTGCCTTCCTCCTCCCAGCTTGGCTTTGGGCTGGGGCTGAGGTTTTTGGCATCAGGGATATGTCCCACCTGCCCCATGGGATCCTGTCCCTGGATGCTGCTGCTGGCACCTCGGCACCAAGCGTGGCACACACGGGAGGCTGCACACCCCCAGGGCTGGAGGGAGCATGTCCCTGTCCCCTGGGATGGGGCCCATCACGCCCTCCTACCCCTCACCCTGCCCTGCCTCTGTCTTCCTTTGGCTGTGGGTTTGTCATGGGAAGGGGGATCTCAGAGCACAGCAACTCTCAGATGTGAAATACATCACTTTTCTGTCACCTCCTGCTCACAGCCTGTCAGGCCAGGCAGCTGTAATTGCATCCTTGGCAGGTGCCGGGATCTCCCTTTGGGATCAGGCCATGCCTCTGCCGAGCCCTTTGCCTCCCAGCACCAGCAGGAAAGCTTGGCTTTCCATGAGAGAACAAGGAGCCAGGTCCTGCTGCCACCATGGGCGGTCACATCTTACTGCCAACACCAGGAAGGTGGTCAGGACCCCCTCCTCAAGCCCTATGTTGGAGCAGGACCAGCATCTCCACTCCTTCATGTGACACCCCTGGGAAGCTGCCCAAAAGCTCTCCTCTCACGTTTGCATGTGATAAAAGATTCAGCATGTGGAGAAGAAACCAAGTTCTGATTTATTAGTAGCAACTAAACAGTAAAAGACAGCACAGGGTCTATCAATACTGCTTAGCTGTAGAGCCTGGTGTAATCTCCTGCATGGCAAAACAATCAGGAATGTCACTTTTCATAGGATTCATCAGAAACAATGAGACATTTCACAAACAATCCTCGCCCAGCATTAACAATGAGATATAAAGAGACCCGAGTGCAATTACTAAAGAAAACAATTATATGTCAGCAAATATATTCATCTTCATTTGATTTAAGCACCCACCTTGCATGGCTGTAAAAGGGATTGGAATGTTAACTCAATTTGTAGGGCAGCAAATTGAGCCAGCACAGATGTGATTTCAGCGAGGTGGTACAAAGGGAGGTGAGAGATGGAGCAGAAACACAGATGGGATGAAGCTCCAGGATGGACATTCCCATCCCAGCTCTTCATGGGAACTCTTCCAAAGACCTGGTGACTTCTTTCATGCTTCGAACACACCAGGAATTGACTGAGCTAAGGGCTGACTGCAGCCTTTCTGTGTTCACAGGTTTTATTCTTCTACCTCCCCTAAATCATCACTTTCTTCTGAATGAAAACATGTTTTGCAAAAACTAATATAAATGGAAAACTGGGGTTACATCAAAACTAATCTCCATTGAAATTTTTTCTCTTAATGCAGAGGATAGCAATGTTTTTTTTTTCCTTTAAGCAAGAATAAGTGTGTTTATTTGTGTTTGAAGTAAGCATCCATTTCTGAAGCTCTTTATCCTGGCCACTGCCTGGAGGCTGAGGTACATGGGATAGCCAAGGGCTTTCAGGTTTCTTCTGTTCCTGGGCTCCAAACTTCCAGTACATGGAACCAGACTGCAAGAGTTGAGGCTGTTTAGCCTGGAGAAGAGGAGGCTCCAGGAAGAGCTTAGAGCCCCTTCCAGTGCCTGAAGGGGATCCAGGAGATGGAGACAGACTGGGGACAAAGACTGGTGGTGAAAGACCCAGGAAAAATGGCTTTAAGCTGAAGGAGGGTAGATTGAGGTCAGATACATGGAAGGAATTCTTCCCTGGGAGGGTGGGCAGGCCCTGGCACAGGGTGCCCAGAGCAGCTGTGGCCGCCCCTGGATCCCTGGAAGTGTCCAAGGCCAGGTTGGATGGGGCTTGGAGCACCCTGGACAGTGGAAGGTGTCCCTGCCCATGGCTGGGGGTGGGACGAGATGGTCTGGAAGGTCCCTTCCAACCCAAACCATTCTGTGATTCTGTGTGAGCTTTGGGATGTTCTCCAAACCCTGGTTTTCTGCTGCCTGGCTGTAACTTCTCATCCCAGCTGATTCCAGCAGCCCAGTCTCACCCCCCAGCCCTGTGTCTCTGCCCCTGACCTGCTGGGCAAGCCTCCCTCTCTGCCCCACTTACCTGGGTGGGCAGAGGGCACTTCCCACCAGGCTCGTCCACTTAAAGAGAAGAGAAATGATGATAATTTGTCTACCTGTCTTAATGATGAGCTCTTTTGCGATCAGGTCGAAATGTAAAGGAAAAGGAAAGTAATATCAGAAGGGGAGAAAAGGCCTTTTATTTTTAGTAGGTGTGTTTTGTTTGGTGGTTTGTTTTTTTTTTGGAGGGGCTGTCACATTGAGTCATTTTGTTGTTTTTTTTTTTTTTTTACCAGTTCTGAATACTTATCCATTTCTAACGATGAGCTCTACCCTACCCTGGCTCAATGCTGGTTTTTGTTGGTTTTTTTTTCCCCAAAACCCTGCAATCAACTGTATGTTCATCCATTTTCCCGCTGCCTCTGCCTGCTCCCTGCCCCATCCCCCCGACGTGTACCAGCACAATATTACCTTCCTGAATGCAGAGGGAAACGAAGAGAGACTCAGAGAAGATGTGAATCACAAGGAAGTGGTTTCCCTAGTGACAGTAACCACATGAAAGCTCTCACCGTTTACTCTCATGGGACATTTTGGCACTTTGGATTGTGGGGAGAGCAAGAAATGGTAAAAAATGCTGTGGCTGGGAAAGGAGCAGGTGAATGCTGAAATGCTAAATGGTGTTGGCAACCCAGGAGAAGCCACCAGCAGGTCCTGGGGGGTTTTCCTGAGGATCCTGTGGAATCACACAGCGGCTCTCGGGCGCCTTCTCCAAGGCAAAGTGCCGGAGACCTGGAGAACCCAGAGCACAGCTTGCTCAGAGCCTGGCAGCACCCCAGCCACCCCTTCGTTCCATGTCACCTGCTGGGCTGGCCTGTCCCCCTGGCAGCACCTGGAGGTGACAGGAGCAGGAGGCTGGTGGCACCCCGCCCTGGGGACACCGCCTGGGTCTCGGCGTGCCAGAGGCACCCCACGGCAAACCTCGGGCTGGGAGTTTCAGTGTGCTTGGAAGGAGTACAACAGTAGGCAGAGAGGCAGATGGAAAGGGCAGGCAGACAATTATCACTGTCTTTGGCTCGCACTCAAGAGTTTTTTCTCCTTCTCTCTCAAATGTCTTTGATTTTTTTGAAGCATCTCTGACAGCAAATGAAAGCAACGGCATCCTGAGAGCCCAGAGAAGTGGTGTCCACATGGGAAACCAAGAAGAAAAGCATCCTTTGCTGGAGCAGGACTGTCTTCCTCTGCTGCGTTGTCACCCTGGGCACATTAGCTTAATAACGAGCTTTTTAGCAGATTTCAGTGAACAAGAAGCAATTTATTTGTCACCATGGAGACAAAGAAGACCTTCTGGAAAAGAGCACTGAATGAAGAGAAGAAGGTTTATTGTGCAGAGCAATGAGGCATTCACTTGGAACGTTACCATCACACAAAGCAGGCCATAGAAGTGGTCTTGCTAACTTCTGGATGCATGGTTGGATGTGTTTTGGGTCCTGGCTTTCCCTGGAAAGGCCAAGAGGGGGACTGGAGCTTGGTGTATTATACATGATATTTGATGTCCAGCCCTGCTCCTAGATGACTCTGGGGGAAACACAAAGGTTCCTTGTTGATGGATGGCTGGACCTCACTGGTTGCATTTCTGCTGGGTATTTCCAGGGCCTGAATTCTGAAATTCAGCTGCCAACTGAACAAACCCCAAATAAGCCAAGAGTATGCATCTCAAAGTGTACTTTGTTCATTTATTTTGACAACTCTAGTGTTTCTTTAATTATTTATAACACTTCTTACTGTACTGGAGTAGATTTTTGTAAAAATAATGAAGGCTTAGTAGTATAGCATCTATGATAACATCTGCAGGGGAAGGGGGAGGCAGGCAGCCACTCTCTGATGTGAGGGGAAGGAAAATGTAGGTTGGAGGCAAAGACTTCTTCCCTAAGAAAAGTTTTCAAGCACCAAAGGAGAGGGCTGACCTGTGAGTTTAACTCAGCACTGCAAGGGTTAAAAGGAGATTTCAGGGGTGAAGATGAATTCCTGGAGTGCAGCTCCCTTCAGCGAGTGTGGATCCAACGGCATGTGGATTTTGGCCCGTGGTGTGTTTGTCTCTGGAATGCTGATGGGGAGCTGAGGTTTGGACGGCATCAGGGGGAACTGAGGGGCAGAAGGAGGCTCTGCCAGGCAGCAGGGCTCCCACCGCAGCAGGGGCTCACACCGCTGCAGGTAGGGGAGGATGTTTCTCTTGAAGCATCATCCTCCATGAATTCCTGGCGAGAAACACCTTGAAACACTTGATTGTGCACAATGGCCTGAATTCCCTCCTAAGTCAGGGTGCGGTAGGATGTCACATCTCAGGATTCCAGCAGGAATGAAAGGCTTTT
This sequence comes from Donacobius atricapilla, assembly GCA_013397315.1. Classification (NCBI taxonomy): domain Eukaryota; kingdom Metazoa; phylum Chordata; class Aves; order Passeriformes; family Mimidae; genus Donacobius; species Donacobius atricapilla. The sequence continues at coordinate 462,346 of WBMY01007072.1, read as the reverse complement.
CCCCAGGGGACAAGTGGAGGCTGTGCCTGGCAGAGGGTGCACAGGTGAGCGCCCCAAGGTTTGCCATCTCTACACCTGGCTGACATTGCCAAGGGAGCCTTTGCCAATGCGAAACTTGTGGGGTTTGCCCAAATTCCTGAGCACGTTCTCCCCAGGGAGGCAGGAGCTCCATGGCTGTGTCCTCCTTGGAGCACACCCCACCACAGGCCTCGGGGCCCACTGTGGGTGCTCCAGAGAGGCAGGGAAAAAGGAAAGATCCCAAAGGACGTGGAGCATCTCCCATGGGTCAGAGAAGACTCCTGGCAGAAATCTGGCCCCGAAGGAGGGCAGAAAAACATGGGCAATGCCTGGCTTCAGGTGAGGGGCCACTGAGGATCCAAACCTCCTTGCCAAGAGGACTTTCTCCTTCCCTCCTTTTTGAAGAGAACATCTTGTTCTTCCAGGCAAATGCTGGAAGAATGCAAAACCACAAAGAGTTTATATATTTAACCCACATGAGGAATATAATTATTCTTTTTAATCAAGTCTATTCAAACCATTTATTACTTTATTCTTCCATTTCAATAGCAGAACGATTAAGATGGAATCTTAAAGGAATTCTTCACAACAGTAATAATGCCTCTTATCGCAAGAGGCAGTCTCTGCTCTGTCCTGCAAATTCTCAGCATTAAAATATTAAATATATTCAATATATCAAAAACCTCCATTTCACTCCTGTAAAACAATTCAAAGGATATGAGGAAGAACAAGAAAGGGGCCCATTACAGCCTGCAAACAAATTCAAAAATAGGGAAAAGGGAAAAACTCCAGCATACACAATGAGCTGCAAATGGAACTCCAGCTCCAGAAATCCAACTTCACGGCAGAGCAGGCCTGGGGGAGAAGGACATTATCATTTTGAAGACTCATTTATAGCAGCACACTCTGTACATTATATAAGAGGCAGCCTTCTTTCAGCTCTCGATTTGTTGTCATCTTGTTTTTCAACACACCATGTATTGGTAAGAGCAAAACTTCATCTGCAGCCTGTACAGGACACACTTCTCAGAGGGCATAACAGAATAATAAAATGGTAGAAAGTAGTGGGCTATGAATAAAAATCTGTATCTTCCCCAACATGAGGGATACCTCAGCAGGAAAGGCACAGAGGCACAGCTGAGACGTGACAAGGGCAGGTCTGGCTGAGCCTGTTGGGGCATTTGGGTATCCCAACCCTTTTGGAATGGCTCTCATGCTCTTATTGTATTTGTTTTATTAGTTGTTATATTGATTATTAGTATTAGTTAAATTGATTTGTTATATTATTATTGTCATGCTCTTGTTGTATTTTTAGGTTGTTAATATGCCTCACTTGTAATATACAGGTCTCCTGGCTAAGGGGGAGGCATGCTGGTTCTATTTTCTAGGCTAATTTTTCCTCCTGCTTTTTACTAGAATTATTCCTTTTGACTAGAATTTTTCCTCCTGCTTTTGATTAGTCTGTGGAAAGGTTTTGGACAGGCTGAAATGGGTCTTACATAATTCTAGGAGAGGTCTTTTAGAGCCTTCAGTTTCCAACTTTATATCAGATGTTTTATGTATAGCTGACAAAGGCCTGAGTCCTATGAGCAAAAAATAAGTAATACAACAATGAGCAGGGATTTCTAAGTCTCCAAATTTTATTTATTAAATAGCTCCTGGGACCAGCCTCTATCCATGACTCTGTGGCCTGGCAAAGGGGTTTCAAAGCTGCAGCAAGTTCCAGGAGGCCGAAAATGTTTTTCTTCACCAGTGATATGGTGTTTGGGGTCTCAAACAGGCAGTGACCGTGGGAGGTCATCCCTGGAGTGGACAAGACCAGCCAGGGTCCTGCCCTGCTGCCTTGGAGCACCACTGGCCCCACAAGCACATGGCTCTTTTCAGTTTACAGGATAATCCAGCACTCTGGGGATCTCACCCAGAGCACTGGGAAGTCTTCCCAATTATCTAGATGGCCTTCTGGATCTGACCTCTGTAATTCCAGAATGGGATAATGTCTAATATTTCCCATGTTTTTGTTTTTGTTATTTTGGTTTTTTCTTTCCCAAAATGTTCCTAAAGCATTTTAAAGATTTTTATTTTGCACAGTACCGAAGATCACCAAAATCACCCCTGCAGGGTGATCCAAATCAGGAGTTTAAGCGGGCTGGATCTCTGATGTTGAGGCTGAGTGTGATTTCTGGAGCTGTGCTGAGCCAGGACATGAGGTCCCTGTTGGCACAATCTGCCATCAGCACAAAGAGCCCAAAGTTTAGGTTGGCACCTTCCTTCCTGCCCAGGCTGGGGCATGAGGGGGAAAAGCTACAGGTTAAGCCCTCCTCCATCCTGTGGATGTGTCTGAGCATCTTGTGGGCAGGTGCTGACCCAGCTCATTTCCTCTCAATACACGGGCATAGAGAGATCCCCAGGCCTCTGTCACCACAGCATCTGCTGGAGATTCTGACCCGAGAAGGAAATGTTACAGTTAGAACATTTAAACCTTCTTGTGCACCCTACATTTATTTATTTTATCTAGCAGGCAAGCTGAAAAGCTCGGACTGCCTGTGCAGAGAAAGGAAGAGCTCTGAGGAGCAGGAGGTAGAGCTCTGGCTGGGCTGGGGGCTGCCATGGCCCCTGGGCAGGGTGGCAGAGACCTCCCAGGTGGGATGTGCATCTCAGCTTTGGGCAAAAGCTTTGTGTGCAAGCTTGAAATGCTCTCATTCAGATCTCTGGGCAGCTCCAGCCACCCACATTTCCTTGGGATGGGTGACTCATTCAGAGTGGGGGGATGATTGCTGAGAGCAGAGGGGACCCTTTAAACCAGAAGAACTTTTTGTGGTTCAGATCATTTGAACAGCATCAAACCAAATCTGACCCAGCCGCTCCAAACCACCAAGAGCTTGGCCTGATTTTGGGGACAATGCACTATCCATGTCCTGGGATGCAGGAGCAGCACCTCTAGACACCCTCAGCCCCTTGAAGCTTCCGTGAATAAATCAGTCAGGGCCAGGTTAACAGGCAGTGAGACTGTATGTTCCACCTGGCTGAGCAGGACTTGGAGTGAAAGCAGAAATCAAACATTTCTGCAGCGATCTCTGCCAGGCTCCTTCCCTTTCCGTTATCATTATCAGGATTGATTCAAGGTTAAACAAACAGTGCCCGCTGTTCAGCCTGGCTCCTTGGGTGGGAAGGAGGCAGGCCTGGGGCACACCATGAGGTGCAGGTACAGAGGTGTTCAACAAGCTCCCTTTGCTCTGAGATCAGCTCCCTCCAGCCCTTCTTGTCCCCTTGGCAGCATCTTGACCCTGAAGGTCAGAGCCCATCCTCCCTCTGCAGCTTTTGACTCAAAATACTGCCCTCCACTCCAGCTGTGCCTTTGGAGGAGTTTGACAGCATGCCAGGAATGCTCTGACTGAGGCTCTTGATGGCTTTCCTCTTTATTCCTCCCTCCTGCCATGCGGAGCTGGGACCTGCTCTCCAGCGAGGCTCCAAGGCAGGCATGTGTCCCCACCGCAGGGAAACACACCAAGGAAAGCTCCCAAAATGTCCCAAAACAACACAAGATGCTGAAATCTGCAGCTCCCTGAAATCAGTCCTCCCTCCAAAAGTGTATTCTGCCTTTCTTGTCAGAAAACCTTCCTGAACCACAAATCCCTTCCTTATTTTTCCCATATCCTTGCAGTTATCCCCACAGCAAGGCAAGGACTTCACCCTCCAGCCAGGGCTGTCTGCCCATTCCTGGCTGAAAGGATACAGTGGTTTAATCTGATTTTTTAGGCTATGATATTAAAAAGAGATATGATAGGAAAAAATGTGGAGAAAACTAGAAGTATCAACAAGAAGGGAAATACACAAGGACAGGGATAGCAGCAATTCTGCAAGGAAAGAAGCTTGATGGACCAGGATTGTGAAGGAAGAAGAATTAAACTCTGCTCCTCACTGCAGGATAAATCTGCACCACAGCCACCAGTTATGTTTGGGAGTAGCATCAGCCCCTTTGTCTGGGGAAATTTTTCCAAGAAGTTTTGTCCCAGAATGGCAGAAATTAAAAGCACATTTTTGTTCTTCCTCTGAGGAAACAGCAGGGATATGTCTGTGTGGGAGGGAGCTTTGAGAGGTTTGTGAGAAGGAGCAGGGTCTCACAGGCTTGGTGTGCCCACACTTGGAATGGGGCTGCTTCTCCCTGGTGGGAGAGGCAAAGCATTTAATGGAGAATCAAATCAGGCTGCAAAAAGGGATGAAACCCTTCCTCCTCCTGCTGACACCAACAGGAGCTCTAGGTGTTGGACACAGGAGAGTCAGGAGAAAAGGTCCCAAAGTTCCCCCTGGGACCCCAGTTCCAGCCTGGAGGTTCCTCTGCTGAAAAACCCCACAGCCTCCTCCTCCTCTGGCACTGCTTCCCCAGTGGGGAAGGAGCCTTTTGAGGCCGTGGTGTGGTCAGCTGGGAGCTGAAGGACATCGGCTTCTTCCAGCTGATTGTCCATGGGATTAATGGAAATTGCAGAAATGAGCCCCAGGGCTGGATAGGGGCAGATTCCTTCTACCTTCATCCACTCCAGGAGCTCAAAATGAGCTGTAGAGCAGGGGAAACCTGCACACCCTCACGGCCTGACCCATCTGCCTGCACCCCCTGCACTGCCCCTTCTGCACAGACCCCAAAAATGGTCAGGAATCTGGAAATATCCCTAGTGCCTGATGCTCAATTATCATTAATGATCATCATGATAATTCAGCCCATTCTACTCCTACTGTTCTTTTGGGAAAAAAACCCCCAAAAACCAAAAAAACCCCACCAACAAAACAAAAAAACAACTCCAGAACTCCCAAACCTGGATACAGCTACAAAATTTTCTTTTGGCCTCCATAAACCATTTCCAAGTAATTATGCAGCGAGTGAAGTTGAAAAGGAGCTGCACACAATTGTCATAAAATGTAATTAATTTGGAGTCATTTACAATGGAGAAAAAGTGCTGCAAAAGAGTAAATTGGACAGGAGACTTGTGTGCTGGGGAGATGTGGTTTTGAAAGGCTGCTGACTAATACAGCACTGACCTGAAAGCAAATCCTTACATTCATGCTGGACCGGCTGTTCCCATGACAACAGTTGTTATTAGTAACTGAAAATGTATTGCTCTTACGAGTGGCAGCATATTTTTTTTGCAGTTGAATTCGAGAGCAGCTGGGTACTTTACTCATGAAGATAAAGTGCTCGGATCGCTACTGCACTAATGCTGTGTGCTGCACCTCTCACAACACCAACCTTACACTTACACATGATACAAAGGAACGGGCACATTGCTGTAGGGAAAAAGCCTCTGCAGGCACGGCGTGAATGGCAACTTGTATCAAAGAAATCAAAAGAAAATAAGCACGGTCGTCACCGTGCCTTAAATTAACTCTTCAGCAAAATTCCTGGGGGATTCAGGCTGACTGGGGCATTCAAGGAACAGGTAAACCCTGTGAGGAGCTGAGAGCCAGCCTGACATCCCCAAATGTGCTACCAGCCCCACAAGGGGCACCGAGGACATCTCATCCTTTAGGTTAAGCTACTTCTCATGCACTACCCCCTCTTGTTCCTGTCCTGAGAGCAGCAATTTTTGTGATATTTAAATGAACAAACTTGGGAGACAAAAACTCTCCCCTTGCTCAGACCTATGCAATGGCTCTGGCTGTAAAAGCATCCCTCTGATTTTTCCTGAGAAGGACTTTTTTGTTAAATTGAAAAGGAATATGTTTAGATCAGATTTTAGGAAGAAATTCTTCCCTGTGAGGGTGGTGGAGCCCTGGTACAGGATGCCCAGAGCAGCTGTGGCTGCCCCTGGATCCCTGGAAGTGTCCCAGGCCAGGCTGGACAGGCCTTGGAGCAGCCTGGGACAGTGGAAGGTGTCCCTGCCCATGGCAGGGGGTGGATTGAGATGGTCTGGAAGGTCCCTTCCAACCCAAACCATTCAGTGATTCTTTGAACAGGACCACACATCAAAGAGTTTGGACTGTGCCACCTCTTGAAGCAACCAAAATACTGTGGGTAGACTCCAACTGCCACTAAACCAAGGTAACCTCTGACAAATTTTTCCGTGGCTGTTGTGCATAGTGTGTATTTCACATGTCCCCTTCTGGAACCAGTGAAGAGAGTGGAAATCTCTTTACACCAGAGCAAGAGGGGAGTAGAGCCCAGGAAAACATCAGTTGTTAAAGTTGCTCGAGTAGGCAAAATGCTGCACATTATATTGTGTGAATGAGCCTGTGAATAGCAATAACATATTCAGGAAGCAAATAAGTTACAATCCATAATCAAAAAATGTTGCAAATTACATCCTTAATAGATTACATTTATAATCTACTTGAAAGAGATCTTTAGGCACTTAATTGACACATTCCAAGATAGCTATAACATATTGGCTAGTTAGATACCAATTGACATACTTATTAAATATCACTTAGCGTATTCCATAATTTGGTACCTAATTAGCTTGCTATAGCTATTCTATCAAATGCCAATTAAATGCTTGAAATTTCTTACAAGTTGGCTGAACTAAGATAATAATTAAGAATGCATTGCTTAAGTCATTTTTAGTTAATTACATGGCAAACTAATTTTGGCTACACACATTAGACCTTTCAATAAATCCCTCTTTATCAATCAATTGGTATCTAATGAACTCATTATTCTTTTGCTACATCTGAATAAACCCCTGCTTTGCCATTCTCCTCGATGGATCCCAGCCTGGATGTGGGGCTCTGTGGGTCTACCACCCCCGGGGCTCCCACAGGGATGTGACGTGCCACGTTCCCAGCCTGAGGAGCAGCCCCTGTGCTCCCATCCACGCTGCTCTGGGAGGGGTGGGTGTGCAGGAGTCACGGCGGTGCCCCCTCTGCAGTGCCGCTGCTCCAGCCTCCTGCAGCGCGGAGGGCTCAGCACTGACCCCGCAGCGCAGCTGGGGTGGGCCCGAGGAAGGATGGAGAGGCTCCTGTGCTGGGAGGGAAGGGACAGCTGGCTGAGGCTCTCTGAGCTGTGGAAGTGAGAGGACGGAGAGGGATGAAGGTGTTGGGGCTCAGGCGAGATGGAAGAACAGTGCAAACATCAACTTGAGCTGCTGCAATACGGGAACGAGCCTCGCAGAGCAGAGATCCTTGTGTGCCCGATGGCAGCAGAACACCACTCAAAATACAAAAATAGCCCCTTGTATTGATGTCTTCTCTCTTTTCCCCAGCAGCTATGAGTCAGCTGCCTGATTAGGCTACTCGTGTGTGTGGAGCATCTTTTCTGTCGGAGGAATCCATTGCATTAAGGCAGACAAGTTTCTGTGGATGTGGTGTCCCTCTGGATACATCATTCTCTGCTGGGGGAACTGCATGGAGACTGCCCCATCCCTGTGACTGACAGAGCTTAGCTGGGCACCTGTAACATCCAGACTGGGAGACCTCTGCGGGGGCTGCTGGCTTGGAATGGCAGGGCGGGAGAGTGGCTACGGATTGCAGCGAATATGGGGACTGATGCGGCAAATTGCAACACACATCCCTCCAGGAGTGGGCAAGTGGAAAGTGTCCCTGCCCACGGCAGGGGGGTGGAATGAGAAGATCTTCAAGGCCCCTTCCAACCCAAACCATTCTACGATTCTGTGATTCTGAGATCGTGCCGGTGGGTGACTCCACCTTGTCTGACAATGCACTCAGGAGACAGAGCCCACAACTCTGCTCTGAACACTGTCTCTCATTTTGACTTTAAATCAATGAGCTTCTAGTATCCAGCCTTGTGCCCCTAGATTCTAGTCCTTTGTTTAATTATTTTTAATAAATATAATGAAGATATGCCTAAAATGCCCATATTTTCCCTGTTTTTGCTTCCATGTATGTTTGATGTGTACATGCTTAAATTAGTGAACTGATTTCAGTGAAGTGGAAAGGGATTTTTCAGAACAGTCTGGGATGTCTGAATTTCTTCTGGGCTCTCAGGGTGTTGCATCCTGCTGCAGGACATGTCCCAGGATGCTGGTGGAAGGGACACAAATAAGTCTAGGAGAACTGGAATGCTGCTTCCTCTTCCTCATGGACCACTCACTGTTTGTTTTCCACACACAGCTCATCCAAGGAAGTGTCTCTGTGGAGTGACAGGACTCGTGTCCCTCCATCTCTGTGCAGGAGTGTGCTCGTGCTGACAGGGTGGGGAAGAGCAATTCACTGTGTGGGCCTTGACAACTACATTTTTTACATCAAGCAAAGCCAGAAGCTTGAACAAATGCCTTTGTGGTGACAGAGTGAAAGGGCTGCACAATTTTTTTCTTCATTCTGACATAATGAAAAAAGGCTTTTGACAAAATCCATTCTGCCCTTTGAATGAAGTTATTTGTTTGACTAAATGCACCGACTCCATCCAAATTATTTATTAGATTTGCTTGACATTGCAGGCAACCTGGATTCCTGCAGGACTCAGGGTGAGAGGTGGGCTCTGGATTAATCTCAACTGATAACAAGGCAAATCAAGCAAAGAGATGCTTTTTACTTTATGAAAAAGAAGAGTGCTGGGAATCCAAGCACTGCACACCTCACAGTCTCAAGCTGGGACTCTCTGGTTGGACTGTGTTCTTCCCACACATCCATGGCACCATCAATAAAGTTCATCCCTGGAATCCTGCATTAATATTGTTGTCAGCATTGGTTTTTCAGAGGTTTCATAGGAAAAAAAAAAACCAAACATATGTTGTGGAAGAAGGATTCTAGCTCCTTTCCCTGTGGGATTAGAAGTAAAGAAAGGGAGAAGGAATCTATGCCAAAAACAAAGAAAAAGGAGAAACAGGAAATAAAGAATTTGATGATTCTATCATTCTGAGTCGTGGTGTTGCAAGAATAAGGTGCTCCTCCAGGGCCACTGAGTGCTCCACCAGCACACCCCAGCTCTGCAGGATCCATGGGGTGCTTAAGCCTTTCCACCCACTGCGAGAGCCAAACCCAAGTGAGTTGTCTGCCTTTTCTTGGGCAAGCCCTGTTCTGGCGTTCAATGCGAGAGGAGCAGGCTGGGTGGTGCGAAAATTCATCTGGCTCCATTTTCTGTTTAATGGGACTTTTCCATCAACTGAGCACAGTTTTTTACCCCTATTAATATGCATCCCTCACTGACTTGGCCTGAGCTGTCAATGGAAACTACTGACATCTGAGATGCTGACTCTGAGGTTACTGAAACTGAACTCACCGAAGCTGCATGGAGGCAAACAGCCCTGTGCCCTCCTCACTCTTCCTCCTTGCCGGGTGCTTTCGTGGCGCTTCTCACTTGGGGTTTCACACCTTGGGGGTCACGGTGCCTGTCTGCTGATGGTGGGTGGCCAGGGCAGGCTGGGATGGGCTCCCTCAACTCGACCTTGGAGTTACCTTTTCTTGAAATCAAGGATTGTGCGTCACGGGAGCGGGACCTTCCAGTGACGCGGGGGAAAAGCTAAATCAGTTGTTGTGCGGCCCCCCGGTGCTGGGAATGGGGCGGTGAGAAACCCAGCCATGCCGGCGGCCGGGGTCACACTGACTAAACCCGAGAGCAAAAAAAGGCACAAAATCGTGGAAATTACCAGGCAGAGTGAAACCAGCGGAGGAAAAGCGCGCAACTTTCCACGCTTGGCTTTGGTGCGAGGATCCTGCATTACGGGAAATGTTTGCCACGGGGCTATTAATAAAACTTGCTGAACAAATACCAAGTCACTAAACAGCTCTCCTGCACATTAATAATGAGATCCAGGGTAATATTTAATCTAACTATTTAGTCTGTAACGGACTAGCTGTTCCTTTGCTTTTAATTACCACTTTTGTTTTAAGCTAACTGTACAAATTGGCAAGATTTATGAAGCATCACTGAACACCATACCTCATCCTGCCTCGTGGCTCTGCAATTAAAATGCTCATTTTTGAAGACTAGATTTGTTTAATCCTCTAAAGAACCCTTGAAGTCATTTGGACAAATATTTTAGCCACTGCTCCTTTCTGAATGAAAGTAGGGGCAAGGGAGATTGGAACCAGCTCAAAGCTGGTGCACAGCAGTGACCACGACACTTTGTCTGACTCTCAACAGGCAGCACAGAGGTCTTTGGGATGTTTTGGGGATGAGATGGGCATTTCAGCTTGTTTTTCACTCATGCTTTCTACTTATGTCCTCTTGCTTCACATGAGCAATTCCATTGCTTCTGTGGGCAAGTTACCCTAAATTTATCCTGGTGGTTTGTGGGTGGGAGCAAGAGCTCCTGTTCAGGCTGCCTGGGGTCTCCAGGTTTCTTTGGGTTGGTGCAGTGCTCAGGTTTGTGTTTTAAATGCTCTGTTGTGGGAGCACTGCACAAACATGGAATAGAGACATTTCCTTCACATTACAAAAGAAGTCACTCTCCTTGGTGAGAAACATCGATGGTCCTTCCTAGTAGATTGAGTGATGAAGATTTAGCTCTTTGCCACCCCACCAGGAAACAGCTCCATCCAGACCCTCACAATGGGCAGTGAGTTACCCAGCCAAGCCTGACTGTCTTCCCTCTCTATCCCTAGGCAGAAGTTGGAAGTCTCTGCTTTCTTTTCCTGCACGTTCCCGTTGTGGAAATCAGGCAGATGACGTGAGGGCAGTCTGGGTTGGCTGAACCCCTGCCTGGCTCTGCTCTGGCTCAGGGTCTTCACGTTCAGCTCCCTGTGTGAGGAAGACAACCTTTGATGCACGGGAGTTGCTTATGGAAAAGGAGCCTGGCATTGTAATTTTTATCAGGGCTAAGGCTGTTCCTTGCCTTGGAACAAAGCAGAGCAAGGAGCTGCATCTCCAGGTAAGGACTGGGAGATGACACGTCCGCTCTGCTGGAGCACAGGCAAACTGGCACTTGCCCAGGGCAGCAGCCTGCGGCACAGACAGAAGTACACATGGGATGCTCCAGGGCTTGTGAAAGCCGCTCCACGCCCGTAACAGCTCCAAAGTGAGAACAGGCTCATCCCCTCCAGCGCTGCTTTCTGCAAAGGCAGCAGCGAGGAAGCTCTTTCCCTTCTCTCATCCCCTCTCTGCCTCCCTGGACCCCCCTCTGCACTTGTAAATGTTTTACCTACACTTCCCCTCTCCTTGTGAGCCGAGCGGGGGCTCAGCCAGCCCCCCGTGCTGCCCAGGGCTGTGTCTGCTTTGTGCACACTCGATCCAGCAGCCATCCTGTCCCTGCATCCTATGACCCATCACTGGGGCTCCTACCACTCAGAAAGCGCTGGCACATCTCTCGGAGTTTCATTTCTGAGCAGGCAGCCCGTGCTCACGAGGAAATGGAAACTGGCGGAGCGGTTTGCAGTCGCAGCATCCTGCCTCACCCGGCGCGCCCCGTTCCCCCGGGGCCGGAGGCTGATTCAGCCCCGCTGGCCCGGGCCTGGCACGGGAACCCTCCCGGGGCCAGGGATGGGGAAATCGCTCCCGTGCCCACCCGAGCCCGGGCAGCTCTGCAAAAGCCACTCGTGCTGGTGCTGGCACCTCAGGCCAAGCGGTGCCACTGTCACCAGCGGACAGCACCGGGGCCACGCCGCTGCCCTGGCACTGAGCTGGCTGCTCGCCTGCTCCCTGCCTTGCCCCTCTCCCTGGCAGTCCCTGCTTTTCTCCACCACTCCTGTGCCTGGCTCTTTTGCCCCTCTCTTTCTTTACCTTGTTCTTGCCTCACTCCATTTTCTCCTGAGGAAGGGAGGAAAGTGTGGGTCCATAAGCACCCCATTCCCCTCTGCCCCGCACTGCACATCCTGGATGGAGGATCCCACCATTCCTCACACCCCCTCCGAATCTCTCTGTCATGGGCAGCCTGGAGGGTGTAAATCACGGGAAGAGCAGCCCCCACACCATCTTCCCAAGCTGGAAGCCTTCCCAAGTCATGCTGCTGCGAGTGGCAGTGGTTATCTCCATGACAGCAGGCTGAGCTATTCCAGTTCAGCTAACTCTGCCCAATTCCTGCAGAATCCTGCGGGGTCCAGTGTGGCTGCTACAAAGGATCCCAGGCCCCACCTAAAGATACAAAAAGTGGAAGGTTTGCCTCTTCCTTTATGAATTTGTCCCAGTGCTGTTAACTGTCATCTGTCCCAAAAGCGTGTGCCTTGTTCCCAAGTGGAAAACGTTCATTTTCACCTTCCAGCCTTTGCTTGCTCTGCCTTTCCTTGGCAGAAATCTAAGCTCTTTAGTATCAGATAGTTCTATCCCAGCCTAATTTTTATTCTTTTCTTTGACTTTTATAAAGGTCTCGTTTCCAGATATTTTTCTTGCTCTGTTATGATCTGTTTGGCTGTTCCCTGAGTATTCCAACAGCTGACTGAATGTGTGGATGCCAGAGCTCTGCAGTTCGGCTGCACGAGTTTCAGGAGGGCTGGGAGGAGAGGTAAGACTGCATTCTCTCTCTCCCTCTCTCCCCCATCCCCTGTCAGAGACATCCCATGTGCTGCAGCAGTTCGTGTTTAAGTGCTCGACCATCCCTCAAAGAGCTTTGGCTGTGGGTAGATCCTGCTTGGAGCTCCCCTTTCTCAGGCTCTTTTTTCCTAATGCAACTTTGCATAAGGCTGGATTAAAATGATTTCCTTTTTTTCCTTTTGATTAGGCCCTGTTTTCCAGTGTCTTCAGTGACAGTGTGGGACTGGCCCTGTGCTACTCACCAGTTCACCAGGCGGTGTGTGACCTGCAGGTCTGATCAGCAAGATTCCTCCAGGAATTTGATGGAAGGACTGGAACTGGCCAGCCCTCTGTCAGCTGTCCCTGCCACCAAACTGGGACTGACTTGTCCTTCTCCCCCTGCCTCCTCTCCGGCAGCTTTTTCTCCCTGGCAAATTCAGAGTCACAGCCCAGTTTCAGTCCTGCCTCCACAGGTGGGAAATTTGTAGAATGGATTGGGCTGGAAGGGACCTTAAAGATCATCTGGCTCCAATACTTTGGGCACAGGATGGAGGTTATTGCCCAGTTGTTATTAGAAATCATCCTGAAGTCAATCAATATCTGCAGACTTATGGGTGGGGTGAGACTCAGAGCCTACAGCACCTGAAGGCAGCGGTGTAACAGCTCCTATCAGACAGCTCTGCCTGAGACAGACAGTGTGAAATTACCTATTGAGTGTAAAACACAGAGAGAAAGTTTTTTTATGCAGGTCATGACCTGGAGCAATTTTTTTTCCTGTTTGTTTGGGGTTTTTCTTTTAGTTATTTCCATAGGTTTTTTTATGCTCATAAAAACCATGCTTCCACTCTGTCCTGGAATAAGGACACTGACAGTGGCTGGCAACCACCCTGAGCTCCTGCCTGCTCTGGGATCACCCAGCTTCCCCCTGGTCTGGGAAACTTTCATAAACAAGAAGTCTCTGAAAGAATAGGATTGGAACAACTAAGACAAGATTGTAGACTGGAGGGAGAAGTCAGATTCAATTAAATTTCAGAAAAAATTGAACATCCCATCCTACTGTGTGTAATTATTATAACACCAGAACAGTCTCAAAAGGTGTTGGTTTCCCTCTCTTCACTGCCACGAAGGTGCTGAGTGACTCACAAGTAAATTAAGTCCTGCTATTCTCTTTTGCCTTCTTCTGACTTTCTAATTTGGAAGGATCAGGTTTTGCTTCTTGGCTCCACTTACAAGGAAAATATTACTCAAAAATAATTTTTATGGTAAAAAATTAACTCTGTTGAGTCTAAGGCTCTATTTTGGTGTATCTTGTGCAGGGAAACTTCATTGGAGAAAATATTGTCCTCACATAAAAGGTTTAATTTCAAATTTCAGAAGTCCTGTAATCATCAAGGTTTTTATTAAGAAGTCTAAAACAGAGTTGCAAAATACTTATAAAGCTGTAACTAATCCAGAGTTCTGTGATCTGCATACCAAGGAGCCCTGGCATCGCATAGGAATCTGAAGCTCCAGGGTGAGTGATGGGACCTGAGGTAGAGTCACCCATCCCAACTTTTCTCCAAAGTCTGGAAAACAAAAATCTACAGAGCTTTGGACTGAAGTACATAAGGAGGTCAGGAAAGAGAAGAACAAGGAACAGGTGAAAACTTGAGTGTTTTGAAGGCCCACTACAGAATAAAAAACTCCCTCGAGCCGGGAGGTCCAGCACTCCAAAAAGTCCATTTCACTCCACCACTGAAAGGAGTGAAAAGATTCTCCCTTTGGATTGTCTGTGCCTGTCTGACTGTGCAGTGGAACAAATCACCTCAACAAAGGGCTCTGGAAAGGTGGAGAGTTGTCTTGGATTAACTTCCATCACCATGAGTTGTGTCCATAAAATCTTCCTAAACATTTTTCCCCAAACTAGTGAGAAAGCACAAGAAAAATCTCAAAAAAGGCACCTTTAAAGACAATAGGGGTTTGATTTTTTTCTCTTTTTTTTGCAAGCCGCTGAGACATTTGTGTGGGACTCTTTTCTCAAGTACATAAAAGGAACTAAGGACTTAAAAATGGGAGTGAGAGAGGATAGTGGAAAATAATAACGCAGTCCAGTAGCCCACACAGACTTGAGAAAGTATCACTGGTGTTGGCTGCAAATGGAAAAATCACTAATAAGCCATGCACAGCTCCCACCATGGAGCTTGAAAATCTGTGCTTTCATCAAACTCTGCCATTGCTTCCTTCAGAAAGATGAAGTTTCCCCATGTCTGTGCTCCTCACGACTCCTCACATGGCCACCCCGTCCCTGTTCCTGCAGGACCATGCCCAGCAGGTCCAGCTCATCCACGGGCACAGCAGCCTTGTCACAAAGGACGATGTGCCACAAGCCATGGGGAGGAGCTGTGGGTGCCTCTGCTTCTGGGTGGAAAACCTACAGCAGGGACAGCCTGGGAAATTGTCCTCTTCCCACTCCCTTCCTCACTTCAGCGCATTATCCCTGCCTGTCTCTCCCTGGAAACTGGAAATCAGGGAGTTGCTGAGGTGCAGAGCATCGCCCAGCCCGTGAGGGTGGGTGTGCTCCAGGCAGCCCTACTGCCCCCAGGGGCTGCACAGGACCGGGGGCACTGAGGTTTGATCCCAGGGCAGCTGATCCCAAGGTGCTGGCCTCGGTGCCCCAGGACCTTGCAAAGTGTCTGCGCAGGTTTCCAGATGCTCAGGGCACCAGAGTTGCTCTAGGTGAACATCAAAGCATGAACGTTTATGATGGCAGTGAGGAGAACTTGGAAATCATTGAATCACAGAATGGTTTGTGCTGGAATGGGCCTTGAAGAGCATCTGGTTCCTCCCCTCAGATACAGCTTTAAAGCAGGGAGAGTGAGCTCAAGGCTTCAGAGGAGCAGTTGCAGCTGGATGCACACCTTGAGTTCCCTGCCCTACATCAGCTGCCAGGTGAGGTAGGAAACCTTCTTCCCTGTGCAGCACCTGAGCTGAGACCTCAAACTCTCAGTGGCAAGTGCATTTTAAGACCATTTCATCCGCACTTCAGTCTGGGAAGCAGATTTGGTTTTGTTTTGAAATGTCCCTCCGCCACCATCATTTCCTTCACAGAAGATTTGAAAGAAGGAATTCTGTCATTGAATAAACAAGCCTAAAAGGGAGAAAATAGATTTTAAGAGTAGGAAATATGTGTTCAATCAGTGATTAACTCAACTAGTTCAAAAGAAAGCAGATTAAAATTGTTTCTGGGTTGTGGTGGGGGACAGTGGTGATTGTAAGTGTGGGAGAAAGCCCAAAATAACAGAAATGAAGACAGGCTGGGATAGCTGAGGCTGTTCAGGAGACCTCACAGCACCTTTCAGTATCTGAAGGGTCCCTCCAAGGAAGTCAAGGAAAGACTTTTTGCCAGGAACTGTAGAGATAGGACAAGGAGTTCAAACTGAAAGAGGGAAAATTTAGGTTAGATACCCACGAGTAGTATTTCCCAGTGAGGGTGGTGAGGCCCTGGCACAGGGTGCCCATCCCTGGAAGTGCTCCAGGCCAGGTTGGACCACCCCAGTAATGCAGAACAGACCATAATCCCCCTTCCCTGCCAAAGGTTTTTGAAGCATTGTTCAGCAGCTCTTGAGCAGCTCTCTTTTACTCTGTGCTCTGAGTTGAGCCCTGGCATAGAGTAAAAGGTCATTTGGTAATACAGTGCTCACTTCCCACACATCCATTTCCACTTGTATAGAAATTGCTAATAAGTTAACACCAGCCCCAAACAGTGCACAGGGGCCTTAGATATTAATAGGGGGTTTCAGTACTGGTTTGAGATGAAAGCATTAATCAAAAATAGGTGTGGGTACATTAGGAATATGAAATAGGCTCCTCCACAGAGCAGACTTTCAGCCACAGAAATCCTGACTTAATGGAAAGTCACAAGTGTCTGCAGTCAGCATTTACCAGAGCTGATGCACTTGTCAGTCGCCCCTGGAAAAGGAGGAATTCCTCAGACCTGAGCCCAGCCTGGGGTTTCCTCTGCACAGGTTTGGGACACGGGCCTGAGGCAGCGGGGACAGGACACAGCCTGCTGCTCCCGCTGGAGGTTCATCTGACGGGACACGCTGTGCCTGGTATCCATGGCAGCTCCCTCGGGATTAGGTGCAGCAGCCCCCGAGGGACTCACCAGACATCATCAAACATCACTCAAACTGAGACAATTGTCCTGTGAGCTCCAAGCTGCAGAAAACACATGGGTGTGGGATCTCCTGCGTGGTTCTCCCTTTCCAAGCTAAGGGATGCACCTGTAAGAGCCAGGCAGAAGGCAGTGCTCTTGGCTCTCCAGGTGGGGTGGGTCCTTCTCATTCTCAGAGTGCTGCTCAGGAGTCACCAACTCATGCTTTCTTTTTGTAGTTCCACCCACCCAGAGGGTGCTGAAAGCATCATCCTTGGACAGCCTGGCACCAAGAGAGAAATGTCTTTTTTTTTACTATTTTTAAATCCCATGATATTTTAAACCCACTCATCTGGAGCATGAGCCATGATCACTTGACACTGACAGAACCAGAAATGATCGCCCTGGCTGTGCTTTGGGAATTGCCCCTCCAGCTGAGCTGTGGGGAAGAGGACACAGCTTCATGGGAAGAGAGGAAAGAAAGAAGGAAAACAAACAGCAGGGCCATGCCAGTATCCTTGTGGAACAGAGGGTGTCTGAGAGCCCCTAAAGAAAAGGAAACTATAGGACATTCAAGGAGGACGTGGAGTGCCATTCCACACAGATTAAGACACAAGAATGCTGTGCCAGGTGCCCAGCCCTATTTCAAGAGAATCATGATGGAGGAAGCACTGGGAGAGGGAAAGCAAAGAGGTGGAGGGGATTCTCCCTCCAGTGGCATTCCCATTCTGGGCAGGGTTGTCCTACATGGCACCAACTCCTTCCTGCAGTGCCAGACTCTGCAGAGGGAGTTTGAGGAGAGCAGCAGAGCGCAGGCATGGCAGGGAGGACAGGGTGGCAGAGGTGACAGCACTGTCAGGGCATGCTGAGAGGTCTCACACAGCGGCAGTGGTATCCCATCTGCAGGAGGAGCTCTGCCAGGGGGTGAGGTCAGCCTGCCTGAGGTGCACAACAGGACCTGCCCAGCCAGGAGGAGTGACTGCACAGCTCAGCAGCCTCTCACCACTTGGGACTGCCCCAGAACCCACTGGTGGGTGGGGACAGCCTTGCCTTGGCTTTCAGATGCTGCTGTGTCACAGTGC
This sequence comes from Donacobius atricapilla, assembly GCA_013397315.1. NCBI lineage: Eukaryota > Metazoa > Chordata > Aves > Passeriformes > Mimidae > Donacobius > Donacobius atricapilla. The sequence continues at coordinate 444,783 of WBMY01007072.1, read as the reverse complement.
TAACCTTTCCTCAGTCAGAGGGGCTTCGGTTCTGTGCTGGTGAGTCAGGAGAAGATGCTGATCATCATCACCACTGCAAAATGAGTTCTCAGTTGTAAGTCAGCCAAGTGTGGTGTTGGCTGGCCACGGACGCCTTGCAGAAGTGGAAGCTCACCCTTGAATGGATGAAGCAATGCCTGGTACAAGGATGTGGGCTGGATGGCCAGACTTGGTTCACAGATGGTATTTTACCTTCACCAAATCCTACCAGCAGGATTTTCAGTCACAGTTGTGACGCTGTTGTCCTTCTGCTCACAGTAATTTTCCCTCTTCGAAATCCAAACCAAAAATGAGGAAAAAAATTCAGGATGACCTCACATATTGGAGTTCTGGCTTCAGAGCATCTTCAAAGTGCCTTGGGATCACATAGTGTGCAGTTTTGATCCAAACTTGACATAATCATATTTTTAATGTTCCCATTAGCATTGTTGTTTGCCAAGAGCAGTCTCCTGACACTCCTGTCTTCCAGTCCTCTTTGTGCACCTTCAATCCCCTTTGGGTCTAAACACTCAGCTTCACATCCCTCCTTTTCCTTAGCTTAAGATCATGCCTGCTTGGCTTTTCTTTGGGTATCTTTCACAGGTGCATCTGAGAATCTCAGTTAAAAATTAAAGCCACAGGAGGTCCAATCAAAAGTGCATAAATCTCTCCTATATGAAAGTTTTCCAGGTCATTCCAAGGTGATTAAATTGAACCTCTTAAAATTCTGCCTATTAGTAACAAAACATCCTTTTTGGTAAATGTAATAAACCAAATTTTCTTATGCTTTTTCTGTACCTCCACTGTGTGACTAGAGCTAAAGGCAGAGCTGAAGGGACCAAACCATTTCCGATCTTGGAAAAAAAATTAAAAAAACCAATCAGAACATTCAATTTCAACAAGTATCTCAGTGACAGATGGGGCTTCCCATTCCAGGCCACTTCCTCCGTGAGAGGGAATCCACAAGAATAGGAAGCACAATGCACGGCCTGTGCAGCCTCTTGTGCTCATCTGGTCCCCTGAATGTGTGGAATGTGAAATTCCATCTGGCAGCCATGAGCACTCCAAACACATTTGTGGGGAGAGGGATGGCAGAGCTGTGGGAGGCACTGCAGAAGCTCTGCTCGTGGTGCCACCGGAGGAATGGGCACAGAAGACAGAGCAATGCCAGTGGCATGCTCTGCAAACGGGGATTTTATGGGGCTGCGAGAGGTGGAGGCGGTGCAGGAATAAGGTGTTGGCTGTTCTGTTCAGTCACGGAGCGTGGTTATGTCCTGCCCTGTTTGCAGCTAAGGGCAGCTGTCTGCAGGCTCCTGAGAGCAGAGCCTGTGGCAGAGGGCTGGAGCACCAGGAGGGATTGCGCTGCTCCATGACTCTGAGCTCCCCCCTCTTTGATCTGGTGCACTAAACATGATCCTTTTGGTTGAGCTCCGTGCTTTGATTACGGGCTAAAAGCTGCGTGTGTACTTAAACGCCTGAGCAAATAGAGTGAACTGTTCTTGGAAAGCGAGTGCTCACAGTTTAATTTATCTCACTTATCCCTCCAGTCTGGCAGCTTATAAGTAACTGCTATGATCAGAGACAAGTTGTTTCCCATTCTATCTGGAGGCAAATAATAGTTTCACAGAAAGGGATCTGACACTCTCTGTACTTAAGTGTTTCTCACACACAGAACGTTTGAAAATCACGATTCAAGTGCTGGGTGTCAGGCGAGGAGTCAGCCCTGGCTTTTTGTGGGGAAGGTTCTCCCTGGACCAGAGCCAGCCCGATGTGCCATGGATCAGGTAATGAGGCAGCAGCAACACAACTACCACGGTGTTCTTCCTAATAGGGGCTAATGGGGCATCGCTGGAGAGTGACTGATGCCACGTATGTAATTGTGAGACGGATGTGTGAATTTAATAGGGCACAGATTAGAGAGTAATCAATAAGTCTGGGCCGGAGCCTTAATGGAGCTGATACAGTGAGGAAATGCTGCTTGGCAGAACTATCTTTGCAAAACAGCTAAAATTCCTAAAGGGGGTTTCCATGTCACCTTCAGGAGTGATGGAGGAGGATGCTGTTCCCCAGAGGATGCAGCCCCAGAGGAGCGACTTACGGATGTTCCTGAAATGCTGGCTCTTCCCTCAGGTAAGATATGCACCTTTTACTCAGAGACCAACAACAGTGTCTTTGGTGACACTGGCCAGAGTTGATCCCCTTCCTTCGTACCAACAATTTTGGTGCTTGCTGGGCTCCTCACAGACCCACCTGCTCCTTTGGGACTTCCCTCAGGAACTGACACAAGAGCAAGAAGCGTTACGTGGGATTAAAGCCCTAGCTCTGTTTTTACAGATGGATCCATTGGCTATAAAATGATGCATTTTGAGTGAAAGTCCAACTCAAAGAGCTTTAAAAAGCATGACTCAGCCCCTGGGCTGGGGGAGGCTTGCACCATGGGAGGCTATCTCCATCTTCCTAGGACACCAAGCCAGAGTGGATCTGTCCCACTGTGCACGAAGGAGTCTTTGTAAAACAAAGTGGAAAGAGGCACGTTACGTCCCTTTATCTGAATGACAGCAGCTTAGGTAATAGTGTTTTACTCCCTGTGGTGCTAAGCAAGGCATAAATCCTCTGAGAATTGAAGTAATAGACATAAACCCTCCCCTCTCTTCTTCCCCCTGTGACTCCACTCTTCTCCACTCCTGTATTAATGGATATTTTCTATCTGGAAGGAATTCAAGAGTCTGTAGTAGGTAGTTAAACATCCAGATGTATCAGTAATAATTATGCTCAGCTTGGGGAGGCGAGGCACTTGAATAACAGGCATGGTTTCCATGGATGGCTACAAGATTATAAACATAAAATTTATAAGTGGAATGGGAACATTTGGTTTATTTTCTCTTCTCTTTACAATCACTGCAGTTTAAATTGAAAACAGTGAAGGGTAGCAGAGCCAGGCAACAACCTGAAGACTGTAAACAAAATAATTCATGTCTTACTGATGGGATATGGTCATATAATCAGTAAATTAATTTAGCCTACTCTAGTTTCACCATTAACTTTCTATTTTCTCATTTCAATGGCATTTCCCTGCCCAGTTTATGTCTCTCCTCAATACATATTGTGCTATAAACCAGAAGCAAATATCTTGAAGGGTAAATAAAGAGGTAACGAGTCTACAAAAAAGATGTTATTGAAGTACATTAACTTCTACTTACTATCTTTTAAAATTTTCTTCATCCAAGATTCATTTTTACTATTTGATCGGTTTCCAATATAAAAGTAAAATGCCAAGATACTTGATTTTTACACTGCGTCCTTAGTACCTAACAGCACTAAATGTTTCCCTGAGACAAGACAAGTATTTATGACCTGGAAAGGAAGGAAATGCTTGCAAGCCTGAGGGTATGAAATCAGGATGACTCAGAACAGGAGCTGGAAAATCACTTCAAAAGGTCTTCCTAGCCTTGACTGGGACTGGGTTGATCTAAGCCATGGTCTGGCAAGAGAGGAACCAATAATTCATATTGATTTAAAGCCATCTTTGCTACAAAACAAAGCAGACACCTGATATCCATGTGCAAACCCTGTCTGTGCAATAGCGCATCTGTGAACGTGTGCAATTAGTGCAATTAGATGGCAATTTATATGTAAATGCCCATCCAGTCAAATGTGCCTTCACTTAATTTGTGAATGCACTGGAATATAATTTCAGATGGGGTTTTCTGCATTTTCAAAACTTGTCCCTTGACAGGTGAATGCAGGGACCCCACAGTGCCAACCACGGGGGCCGGGGTGGGAGCTGGGGCCAGGACACAGCTCTGTCCTGGGCAGTGCCATTCCTCTGGGTCGTGCCAGGGAAGCAGAATCCTGCAAGAAGGGCCTGCCCTCTGCATGAGCTGCTTTCTCTCCCTGGATGAGAGAGCTCTGTCTCATCTCCTGGAGGATCTCTCCCTGACTCCCAGCACCGAGGCACTGGAGCACCCCCAGCTGCTGCCTCAGCGCTGCCCTGTGTGAACTCAGGGTGCTTTCAGGAACCCACCTGCTGGAAGTGTGACCTCCCATCAGCCAAAACCTGGGGCAGGTTAGGGCTCTGGTCTTGTACAAGAACAACAATTGGGTGTTAAAGCTGGGAGTTTGCACAGGGATGTGGCTCATTGGCCATGACTGTCCTGAGAAAGATGAGGCTGTGACTCAAACCTTGGCTCTCACCCACTGTCTTCAGGTGACCATCAATTCCTCTTTGGCAAAAATCCCCATGGTAACAGTTCTTTGTGTCCTTGATGCGCCCCCGAGGACAGGAGGACTTCAGCATGTCCAGCTACCAAAAAAACACAACCTCTCCCCTCATCTCTGCCTTGAGCTGCTGGGGAATTTGGATGGGTAGGACCTGTAGGTCCATGAGATTTGAGAGTGCATCTCAAGAGTCTGTTGGCTGAGGTAAATAAAGCACAACCTCTCCCCCTGACACTGGTTCGAGGAGGCCGCAGAAGTCTGTGCTCATGGAGCAGCAGTTGTGTGAGCACAATATGCAACGTGTACATACAGGTTTACCAAGAAGGGGATAAATTTTAATAGCAGGAATATTTTAACTGTTGAACATGCAAACAGGCTGCTGTGCTGATCTGATCAATGCTGCTTTGCAGACCACATTTGCCACGGTGCTATATATAGTGTTCCTGGAGTTTTATTTAATAGGATGCTACATTTGATCCTAATGTGCCATCTCAGAAATAATGAAGCAGAAAAGATCTTTATCTTCTGTGAAAGTTGCAGTTATTGGCAGCCATTCAGGAAAAAAATAAAAGTAATTGCACAATCTTTGGAGATATTGTATTGCTAACTGATTTCAGTGTGAAGCTTGGGTGGTTTTCATTCTGAGTTAATCAGGCAATGGACCATATATGTTGCAAATACATCACTTTCAGACACTCGCCACATATTGACAAATACAATTGCTGGGGCTGCTGCCTGAACCAAAGCTTTCTGTATCTTTGGAACCTTCTTTTGGAGCAAAATAAATAAATATGTGAACAGAAGAAGGAGGACTCTTTGCGATGTACCAAAAGCACTCCTCTTGCTGGAGCACAGCAACGTTTGCCATTCCATTGCATTATTTTGGAGCAACTGATGCAGAGGCCTCAGGAACTGGCGTGTTTGGGATTGCTCAAGGTGCTAAATATAGAGCTGGGAGTGGAGACAGGGCCCTAAATTCAGCAGGACTCGTACCAACAGTGATTACATTTTAGTGCTGCTACCTGTGCACAGGAGCTGGACACCTCATGAGGAGCCCTCAGCAGCCCCAAGGGACTCATGGGGCAAGCAAAGAGCAAACCAGGAGCTGCTGAAGAAGCAGGAGGTACTGGGGAGAGGTCTGCAGGGTTAGCAGACCCTCTGAAGATGTGTCTCCATGGCTCCAGGATCGTGAAGGCTTCTCCACGCAGTGTTGAGGTCCATTACCTCAGGACAGCACCTAAGCCATGGGGCTGTCTCCATGCTGAGAGGAGGAGGCAGCCCCAAAGCCCCCAGCTGGGCAGTGAGTCTCCACTGCACCCTCAGCTCAAGCTCAGTGAGCATGTGGAGGAAAATGCAAGGAATTTTAGGATTTTGAGAACCTATGTTTTGAGTTTGTGCCCGAAAATGCTCCTGGAGCTGGGGGAAACCTTCTTGTGAAACTGAAAATCTTTAAACATAAAATCTTTGAAGATCAGGCTTTCCTGAGGGCTGGATGAGCTCACTCTTCTCTCCCTGTGGACTTTCTCTTTCTGAACAGCAGAAGCCCAGGATTCTGTACCCACATACATGTAAAATTAGGTACTGTGCACACAGATGTGTGACAGATGTGGGCATGGAAAAGCAGGAGCACAACACCCCAGGTGATTCCTAGCCCTAGAGTCCCAGAGGCAGCCATGGGGACAGCTGCATTGGTGTCACAGAATCAGCTGGGAAACAACCACCGATACCAGTGGATGGATGGTTCCCCCATTGCTGGTGGCAGTTGCAGATCCTCTTTCTCCTCTGCTTTCTGGCAGGGCTGGTTTTGCCACCGTTCCTTCAGTTTGTGCTGGAACCTAGGAACCTTACCAATAATTCATTGGAAAGGCAGTGAACAGTGATTGCACAATAGGATTTGTTCCAAGAACATTTTCTCCTAGGGTCATGGGTAGAAAGTCCATCAGTTTCCAACAATATTCCCCTAAAAGTTATTTGGAATCAACCTGGATTCCTTCGTCTACCTATAACTCGTTTGTGGGTCATCTCAAATAGGTGTTACAAATTAATCATTCTGGAAATGCTTCCTGGAAGTTTTCTGTGTCGCTCACAGCACAGAGCAGGACCCACCTGAAAGTTGGGTGAAGTTGCTCATGGTCATTTCCAGTCAAGTTTTGAAAAGTTTCTAAGCATGGAGATCCTTGGGGCGTGTTCTCCAGCACACACCACATGTGTAATGTGAAATCTTTGTGTATTCACACGTCCTCATTGCCACAGCACAGGATTCCCCCAAGAAGTTGGTAATTTGGGTTGGTGGGAGGCTTTGCTGACGTCGTAAAGCCTGTGGGAATAACCTTCTCACAGAAACTACCCAAAATAGCATCACAAGGGCTACATGCAGGAAGCCAAGCAAACACTGCAGAAACATCCTCAAAACAGGGGGGCCGCCAGCACTGGCCCCAAGAACAAGGGTCCAGCTCAGAACACGAGGCCATGGCCTTCAGGGCAGGACTCTGCAGAGCCCCCCCAGGCTCTATCACAACCTGGAAATATGGGGTTTGGGACTCTGCTTCACCGTCCTTATAAAGGCTTCATCCTGAGCTGCAGGTTTTTCCATGAGTGCCCATGAGCTGCAGTGGAGACAGAAAGTAATTTTTTTATGATTGAAACTTTATGTAATGAGAACGGTGAGGCTGGGCTATTTCTCAGCAACCTCCAGGGGATGAGTTAAGCTCCCTGACTCTGTCTCTTGAAGAGATGTCCATCCAGTGGCATTACCTGCCTTTATGTACAGTGCTAAAATGGTAAGTGCAAAACGTGCAAAAAGGGAAAATGACATCCCACATGCTAAACCTCCTTTTATGATCTTTCATGCCCCATGAACAGCTTGGTGTTCATGGTCCTGGACATGCACTCAGCATGTTTCTTCATCTACCTGCACTCAACATCCTCCAAAAAGGGGAGTTCAGGATGGACATGGAGCTCATCCTCCAGAGAGCTGGGAGGGAATGTGGCTTTCTACAGCCTGCCCAAGATCTTCTGCCTATGTGAGGGTGTTTCCTGGGAGTTCTGGGGCTCTGCTGGTTTGAATGCTCTTACTGTGAAGATTTCCACAAGCTCAGTGAGGTGTTCAGCAGCTTCCCCCCTTCTGCTTGGTCATGTAAATGTCAACGTGAATCATCAGGACAGAAGCAAGAGTATCAAAAGGGCTGCACTTCCTGTCCAAGGAGTGACATTTAGAGCGTTATTCAAGCCAGTGATGGTGATAGGGAGGACTTGCAGGAGCTGATCAGAGGATCCAAATCACTTGTGAGGAGCCTCAGCGGACAATGTGTCATAAAGGGCACCAAATAAACAGCACCGTGCCAAAATCTGAGGTGTTTCACCCTCAGACACAGCCCACACATCTTCGCTGGGCTGTTCCCAGAGGTCTCTCACCATTTCCCTGCCTTGGGCTGTCGCAGTGCTTTGGGACTGCTTGGCTGCACCTCGGGACACTTTGGGCTGCTCATGGATGCTCCATCCCTGGGAGTGTTCAAGGCCAGGCTGGACGGGGCTTGGAGCAGCCTGGGACAGTGGAAGGTGGGAGGTAGGACTAGATGGTCTTTAAAGTCCCTTCTCATCCAAACCATTCTGGGATTCTCCGATTCTGTGGAGAACTTCATGAATGCTTGTGGAGGGTGGGCAGAACCCACCCTTTTCATTGTACTCTCACCCCAAACAGCCCAGACAGCACCCCTAGCACAGCCCAGCTTCAATCCGTGCTCCCCAGCACCGAGGTGGGCAGGGGTTCCTCTTGCATTCTTGGTTTTTCATTGGGAGAATGTTTTCCCCAGTTAATCCTCATACTCAGCAGGAAGGATGCTGCTGAACTGGTAGAGCTGTTTCCTGTTTCTTTGAGTGAATAATGTACAGGAGCCTCTGTGCTCCTACTCCCCGGTTCTGGTACTCAAGCTTTGATTGCCATCTCAGTGGTCCCAGTGAAACTTGTTTTTCGGGGATTTATTATAAAAAACGTCGAAATTCCCTTTGGGGCAGTAGCTTGACAAACACTTAATCAACACAAAGATGGGAGCTGAGCTCTAAATGATCCATTTTCAATCAGCTTCTCCCTCAGATACACTCTGGCTTCCAAGATTTAAATGAAGAAAGACTTTTTAGGGAAACTAAATTAAAAATAAAAAATCCTCCCTCCAGCCCCCATGCTGGCAATTATTTCTTCTATCCTAAAAAAGCTGGTACAGACACTCACTGAAGCGAACTGATCTGAGCAACACAGTCTAAAATCAGTAAAATCCCCCTCAGGCAATATCTTTCAGGTTCTCTATTTTCTCCTCTGAAACTTCTCGCTGTGATTTGTGGCGAAGGAATCTTTCTCTATTTTTAATCACCTTCATCACAATCCCTGCTCCCTCCTCCTCCTCCTGGCTCCTTCCTGGGAGCTGCCTGCCTGGCTGTCTGTCGGTCACGTTTGGAAGAGTGACAGATTGCCAGTTGGAAGGGAGGCACAGTCTGGGAGTGCAGCCTTTCGCTGATAATAACTATTTCATCAACATCAGTTCTCCTGTTTTACAAAGTGTAATTCATAAAAAGAAAACCCTCTCGGAGGTTCTTACAAAACATAAAAGCATATAAATAAAATATAAATGAAGAAAACAAGACACATTAATTACATACAGAAGAACAGGCTCATCTAAAAAGCTTGCTTGTCAGTTTTGATCTCAAGTTTGCTGGTGATATACTGCTTTTTATGGCTGGTGGAAGAGAGCTGGAGAATAATCCTATCCAAGGATGAAAGGCCAGTGTGACTGGAGCCTGGACAACAGGGCCACACACAGGCGCTGGGCTTGCGTGGACAAGAGAGCCAAGGGGAACAGAATTTAGCACACTGAATTGCAGAGCAAGAAACCTGGTGGATCCATCTCAAGGTGGGGTGGAGACTTTTGAAATTTGATGGAGTCTGAGCACAGAGGAGGCACAAACAAGGGAGGTGGGGGCATCCCCAGCCCACCCAAAGCTGATCAGCCACTTTTGTGCACATGAAGAAGAATGTCAGGAAGGGAGCTGGAGTTTAATTAAGCCTGGGAACATTCATGGGTGTATGAATCAATCTCTCTGTGAGAGAGGGGTGGTGCTGACAAGAGCCACAGGGGCCAGCAATAATTCATAAGCAGTACAAAATGAAGCTGGCCATGCAATTGATACAGAGGCACAGCACATGCGGGCTCTGGGAGAACATGATGCCAGGGAAAGCTGAGCTGCAAACTGCAACCCTGAGCACTCCTGGGGGCTCTTCCCCAGCTCCAGCCCTGCTGGCAGGGCACTGGGACGGGCTGTGTCTGCAAAAGGATGTGGGAAGTGGATGGTTAGGACAGAGTTAAAGCAGTAAGAGGGACCAAAGTTTAACAGAGTGGAGTCACAGGGCAGAGGGCTCTCTGTAGCCAGTGCCACCACTCTTGGGGAGATGGGAGAAGTGCCTCTGAACCCACAAGGCCGCTGCTGTCTTGTTTTCATGCCATGGGACTGAAGCACCACCATGGGGCTGCTTTGGACTGAGCGCTCTCAGCCAGGAGGGCTTGAAGGCTGTCTGGATAAAAAACGCTTCGCCAAGCAGGGAGAAATGCTGTGGGGCAGATCTGGACTAGGGAGTCACAAAGTGCAGACTTGACATGATTTCTTTCACAGCAAGACAAAACCTGCTCTAGGAGCTCCAAGTCTTGGGTGCCAGCAACATTTGGAAGGTTCCTACGGAACACAGAGAGGCCTTTGAAAAACGTTGTGCCATCATTTCTAAACCTTGCGTGCAGCGCAGAAATTCAGCTGCTCGTGCTTTGTGAGGGCAGGCCCAGGGGCTATCGCTGTGCCTATCAGTATGTGAGGGACATGTGGATAAACATATGATCAAATGAGTGTCACCGCTCCCTGGTGCCATGCCAGGCAGCATCTGTGTCAGCTGCTGGCAGGGACTTGTGCAAACTTGCGTCTCTCTGCATCCCCGAGTTTATCAAAGATCACACAGCAGCCAGCAGCCTCTCGCAGCTGAAAGACCAAATAAATCTGTGCCTTGTCTCCCAAGGTCCTTCCTCGGGGGCTGCTGTCTGTGCCAAGAGGAGCAGGGATGTGGGAGGCTCCAGGGCGTGGAGGAGGTGGAGACGCCTGGCGAGGGCTGGGGAGGCAGCACGAGGCTCTGCTCCCCCATAACAGCCACCAGAGCTTCTGGGAGGGAGTTTTCCATGGAAAAGTGGGCTGGAGTATTGCTGGAGTGGGGGGACTGTGGGAAAGCATTGCCCTACAACCTTTGCTGCCTGAGGACCTGCTAAGTGCAGGCTCAGTGCTGGTTTGGCTTCGTCCCTCTGGGTGTTCAGGGCGTCACCACCCTCTTCATGGAGCTTGCAGGTGGATTTAGTGCATTTTCTCCCAACAGTGACACTACTGTGTTGGCAGCCCCACTGGGGAGCACTTTTTGAGAAAGCCTAATTTGGGTGAAAAAATTGCAGGCCTCTAAAAACACCGAATGCGTTCAGGCTCATTATGGTTATGTAACCATCTTCAAACTCTGCAAAATATGAAACACATCTCTTTCATGATTTGAAGTTAATGTAGTGTTATTGAAAACATTGTAAAAAAATGAAGAAAAATTGGAAATGAACAGCCTTAGTTTTGCCAAAAAAAGCATTCAGTTTTCCCCACAAAGATTTTTTTTCCCTGATATTTACTGGTTGCAGAACTGCTGGGTGGCTTCAGTTGTGGAACCCTGTGCCAGGGAGGTCTGCTGGACTTTCTGGCTGTTCAGGATGTCACTGGGGAGGGACCTGCAAGGCTGGTGCAGCTATGGAAGGACAGGGCCAATGTACTGATGGCTGTGGGTGTCTGTGCTGGGCCACCAGGACCCAAAGTTGGGCAGTGCTTGTTCACTGGGGCCCCCAACAGAAGAAAGACATGAACCCATTGGAATCAGTCCAGAATGGGTCACAAACATGATCCAAGGGCTCCAGAGCCCTGCTATGGAGGCAGGCTGGGAGAGCTGGGCGTGTTCAGCCTGGATAGGAGAAGGTGAAGGGGAAAAACTTGGAGAGTCTTCCAGTACCTAAGGGGGCTCCAAGAGAGCTGGAGAGGGAGTGGGGACAAGGGATGGAGTGACAGGACAAGAAAGAATGGCTTCTCACCACCAAGGGGTAGGTTAGGTTGGATATTAGGGAGGAAATTCTTCCTTGTGAGGGTGCTGAGGCCCTGGCACAGGATGCCCAGAGCAGCTGTGGCTGCCCCTGGATCCCTGGCAGTGTCCAAGGCCAGGCTGGACAGGGCTTGGAGCATCCTGGGATAGTGGAAGGTGTCCCTGCCCATGGCAGAAGAGGGATTGAGATGATCTTTAAGATCCCTTCCCACACAATCCACTCTGTGATGCAACGATTCTGTGATCAGCTGCTTTTATTCTCCCAATACCCCAAAATCTCTGCTCTGAAGGACAAGCCCAAGATGGGAAGCTCAGCTGAGCTGGGGATAGCACAAGTGTGCCTGGGCCAGCAGCGGTCCCCAGCTGGGCTGCATGTGGCAAAAGCTTGTTTAAATGCTATTAAACTACTGCTGGTTTGAGAAACCCCTCTGGGTCCCAGGTTGTGAAGTGCAAAGCCTCCCTCAGTACTAACTGCTGTCAAATATTAATGCAGTTCCCCTTCCAGCTCTTATTCACAACAAATTTTCACTGCAGCAGGAAATGTTGCTACCCACAGCTAGTCTGAATAGCAAAAAATGTGGGATTAATTGACAGCTGTAAGACTAAACAATGAGGCTCCTAACTCAGACATCATTCCCTGCCATGGAAGATGCTGTCAGTCCTGGCACAAACAGCAGTGAGGGACAGGGAAGATGCCTCCAAGGAGAGAGCCTTCAGTGGGATGAAAAGGAGGGTTCTGTTAAAAAATCCCATGGCCTCTTGACAAAACTGAACCTCTCCTGCCAGGTCAGAGGTGACAAGACACATGGATGACACAGTGATGGCCACACTGCTGCCACTGAGCCCACAGCTGCATCTTCTCCCTCCCGCACGTCCCTTCTGCTCCTCCTGCCTCCCACAGAGGTTGCCCTGAAAAGTGCAGGGCTGCAGGGAGCATGAAGAGCTGATCAAGACAAATTCCAGGGTTACTCTTGTTCCTGGACACCCCAAGCTCAGGTCTGTTGTCCCTCTGGCTTGGCAGTCTGGTCTTGTTCTCCAGCCCAGGCACTGAGCACTGCAAGGTGGTTGGGGCAGTAAAGCCTCGCCAGGAGCTAAATCCAGGCATGGTGGCAGCTCCTTGGATCAGGACCTGGCCTCATCTGAGTGGATATCTGAGCCTGCCTTGCTACTTTGCTCTGGAGCCCAGGAGCAACAGGCATTTGTCACCAGCATGGCTCTGCCCTGAGGATTCATCCCCTCCTGCCTCCCCCTGTCCTCTGCGTGTGCTGGCTCTGCCTGGCCGCTGCCATATCCCCTTCTTCCAGCCCTGTGGAGGCATGGGGATGTTAAAAAGCTGTTCGTTTGCCAAAGGGAGAACAAATTGTGCTGAAGCCCTGCCTCACCAAAGGCATCTCCCCCTGAAGAGCAGCAGCAGTTTCTGAGCTGAAATCGTGCCACAGGACACGGGCCAAGGCTGGGCAGATGGAGATGCTGCACAGACAGACCCTTCTTGCAACCAAGCAAGCCCAAAATAACAGAGTGCATGAGTCCGTCCTCCCTCTTTACACCAGCCTTCCTTCCCTTCTGACTCATTCAGTCTGGGTAATGAATTTTCTTTATTAGTCAGAAATAATTCCTCCTTCTCCTGACCAGTAGACGATGCACTGTGCCACCATGTTATCTGCACTTGTGTCTGGCCTGCCACAGAGTGAGGCAGGGACTGGAAATTTCAAGCTGAGGGGGCTTGGGAGGCAGTGAGAGCAGGATGGCCTGTGCTCCACAAACACCAGCATTGCCCAGTTAAGATTTTGACTGTAAATTTCAGATTCAATCCCACATGTTTTTGCAGAGTGAAGCACCATTAATGGGGAGGATGGGGTGGAGAGAGAATCAGAGAATCCCAGCATGGTTTGGGTTGGAAGGGACGTTAAAGATCATCTCAATCCTTCCTCTGCCATGGGTAGGGACACCTTCCCCTGTCCCAGGCTGCTCCAAGCCCTGTCCAGCCTGGCCTGGGACACTGCCAGGGATCCAGGGGCAGCCACAGCTGCTCTGGGCACCCTGTGCCAGGGCCTCCCCACTCTCCCAGGGAACAATTTGTTCCCAATATCCCACCCATCCCTGCCCTCTGGCAGTGAGAAGCCATTCTCTCTTGTCCTGTCACTCCATGCCCTTGTCCAAAGTCCCTCTTCAAAGCATTTTTTTAATATCTCTTGGAAAATGCACAGAAAACCTTTACATTTTCAGTGGTTGTAATTGCATATGACCAGTGAATATCTTTGCCAAATATGACTTCACTCCTTCTGCAACAGTCAAGAAAAGAATTCTGGTGTTACAATTCTCCATATAATGTACATTTGCACTTTTCCCTGAGTGTGTGTGAATCTGAAGGCCAGAGATATTCACAGTTTCCCTGTAAATGCTGCAAGGTAGGAATGTTACCAAATCCCAGGCACTATCACAGGGGTTTTTTGAACACACACAACTGCACTGTCCAGAGGAGGATCTCACCAAGCCCTGGAGAACATCTGACACCACAGCTGCCAGCCCAGCCCTGGGAGTGATTCCTGCAGCTCTCCCTTCTTTTTCCCTGCAAAGTGCTCCTGGCTCCTACTGCTGGGTGTCAGAAAGGTTGGGCAAATACTGCAAAAGTTGAGTGTGCAAGGTAAATATGGGTCTGCTAGGCCAGCAAGTCTCTGCTTTTCAGAAAAAACAAACTGGTTCAAGGTTTTCTTTTGACCACAGTGAAAGCAGGGCTCAGAAAAACAAATGATAAAGACAGAGAGGGAAATAACAAACTCAGCTAGTCCTACTCAGTGCTTTGCATTTCTTCTCAGTAAGAGCTATGAACTTGCGAGGTTTTCACGTTCAAGGTACACAAAATTCTTGAAGAAAACAGGAAATGAAAGAAAGGGTTCTAAATACATATTGAGTGCTCATTGGAGGTTACAGCTTGGGACCTAAATACTGCAGCAGCTCTGCTGGAAGACTCCAGTGACCTGGACCACTGCAGTCTGCCTTGGAAAGCCAATCCAAGAAGTAGCAGCATGAATAAGTCTAGCCCTTCTTTCCCAGAAAGGTGTTGTTAGGAATGCAAAAGTGGTTATTTGAACTAAATTTTTTGCTGGTTTCAAAGGAATGTACCTGAAAAGCCTTGTGAAGGATGAATATGGACAGACCAGCAGAATGGAGACAAGCAAAGCTTTTTCCTGCAGAAGAGGCAATTTCGGAAAGGAGGGGGAAAAAAAGGAACAAAAAAGAAGTTCTAAGGAGTTGGACCTGACTGAGGGCGTGAGGTTTTTTTACAGGCTGTAGTGAGGGGTCTGTAAGCCTGTGCTTTGGAGTAAGGAAGAAAGAAATCCCACTGTTCTACAAACAGCAGCAAGGGTTTCCCAGGAAGCCCAGGAGACTGATAATCCTGGACAGCACGTGGATCCAGCCCTGTCCTGCTGTGTCAGGATAACCAGGTGCCATTAAGGCATTAACAGAGCTGCAGATTATAAGGTCGGGGGGAGCACTGATCAGAATGAGACACTCAAGAAAACATTTGCTGTTCAAGGTGAATCACTCTCAAAAAGAGAGTTAATGCCAAGGAAGCACTGAAGACCTCTGGCAGAAATAATCTCCAGCAGCCTGGAGTACAAGGCTGTGAGGAAGCTGTTTATTTATAGAGCTCAGCAGAGCAGCTTTGCCTGGTGGTTGATAATATTGTCTTCATGGATCATCCCATGTGTGAATCTGGGTGAAGAATCTCCTCCTGTTTCTGGGTTGAACAAGGGAAATGCAGAGCCTTGCTGGGAGCAGTGAGATCCAGGGAACAGGAGCTGTTTCTCTCACAGATCATTCTGCTGCTTGTGCTGATGCATCTTCCACATCCCATTTCTTGTGTGTCCTGCTCATTGCTCCTTGTCCCTGTCCCAGCTCCCTGGGGTTCTGGGGATGGCAGAGACCATCACAGCCTGTGCATCTTCCCTCTTGGAGGCTGTCATGCCCTGTGGCTTCCTCTTCATCCTGCAGGTGACACTTCAGCTGAATGTCAAGTCCCAGGCCTGGAAGAAGAGCTTCCAGCTCCTCCCAGGCTGTGTGGAATGTGGTGGCCCTGACAATGAGGAATGGGCCAGTTAAGCACAGCAAAGCCATTCAGCAGGGAAATAAGGGTTGTCAGGATATTTGGAAACTGGCACCTGAACTCTGCTGTAGGTGTTCACCTACCAATTGGCTCCACATGTAGGCAAGGCATTAAAACATCACCCTGAGTGGTGTCTGATGGGTTGGAGAGATGAAAGTGGGCCCATCTGCAGTGGAGACCATGCAGGTGCATTCACACAGGCAGCAGAAAGTTCTGAACCACAGCGGTAAAGATTTCCAGTATCACTTTCATCTCTGTGGCATTATTTCGTTTCATTTAATCAGAGCTGCTGCTATAAATTTCCCAGTCTCTGATACAAGTCTGAGAGATACACACAGACAGCTGAAAGTGAATTCAGTTTTGAGCCTTTAAAGATTTACTTCTTTCTTTCTGTAAGCTGGTTTTCTTGTGTCCAGTGACAATCCAGGAAAGGTGGCACGGGGACACACACTGGAGTTTTCAGCAAAGGCAGGATGTATCAGCATTTGGGTCACAAGCTACCCTTAAAACCAAAGAATAATAACATTTTCTAAAATTACATCTGTAGGAATGGTTTAAAAACATTTTAAAATAATTTAATTTTATTGACACCTTGATGACAGGATAGAACCTGAGTTTCCAGATCTGATGAAATTTAAGGTGAGATGGTGATGTCTCAGCCTTTTTTTCTTCTGGCTGAGGTTCTGAATTCAATGGGCATCTCTTGGACAATTAATTTGGGGATGTTTTTCAGAGGCCATCAGAGATGAAAACAGTATTGGCTAGTGAATACCACCACTCAGAACAGCTGTAGTTTCTACCCAACCTCCCTTCCAGGGATGCCAACACCTCAGAGACAGCCAAACCCAGCATCAGGATGGTTTTGGTGGCTAAGAGGCCCTGAGAAATTTGTGGCAATATTAGAAATCTCTAACAAGCCAAGTGGCTTTCTATTTACATATTTACTGCTCTGACCTGACCGGGGCTTGCTCCCAGGTCCCCATTCCTTGGCAGAAAACTAAATCTGGGTTGGTTTGTTTTGTTTTGTTTTGTTTTGTTTTTTTTTGCTTTGACTAGAGCTGGGTGAGCAGAGCCAGCATCCCAGAGAGGGCAACTCCAGGCAGGGCACTTCTCATGAAGACATTTTGTTTTTCCTTCACAAACACAGTTCTTGGTGCAGGTATTTAGGGAACAAACAGTCCTTCTGTAGACCAAATATAAGTGGTTTGTCATTATCTTGAGAACAAACTGTTTGTCTCTCCAGTTGTAAACACACTGAGGACAGCTATTTAGTCCTGCCACTACAATTAATAGTAATTTAGGTCACTTTTGCAGTATATACTGGCTGCAGACGTAGTCTCTCTGAGTTTCTTGCTGCCCTGGTAGAACAGATAGAAAGAAAGGAATTATATACCATTTCCTCTCTGCAAGCCACAAGTCATACACCAAAATGCAGAGAAAATGCTGCAAACAAGAAGCTCCTTTGTGTCCATGCATGTGTGACAGAGGCCGAAAACACATCCGTGCCTTCCTGACAGAACATTTCTTGTCAGGCACCAAAGAGGCCATGCATGAGCTTATTTAACTGAACCTGAGAGGAATTTGCAAATCACGTGGGTTTGCCAGCACTCCCGGCAGCCTCACAAATGTAAACTCTTCCTTCTCCCAAACCCTTCCCTCTCTGAGATCAGACAGTGCCATGCATAATGTCCTGTGCCAATTTTTCTGAAATTATTTTCTAGCAGTATTCCTCCCATGTATCTGTGGGAGAGGAAATCTCCTAAGTGGCAGTTTTCTTACTGTCTCTTGCCATGTTTCTGGGTCATCACAGATCTGATTTGCTCTAAGGAAGAAAATAAGTCAAATTCTCCAGTTTGGGACTGGAATTGAACTCCTTGGCTTTCTTGGCTGGCCCATTATAAAGTCATGGAATGTCCTCAGAGGAAAGGGACCCACAGGGATCATCCACTCCAGCTCCTGGCCCCGCACAGACAACCCAAAAATGCCACCCTGTGTCAGAGAGCATTGTCCAAATGCTCCTGGAGCTCTGTCAGCCTTGGGGCCGTTAGTGCTTCATATCTACCCCCAAATTTCCTGACCTCTGGGGAAAGGCCCCTTCCAGGTGAGAGTTTGCACCAGGAAAGGAAAAATTCCAGGATTTTAATACCATAAGGCTGCAAGATTGACTCTGGTCCTCACTGACAACACAGGCTCAGCACTTCCATTCATCCATCTGTTAAAGTTTTGGGGCATTTTCTCTTCCAGCCAATCATTTCCAAAAGACTGGGGAGAAAAGTGGTGACACCCTGGCCTTTAACATTTTTGCAGACCACAAAAGGCAAAGTTTGGCTTTTCCAATGCCCCTTAGTCCCGTATTTTATGGCAAATGAGAGGTAACAGGAAAGAACTAAAGAAACAGTGGATTTCCAGGGGAGAGAGGTTTGGGGCTGGTGCAAACAAACAAGAGTAGGAGGGATGTACAACAGGAGAATACCTGGGAAAAGCAAGAGGGATTCCCCAGTGCTGGTGGATCCCCCACTGTCCTTTGCTGTCCAGAAAAGTCCAGGAGAGAAGAGACCTAACAGAGAGCTCAGATTAGAGCCCTGGAATGGACAGATTAAAAAAAAACTCTGGGAAAACTGTAAAAACAGAGATTATTTACTCTGCACCTGTATCCCTCGCCTGTTGCTAGCAAAAGATCACCCAAGCCTCTTTGAGAGAAATCCAGGGGCTGTTGCTTGTACTCAGACTAATATTTGACAGTTGGAGAATAATAAATACTCAGCTTCCAGACAAGCAAAATGTTATTGTTTTACAAAATCATAACTTGAGTGTGGTAATTAAAAGCATTTTCATTAGGCATTGCCAATTCCGCCTACATGTCAGCGCTCACAACAACTTGTCATCCGCGTGGGAATGGATCCCAAACAAGGAAAGGGCTTTTACAAGTGGTTTTTCCCTATTATTTTTAGACCATTTTCTACAGTTTTCTGGACTGCTGGGGAGACACAAGCCTGCAGCTGATTAAACCTGTCTAAGGAGAGGAAAAATAGGGAAAACGTCCTCAAGTAAAGAGTTGTAAAGAGGAACATAACCAACTCTGGTGGTGGAGAGGCCAAAATTCAAAGGGCTTCTGTTGTGTTGGGAAGAGTCAGGAATGCAGACAAGAATGAAGGGAAAATGGCTTTTGACTCCAAGGACAGTGAAGCACTGGGGCGGATCACCCAGCAGGGCTGGGGAGAGAGGGAGGGGACCTGAATGGGAGGGCTCAGTACTGAACTTTAAAAGAAATAGGTTCTTGTAGGTTCCTGTCAGAAAAAACAAATATGAAGGTAATACTGTTTGGGATTAACTTTGTGAGGTCTCTTCAAGCCCTGCTCCTTGGGGTTTTGCCATGAGGTAAATTTGTGTGACCAGGTGTCATGTGCCTGATTGAGGGCCAGCTCATCCAGCCCACTGCTCCTCTTACGCCTTCACCTCACTCCTTGGGCATCCGATAGGCAAGCTCTGGATTCTGGGATAATAAAACCTGCTGAACCTTTTGGCTTTGCCATGTGCAGGAGACTCCACTACCTGCACTGGGGCCTGGTCCTTCACCTTTAAAATGCAGGGACATTGCAGCTGGCAGGGCTGGCATGTCCTGTGCAGGTCTGTGAGGGCAGGCAGGGAGCAGCAGGCAGCCGGACTGCTGCCTATGGAAGGCAGAAATCCCCAGGGCTGGCTCCGTGTGTCACGCAGGGCTCACAGAAACACTTGCCATTTGAGTCTAATTTATGATTATCCCACTCACTTCAGAAAATCATGTTTATTTTTCTGAGACATTAATTTTTCTGACCACAGAATAATTTTTAACCCAGTTTGGAGTCGGATGCCTGGAAGGCTGCTGCTGCTGCCTACAGGGCACACTGGCCCTGGTGAGTGCTTGGCACTGGTGGGACACAGGAGGATGAGGACACAAGGACAAGCTGCCACCAAGCCACCTACTCCCCTCTGTTCTGCCTGATCCATTCCTGGTGTCAGGGTCTCCATCCCAAGCATCTCCTGTGCTTTTAGTGGAAAAATTTCCCATAATATAAGAACTTTGTGTTGAAGTGGTGCCTCATAGAAGAGAGAGAAGAGGGACAGATCACTTTTCTGGCCACTGTCCCTTGTCACAGAAGCTCTGGTGGCACCACTCTGGGCTATCTGACCATCCTATCTGACTCAGTTTAAGCCACTGAGGGCTTGGCCTTCCAGAGCAGTACAGTGCAGTGAATCCACAATGATATTCCAACAGGCATTGTCCTGTTCCCAAATCGCTGTGTTCATCCTGCACCACGAGCAAGGCCACTTGGAGCAAGCCTGGATTCACCACAAGCCTTTGCAAGCCAACCTGAGGAAGGTTTTAAACTTCCTGCTGCAGTACATTTTGCTATGAATACTTTTTTTTTTCTTTTTTTTATGAAGACTTTAATAGTTGGCCCAGGTTGTTCGGCCCTCTGTGAGGAGATCACCTCATTAGAACCTTTGTATAATTTATGTTTTCATACCAGGAGGAGATGAGTGAAAGAGGTCACATGTAGGTGACCACCACTGCTGCTTTCACACTGCAGCCTCAGCACTGGAAAACAATTGCAGCCACCCTGGGCATTCCCTGATAATCAATTTAGCCTCCTTTAATTAAAGCAGAAGATGGATCATCAAGCACCCATAACCGGCTATGAAAGCATATTTAAAACATCCCTTCTAGTCACTTCTTTTGGCAAAAGATGAGCTGATAAACTTCAGACTCTTAGGCTGGGAAGATCCTATTCCACAGTTCCACACCACCTGTGGGGTCAGGTTGGGATTTTAACAAGAGCTGGTTGCAATGCTCTCTGTGTGCCATGATTTCTGTGCCAGTTTGCATTGCTGGCAGAACTGAAGGCAATGGTATTTCTTTCAAGAAACATTTTCTGCGGCTGAATATTTTATTTTGAAAAGTCAGTTATTGCTGTTAATACCAGTTTTTAGCTGCAGAGAGAAGGCTCATTTTTCCATCTCACAGGAGGTGAAGAAACAGCCTTTGGGAGTTTTGGAGATGCTGCTGCTTGCCCTCACCCCTTACTGGCTCTTGCAGGTGTGTGACCTCTGTAGCAGATCATCCCAATATCCAGTTTTCAGAACATTTTGTTAGTCTGGAAAACAGCCAGCACTGGATCCTGCAGGGAGCTGCCTGGAAGCCAGTTACTCCACGCTGGGCTAAGGAGCTAAGGACATCCTGGGACACTGGTTTAATCCACAGATTGTAATCCAATCCTTCTGGGCTGGTTTGAGGACAGGACTCCTCCCCTACTGGGGTGGGGGAAAGAGATACCACTGGCCTCCCCTTCTGGGGCTGCAGGTCTGGACGCTGGGCACTGCCCAGCACTTCTGTCCCTGCCAGAAGAAAAATCTCCGAATTCCAGAGAGAGATCATTATCCCTGACCGAGTCCTCGGTCTCTAATCTGCAAACAGCTGCCAGTACATAATCACCCTGCACATTAAAAGTGACAGTGCTCCAGCTCCTTGCTTCACCCACGCCCTCTCCTCCTGCCCTTGCCTGGCATTCCCTCTCGTCTCCTGCTGCTGTCTAAGCCAGCTGATCCCTTCCCAGCAGCACTACGGACAAGGAGAAGCAGTGGTGGCTCTTCCCTCTCATGTCCTTTCTGGAAAATGAAGGCAGAGCTGCACCCATGAGCCTCAGATCGTCTCTGGCTGCCTTTTGCTGCTGTTTAGACCTGTGATGCTGTTCGATACACACACACTTTGGTGAGAAGGCATGAACTGTTTTATTACTAAGATCTGACTCCATTTTATAGTATTTCTACAAAGGCCAGGGACTGGGGGAGAAGGTTGACACCTCTCCCCATCCCATTGGTCAGTACAACTGTCCACCAGCTGTCCATAGCTATAAGAACAGGAACGAAAACATTCCTTGATTTAATGAAAACATTGCCTCTGTTTACAACACGCGTGCATGAGAAACAACATAACTATGAAAACTGTGAAACTGAAGAGAAGGCTGAAAAATCAGGGCAACAGACCTGATCCTAATCCAGGCCCAAATGCATCCAATTGCTCCCCCTTATCCAAATGCTCCTCACTTGATCCCAGTGCCAGGGCTGTTTTCAAGGCCATCATGGCAAAAGGGATGGAATGTTTCTGTGGATAATGAGAAAAGTCACTACAGGGGAGTGAAGTTCTCCTGGTGCTGGGCCTGAAGCAGAGTGCTCAGAGCAGAAGCTTCTTATTGTGGCCAGGAAGGTTCTGGTGTCTCTGTGGCGTTGGGACTGTCTCAGCTCTTCTTCCTTTGACCCTGCTCCTGCCAGACATTGCTCAGACACAGGACATGTGGGCACCTCTCCTCTTCTCCTTTTACTCAGCAATAGCTGAAAGAATTGTCCATCTGGGGTGTGTCCCAGCCTCTTCTATCAGCACAGTTCCTGTTTGGCACAGGCTGGAACAGCAGCCAGCACTGATGTCTCCCAATAAGCATTTGCCTGTCTAAATTGCTCTATTTATTTTGCAGATGTTCTCATGTTATTCTGAATTAAATGAGACATCAATTTTCTATTTGGAGCAGGTTGATCTCTCAAGCTGCCTGCTCCCTTTGGAGGAGAAACTAGAAAAAAACCCATCTGCTGAGTGGCAAAAACCCTCACTCTGTCTGTGTCTCAGGCAGAACTCTGTGTGCACATGTGTGTGTGTGTAAAGCATGTGAACTCCACTTGCCAAGGTGGAAATGACAGAAAACCAGAGAAAGGTTTCATTGGCTCTAAAACTTAAGGCACCTGCAGGACTCTTGCATGTTTTCCCATGGGAAGTGGGTTTTGAAGCCTCTGCAGTCAGTTTTAAAGTCTGAGTTTGAAGCAGCTCCAGGCTGTGTGGGAAAGGCTGCTGGGAAGCTGCTGTTGGAGCTGTCTCTGCCTGCTCTCCCTCACCCCTTCTGAGGCCAGTGCTGGGCATGACATCCCAACAGCTGCAAGGTCCAGCTAATCCCATCGCACCAGTGAAATGGCCCTAAATCATCCCTGTCTGATTCCTGACTCCAAAGACGCATTTCATGGGTGATTGTGAGTGATACAGTGTGTGGTAATAGATGTATTTAAATGGGATTTATGGGTGACACCTGTCACATAGACCCTTCCATCAGTGACAAGCTGCAGAGATTTACACAGTGACGCTGAGATGTGAGCTGCTGTAGGAGCTCCCTGAGAAGGGTTGGAGCCTCACAGGGCTCACAGGAGCACAAACCAGGCTGCTTTGGCCACTGGCTGATACAGCACCACACCAAATCAGTGGCAAAGGCTTGAGTGCATCTTGGCATCTGCCCGTAGGGGATTTCCTTAGCCCCAGAGCTCTTTTTGCCTTTTCCTCAAACATTGTGGGAGGTGTTTCTGTGAGTCCTTGGTCACAAGAGCTTCACAGGAGCAAGCAGCATCCCAGAATAGCCCCACCACATGACTTCTCCTCCCTCCCATGTGCTTTCCCACAGTTAATAGTGCCCCAGATTGGAAAGGATGGCAAAGCTCATCCAGTCCCACCCTGCCATGGGCAGGGACACCTTCCACTGTCCCAGGCTGCTCCAAGCCCCAGTGTCCAAGCTGGCCTTGGGCACTTCCAGGGATCCAGGGGCAGCCACAGCTGCTCTGGGCACCCTGTGCCAGGGCCTGCCCACCCTCACAGGGAAGAATTTTTCCCCAATACCCAAGGTGAATCTGCCCTCTTTCTCCTTAAACCATTCTCTCCTGTCGCTGCATGCCCTTGCAGAAAGTCCCTCCCAGCCTTCCTGTCAGCTCCCTTCAGGTACGGGCAGGCTGCTCCTATTCGCTGATGCCTCTGGCCAAGGTGTGGACACCCTTCAGCTGTGCCACCAGGCTTCTCCTCCATTCCTGCACAGACCTCTCAACCCAGCTTCCTACTCCCCCTTTCTCCAGGATCCCCTCTTCTCCCTGGATCTCCACGCTGCCGTTCCAACTGCTCTCCTTCACCTGCTGATTTCCTCCATCTCCAGCAGACATCTCTGCCAGCCCCATCCAGAACATCCTTCCTGCCCTTTCTGTGGGGGATTAGAGGGCATATCTGCAATGAGAGAATTTCTAGGAGACCACTGGCACGGGCCTGATGTTAACCCACTGTGTCAGCTGTGCTCAGGCACAGCTGGGTTGCACAGAGGTTCCAGGCAGGATTTCTATTGTTTCAGATGTTGTCTGGGGGGCAAGGAGGGCCAGTAGATTGATTTGGATTTTTCCTCATTGCTTTTTCCCCAAGATCTGTTTTTGGCTGTTTATGTGAGGCTGTTCCTATCACAGCACTCCCAGACACACACAGAGGCATGGATCAAACAGCTGAAGTCACCAATCAGTCTAAACATGCTCAATATTCACAATATTTTGCTTGCTGAGCTATCAAAGGCAGCTGGATACTACCTTGAATTGACCTGTGGGAGTTGACTGTGCAAGAACACGTTCTCAGCAGCAACATGATACATTTCTTGCTTCTTGGGCTTTTGTTTTTTTTTAATCTATATCTTTATAATTCTGCCGTAAGGCAGCCTTGGATTTGTAAAATTAGCCTGTCATAACAAATTCATGTCCTCATCAAAGGCTGCTGTTGTGCTTCCTCCCAGACTGGAGCATTCACAGACTAAAGCTGCATTATCACAGTAATTTCAAAGTTCAATAGTGTATATTCAAAAGCAATTGCTTTTAAATGCAGTTTGTTACATAACAGCAAATTTAGACTTACACTTCTCCTCAAAATGAAAATTAAATTCTTTAAATAGTAAGTCAGCTCCTGTTCACTCTTGTCTTTGCTTTTCTTATTCTAAAATGATCCAGCTAGACTTGGTGGCCCTGAAAGGGCAAGGTTAGAAGGACTGTATAAAGTCTTTTTATTACAAAAAATGGGATTTTTAAGTCCAGAGGAAAGTGGATTCCGCATTTTAAACCTCTCAAAATTCTCAAAAGTCTTTCACTTGACTCTCTGGCCTGAACAAGAATTTCTTGTGCAGAAAAGTCCAGGGCTGAATGGGACTGGGAGTTATGGATGTCTGTGCTGGAGACTGGGGTTGATGAGAAAGGGATATTGGTGGAAATATTTGTGATCAGAAAAAAAACACTCAGCAACCCAAAACCCCTCTTTCTGATGCAGGACACCACCTTTATTCTTCTGGATGAATCACAGCCCTCTCCTGTCAGGGTGGAGCAAGTTCATCTCCTTCAAATCTTGTCTGCTGGCATTTCCTTGTTGGGGTTTTTCTCCTGGCTCCACAAACTCCTCTTTCGATACACTGGTCAGCACTCTGCCTCCTCCCCCAGGGTATCCATGGGGATGCCAACTTTGGCCATTTTTTGCCCACTAAGAGCAGCCCAGCCTCTCCTTCCACACTCACACAGTACGTCCAGCTCTCTGCCTTGAAAGGTCTTGCCTGAGATCCAGCTCATTTTTCTGTGGGGTGCAGAGTTTGGACACATCCAACCCAGTGAGAGCATCCTTGGCTGCCAAGAGAAAGGAAGACCTTGAGAGCCAAAATTAACTTGACCTCTCTGTTTTATGTAATTGTCTTCAGAAATATTCTCAAAACCACCTCGATATCATTCTGCAATCCATCCTGAAGACTTTCCTTTCCCCTGGCAGGTACCCACAGGTCCTGGGTGCATTAAAAGCACCATCTATCACATTGACCAATAAATTCAGGGTGTTTGGTTGTGTTCTCTCCTCTTTCTGTACCCCCGATTTTATTTTCCTTTTGTTTATGGTTAATTTGCAAGTTTTGGAGGTGCTGTCTTTTAATCAAATTAATAATAATAATAATAATAATAATAATAATAACAAAATTAATAATAATAGCCAATAATAATTTGACAATACACATTTCTAATTAGTTGGGACAGATTTTGATTGGTGAATCTACATGGGAGGATGCTGGCTAATAAATGTTTAGGTTACATCCCACTGTAATCTCTAGGAGATTTTCCTTTGTTTTCCACAGGTGCTGGCTTGTCTTGTAATATAATTTGGAGAAACAAGCACTGAGCTCTGTTTCTGCTGAATCAACACTGCCATGTCCATTGTTTTTTCTGAGAGCTGTGGCCTAAATTGTCAGCTTTGGGAGCCTAAAGGCTCCTTAACTCAAGATGCTGATCATCCCAAATCACCATCCATGTGCAAAGACATGTAATAATTTATACGAATGTGAGCTGAAAAGCTGCAGGAATTTGAGCCTGTAAGTCCAGTGCTTACTCTGCCATTAATTAAGGTTATCTCTTTATTAGTCATTTCCCTTGTGAGGGCTCAGACAGCATCAGACTTAGTGAATAGAAGACGCTCTTAACCTTGCTTTTTTTGGCAGTTTGGGAAATTATAGTTTATTGCACAGTAATTCTTACCCACTGGTGCTCTGAGTTTCACAGGTAAAGAAATGAACTGCAGCAGACCTGAGCTCTCAGGTCTATCTGTGTGCTGGGGACAGATTTTATCCAGCCCCTTCCCATAAAATGTGCTCAATAATCAGCAGAACTGATGTGAGAAGTAGCAGATGGGCTCTCCCAAGGAGCAGGCAAGCAGCGTGATCGATGTGGGGTTTGGGAAGGGTGGGTGTGGAGCAGCAAGGAAATGAATAGAAACGTGCTCACTTCTGAATACTGATTTCTGGGCTTGAATGCTTAGAGGTGTCAAGATGCTCCTGGTCCAACCCAGCTGTGGGAAGTGGGAAAAGGGTAAAGAAATGGGGGCAAAAAGGGTAAAAATGGTTCCCAAGGTCACTCTCACCCAACACTGCTGGACTCTTGTGTAATGGTGACTCTCACCCAAAAATGTGCTTGCAAATACAAGGAAATTGCCCAAGAGGCTTCCATGTCCACGGGGGAGCTGGCTGCTGTGGTTTGGAAATGGGGAAGGCTGACAGCACCCATGGATTTGCCACCAGAGACATCAAGTTGGCTTCTCGTGACAAAAAGACAACTTGGCCTTTCAAATAAAGTTCAAGGGCCTCTCAAGTTTTATAATCTTGCTAAAGGCTGATTCAATCACAGAAGAAATAAATTTTTGCCTTTTGGCTGCCTGTCATTCCTTGCTTAGTCATCTCAGCATCAAGATACGTTGGAGCATCCATGCTACAGCACAGAGGTGAGCCAAGACCAAGTGAGTAATTAGGAGCAAAGAGTGAAAGCAAAGGGCTGGGAATCTCAGCATAAAGTTCACAGGATGAATTAATGAATGATTTTCATAGAGAAATAAGAACGATATTCTCCAAGGAGATTTCTCACAATGAACAATTCGATCAGTTCCAGCCCGAAGAAAGGAAAAGGGGAAGAATAAATAGTCCTTCTCCAAAAGGAAAGGCTATTAATACTGCAGTGTCTTAATGGCTCACACGAGGACCATTGTTATCAAGTGTATTTATTAATAGCCTGGACGCCTGAGCATTCATCTCAGTGCATGAGCAGTGGAAAGAAAATTTGAGGATAAATATGAAACTACGTGAAATGGTCAAGTCTTGAAAGCTGGGGTAGGAAATTCCACGAGTTCCATGATGGGGCAGTGCGGTGGCTGAATGAGTTTGCATAAAAGGCAAAGTAATGGGAATTGGAAGGGACAATCTGGACTATTCACGTCCATTTATGGGTTCTAAATTGACTGTAACTGCCCAATAAAAGCTCATCATCGTTGTGAAATGCAATGGGAACATCTGCCTGGTGTGGTGTGCAGAAGCTGTCAAAGAGCAAACAAAATTTGTGAGCTAAGAAAGGGAACAAGGAAGACATGAAATCAAGCAAGGTCCTGGAGGGCCACACTGCCAGAGACCTCTGTGCTTGGATGCCCAGCCCCAGATCCCTCAGCACTGTAAACCCACTGCTGACACCTCCCCAGCTCAAAACAGCAGGAGCTGGGGGGAGACAGCCCCAGGTGAAAACTTTCCAAACCTCAGCCCACCAGTGGCTGGGAGAAGTCCCTGTTTTCCAGCCTTGCCACAAGCATATCTCTGCCATATGGTCAGACCCCTCCTACACAGTGGGGATTATTCATAGAATCATTTAGGCTGGAAAAGACCCCTAAAATCATTGAGTCCAACCATTAACCAGCACTGCCAAGCCCATCACTATCCCATGACCCCAGGTGCCACATCTGCTCCTGGTGTTTCTCACCCTGACCTTCCATAGATGAGCTCAGGACAGCAGCCGTCAGCCCTGTGCACCATTATACCAAAACAGCAGCCAACATAGAGGGAACTGCCCCAAAACCGCTTCCAGAGTTGGAGGCCCTTCCCTCCCCCTTGCCACTGGCCCTGGGATCCAGCAATGTCCTTCAGCAATCCAGGTTCCTTGTCTTCCTTTAACAGCACTAATTACCTGCTCACACACTGTGCTGAACCATTTTAATGTTTTAATCCCACTTCCCCAAGCTTCTTCCTTTGGAAAATGAATACCTGTTGTGAGGAGGGAATTTTGAGATTCTTGCATGAAAATCCCTCCTTGTGCAGCAGCAAATCCCGGGCAGTAGCATGGACCTTGAGTCTCACCCCTTTCCACATGGATTCCTCCACCAGCTCATCTGCTTCTGTTGCTGCCTTTAGTGTTTTCACAAGTCTTTTTCCCCCTCACCTCAGCCAACAATAAACTTCACATTTTCTGTAGAAGAGGCTCTTCGCTCACCTGCCTTGACCCCTGATTGCCCTTGGGTTGCTTTCACACCCATGAGATGTGTTTGATTTGGGTGTTTGCAGGTGTTAGGGGATTTGGATTATAAAACTTTACATACTGTTTCATCTGACCCTGAGCACAGTGCTGGCTCCCTGTGCTGGCTGTTTGAGCACCTGTCCGCAGACAATGAAACTTCTCCAAGTTTCCTGTTTCAGAATCCTCCCTTATCCTGAGCCTACCACGGTGGGCATGGATGTTTGGCAGAGCATTTTCCTTGGAGTACAGCTTGTCTTCAAACACCTTCCACGTAGTGCAGCACTTAATACACGTCACGTAGCTCTCTTCCTTTTCAGCTGCTCCACGCACCAAGTTAAAATCCAATCTTATACCAATTCCATAAACAAGCTTCCAGCTAGCATTCTCTCCCTAATGTCCTCTACTCCCTGCCTGGGCACTTAAAATCTTCCATTACCCTGCTCTTTCTACATATTTTATTGTTTGTTCCAATCACCTCCCAGTCCAGTCTTTTTCTCCTGTACAGAAAAGGAGAGATGGTTTTCCCGTCTTCTCATTTATTGCATTTTTATCTCATAAAGTCTGTGGCTACATAAATACACATGGTCAAATCCCTCAAGTAAAACTGATGTATATAAAATATTGTACAAGCAGCAGTGATAACTCCATTAAGGAAGGCCCCAAATCTGCATATTTCCACTGGCTTCACTGGAGTAGATCTTCATAGGAACCAGGGAAGATGTAAAATGTTTCTAGCACTGGCCACATTAGAAATTGCTGTTCTCAGGTCCTATTAATAAGCTTGCAGAATGTTGTCCTTTGGGCTGAAACTGCCTATAATCAGCACCTATCCCACAGTGATTTCTCCCTTGTTTTGAAAGTTTGTGCAGAATTAGGAGGTCTGCTTTTGAATACAGTTAAGAGGAAAATATCTTTTTTTTTTTTTTTAAGTCTTTCTGACCTTTTTTTCTTGGCAGCTTTACAGCTGAATTGGCTGTGGTTTGAAAGATGCAATTTGGCAGGAAAATAGCCCTCATTGGGGAGCAGTGCAGGGCTTTGTATTGCAGGAAATTGGGTTTGATTTGCCCATGCTACAAGTATTCAAAAATTGCAATCCGACCATATGCAGTGGAGGGCTTTTGCTAAGCTGATTAGAGGACATGGAGACCAGGGAATAGGAGTCTGCATGAGCCAGAGAAAAAGGGACTTCCTGAGGGACGGGCAAGGGGACCCCAGTGCGGTGGAGAGGGATGCTCAGATCCTTCCACCCTCAGCACAAAATGCCAGGATGGGTCAGGCTGGAAGGGACCACAGGGGCTCATCTGGTGCCACCTCCCTGCTCAGGCAGGGCCATCCCAGAGCACAGGGC
>WBMY01007072.1:371150-415120 GCA_013397315.1 Donacobius atricapilla | reverse complement strand
TTCCTCAGCTCCAGGAGCTCCTGTCCCTGCTGTGCTGAGGGTCCAGGGCTGGACACAGCACCCAGAGGTGCCTCCAGGGCTGGGCACAGGGCCAGGATCACATCCCTTGATGGCACAGCGCAAGCAGTGGCCACCCCGGGGCCCCAGAACAGCCAGGGGTGCTGAGCCCAGAGGCACACAGGCAGCAGCAGAGACGTCTTTGCCTGTGCTGGGCACGGATGGACATCCATGGTGCAGTCACAGTGGTGGGGTCGTGTGCCACAGCCCTGTCCGGAGGGACAGGAGCTCTCTGGGCACACAGGGCAGGCACTCTGCAGAGGGCAGGATCAGCCGCTCTGTGTGAGGCTGGGCTGGAGATGGGCACGAGGCAAGAGCCACCCACAATCTGCCTTTAGGTCCTGACCCCCCTGCTCATAGCTCTGCTTTGATTTTATGTCTTGAACAGTCCAGTCTCTACACCCCAATGCCTGTACAGCCATGCACAGGAGCCATCCTGCTATTTTCCATGGCTTTTTCCTGGTTATTTGCAACCTTGTAGGATTAGATCCATACTGCATGATGAAATAAAATTTTTCCTTAGGCTGCTTTGAGCACTGGGAAAACTGAGTCTGCAGCAATAAACAGAATCCATATTTCTAATCCATTTTAAACCAGAAAGGAGATTTTTCACAAACTTCCTCAGCTATGAAGATTCTTCAAATCCTCTTCAGTCCTTTTAAATATTAAATCATTCTCATGCACACACCAGGCATATCCCATCTCAAAAAGCAGGAATACCAGCAAATCATATTCACATGCACATTCTGTGGAGCAGTTGTTAAACTTGTGGGTGAGCTGACTGAATTAGTGGAACAGAATATTTGACTAAAATAAAAATATCTTTGGGCCTGACAACTGGAAATCAGTTTGCAACAGTGATTTCTGATAGACAGTTGTACTGCGTGAGCAAATTCCATGCTTCAGGAAAAAGGATCAAGAGACAGGATGAATAAGAGATATAGTTAATAATAACTAAGCATTGAAAAGAATTATCCTTCTGAAACATGGTGCTGGCCATCCTGGACTGCTTTGCTGTGTTTGACCCAGAACTGTGTTTTCCTAGCAGAAGTAATTAAGTTTTAATTCAGATGTAGTTTCAACACCCTTCTTTCAAGCTGGTTTGTAGCTTACTCTGAAAATCTCCCAGCTGAAACCAGAGTGTGGGGATAAACTAATGAGCGACCATATAAATATATCCACAGGGAGGGAGGATTTGATCCTGCTGAGCTCTTTGCATTACAAACATCTTCCACTGTGATTTGCCAGGGAGATGAGGATGAGTTGTTGCAGGATGAGTTTATCTGATCCATGCCCTACCCACGGCCTTCATCATTCATGGCCACTCACTAAGAGGTGCAATTCATACTTTTTTTCATTCTGCTTACCAATACTTTCCTCCTTCACAGCAGGAGACCACACAAAGCACAAAGAGGGAGGCAGTGCTATTCCTGCCCCGTACTGCAGCACAAAACCCATTAATTGCACTTTTGGCAGTGAAGTCCAATGAGGTACGAGCATGTAGGGCTCAAAGCTCTTTAAATATGCAGGAAATGTTCCCCTAACAAGCCTTCACTACTTGGGAGCTGCTCTGTGAAGTTCCAGTGACAGAGGAGTGGCTTCTCTGAATTCAGTGTCATTGGGATGGGTGATTGTGCTTGGGGCAAAGGTGGCAGCAGCTGTTTCAGGCATGTGAGGCCTGGGGCTGCTTTTTAATCCAGTTCTGAGGAAATCCTGCACCTCCAGGAGTACTGAATATAGTGGCAAGGAAGATAAAGTTATGCAGCTTGATATAACTCAATGAAAAACCCACACCAGGGCCCTTGAGATCCCAGAGGTGGTCATTGAGCCCCTCATGTTAAGGCTCTGTGGCTTTGCTGTGTGTCTGCATTTCTGCCATCTCACAGTGAATCACATCCACATCTTTCTTCCTTGGCAGCCTCCTCCCCCATGACAGTGGAGATGAAGGTGTGGCATGATTTCCTGCCTCTGCACCTATGTCCTTCAATTTGGACCTAAAGCTGTCTTTTACTACCTGTCCTCAGTTCTCAGGGCACAGATGAAGAGCCCCGGGCTGGGTTTCAGGGTGAGAGCAGGCAAGTGGTGCTCACAGCAAGCAGGGAGAGAGGAGCTGGGATCACCCAGGCCAGTTTCCCATGGCCACGCCGTGCTTTGGGATCCAGAAGTATTAAACAGAAGGTAGGTTCGGGAATGAAACAGCAGCTCTCAGGACCAGCTAATCCTGGTTGTACCAAATTCAGAAATGGCTGCTGATCCAGAGGAACTGGAAAGAAGAGCCCTTAAGAGAGTGAATTTATATTCTGAGCTTTTGCTTCTCACTCACAGCTGTCTGAAAAACATCACTCCCCACCCCCCCAGCCCTGAGCTACTCAATGAGAAGAGCACGAGGAGAAGGAACAGCTCAGATCTGGATGGGCTGTTTGTCAGGTATGAATTCTCTCATCCAGCCACTCTCACTTCTATTCAGCACATGTAATGAATGTCTGAAAAATCTGGAAATTTATGTTCAGATCAATGGGAGCTGATTAATTACCTAAGATGTATTCAGATAACAGAGTTGAGAGGAAAAGCAAAGGCAATGCTTTCAAAAATGCTCAATGAAGTAAACCAAGTACATTGCGAATGTGTTTAAAGGATAAGTGCAAAGACGACCCAGGCAAGCGAGGTATCAAAGAAAGGAGACATCCAAAAGCCAGTCTTACAATCAACAACATAGACATGAAGAAGAAAAGAAATCTCTAAAGCTATTAAAAATCTGGAAACCTATTAAAAATGGATTAAAAAAAGGTACAAGGAAATCAAATCAAGAGACATGGAGTGGCACTTGCGAAAGAAACCTTTAACAGAGTGGAAAAATTACTCTGTGATCCAAGTGAATTTAAATAGTGGCTCCAGTCATGGTGGAGAACAGCACTTTCCGATTTCACAGGCCAGCAACTAACAGAGGGAATGTGGATGAGCCTTCAGTCCATGGGAAGACTCCAGGGGGTTCATCCTGCCTGTTCAGCTATGGTGTCCCCACCTCAGCTGATCAGTGATTCCAGGGACACCTAAAAACCCGGGCTCTGCTCTGCCTCCTGCTCCAGCAGCAGCGCCAGCGAAGCCTCCCGTGCCTCAGGGGTGTATTTGGAATGGGAAGAGCACCAGACAGCCAGAGCAAGGGAAGGGCAAGGGAGAGCTGGACCTGTCTCCCAACTCCTCCCCGCACGATTAACCCTCTCACCACCAGGAGCTGCCAGGGGCCCTGTGGAGATGTTGCACCCAGCTGCACTGCTGGACACAGCTCGGCACCGTGAGGACTACAGCTCTTTGTCAGTGAAGACATGGACATGGGCGAAAGCTGAGCTACTGTTCACACAGAGAAAGCTCAAGGGTTGATGTCCAGTCTCAAAGCACAGCCCTTCTGCAAAGGACTGACATTTTATCCAGTATGTGATGGGGAATCTCTTCTGCTGCAGCACTAGCTGCCTTCTAGAAACACCACGGACAAGCACCAGTACCTGGGGGGAAAGCAGGCGCTTGTGGGGGTTAGAATGGACTTTCCCAGCTCTGCCCCTTCCAGGTAAATATTGCCCAGATCTGGCTTTCTTGTCTCTGCCCAGATGAAAATCTACTGGCAGCTCTAATTTTCCCCACTTTCTCACTTTCAGTTTTATTTTGTCTGTACAAACATCAACACTAACACCCAAAACATTTCTTCTGTGGCAAAGGAATAACAAAGTTCCCACAAACCAGGTGATTTTCCTAAGAGAATCATGTGAAAGGTTGAACATTCAGAGATACCAGAGGCACGTGGGTGGTGACCATCATTGCTGCACCTCCGGGAGAAGCAACCAGGCAAGTCTGGCTGTGCTGAAGGAATGCTGAGCCACACCTTTCACCTCCTGCCCATCCCTTTCTTTCACATCCCCCTCCCCAACCAGAGGATGAGAAACGACCTCCAGCACCCACACCACACAGCCCACCAGGAATGTCTCCATCTCTTCTCCAAGCCAAGGACCAGTTTCCTCCTTCCCCTCATCTCCAGGAGACTTTTCCAGATCATTACTGCTCTTCTATTAAAAATCTTCTCAGAACTTCCCAAATGCTTTCATGGCCTGCATGCTGCATTTGTTCTTGTTCCAAGACAGTCCTTTAGCTTAAGTAGTTTTCTTCCTCCTCTCTGTTTATTCCCCCTTCTCTCACTGCACTCAGGTCTCTTTTGGTCATTGTTTGCTCCTCCTGCACAAGCCAACACTCCCTCACTCCCAGCAGATGAGCTCAGCCCCTTCCAGAGCCTTTCCCTGCCCCTTCCCATCGCTGTCCCCCAAGGGGGGAGAGCTCTGCAGAGCTCCTGGCGGTGGTCACACCTGGGCAGGGATGCACTACTCACACTCACCCGTTCCTGGTGGGAAAAACATTGCCTGGGATAAGCCTTTTCCAGAGCTGCACCACGCTGGCAGCTCCCCATCCCCTGTGACAGCTGAGTGGAAACAACTTTTTCTCCTGTTCTGTCATTTCCAAGTGATGAGCTCCAAGCTCCAAGCAGAAATTCGTGTTATTACTCCCAGCGTGCACAGCTCTGCACTTTGTACTATTACATTCCATTCTGCTTCTATTACTTCCCTCATCAGGATCATCCAAGTGTTTTATTTGTTATATTTGATCCGATTTTCCATTTACCTTCGGGTCTTTAATTATTCTTTCCTTGCAAATTTATTCTGAGCTTTGCATACCGTTGATGTCTCTAGTTGCCTGGATCCTTTATTTCTCTTTTAAAACAGGAGAACTGGGCTTGTCATTTTTTCTGCATGACTTATGTATTAAAAATCCTGGAGACTGGACTCATGATTTCATGTGCCAGTTCTTTTAGGAGTCTGGGTTGGATTATTTGTTCCCCCTGGCTTCAGTGCATTAAAGCTCTTTCAGTTTTGCTTTCACCTTGGATGCTGAAATTTCCATTTTTATAAATCTCATGCCCATTAGTGATCGTCCCTGTGCCCTTGTGTCCTGCAGCAGCCTCTTTATTGAAAACTGAAGCAAAGAACTCATTTAGGATTCTTTTTCTGCAGCTACTTTTGTTTTTTATTTCATCCATCTTGCTTTCCTAGGCCTAAGATTTTTTTATTTAAAATATATTTGTAAGTTGTAACTCAGCTTGAGATTTGGCAAGTCTCATTTTAGTCTTGCAGTCTCTGCACTCTGAGGGAGTTCGCTGATCCTAACCTTCCTCTATCCCTTTCAAGTTCTTGTCCCACCCGCTCTGCCATGGGCAGGGACACCTTCCACTGTCCTAGGCTGCTCCAAGCCCAGTGTCCAACCTGGCCTTGGGCACTGCCAGGGATCCAGGGGCAGCCGCAGCTTCTCCGGGCACTCTGCGCCAGGCCCTGCCCACCCTCACAAGGAAGAATTTATTCCCAATATCCCATCTATCCCTGCCCTCTGGCAGTGGGAAGCCATTCCCTGTGTCCTGTCCCTCCATCCCTTGTCCCCAGTCCCTCTCCAGCTCTCCTGGAGCCCCTGTAGGCTCTGGGAGGTCTAAGGTGTCCTTGGATTCTTCTGTTCTCTAGCATCAGGAACATCTGCCCTAAATTTGATGCAATAACCTCTGTTCCCAGGGTCTGCAGGTGACCACAACCCCTCCCCCTCTGGGAATACTCTAAACTCTACTTTTAACATCACTGGGTGGCTGAAGAAAAGCAGTCAGGTTCCCTTCTTCTGCTCTTATTTTGTAACAGTGAGAACAACCTTGTTCCCCTGCTCACCCAACAGCAAAATCTTACGGCAACAATAAAATAAAAACCAAAACAAGAAACTTTTCTGAGAAATCAGCAACCTTTTCCCCTGCACAGGTGGTTCCTGTGGTTGGAGTATTATTTTAAAGAGTTCAGGTTACTGATACGGCAATTTAGATCCGACTAAAAAAAAACTCTGCCAAAAGCAGAGGTTTGTCCTCTGCATTTCTTCTACTTGAAGATTCCTCAGGTGCCTGCAAGTGCAGTGTCTCTGGATGAGTTCTAACTAGCCCAAACAAACAAAGAAAAAGCAGTTTTAAGGGGGACCAGTGTTAGAGAAGAGAGCCTGGATAATCTTGTTCCACAC
The DNA here is from genome assembly GCA_013397315.1 of Donacobius atricapilla. Lineage (NCBI taxonomy): Eukaryota > Metazoa > Chordata > Aves > Passeriformes > Mimidae > Donacobius > Donacobius atricapilla. The sequence goes on along the minus strand of WBMY01007072.1, from coordinate 408,982 downwards.
AAAGATATTCTGAAGCAAAATGGGGCATCCTACACAAGCCATCGTCATCCCCTCTTTTGTTTGAGTATTTCTCATCTGGTTTGGGTCGTTTGGGTTTTTGTTTTGTTTTGTTTTTGGTTGGTTGGTTTGATTTGGTTTGGTTTTCATGAGGTTCATTATTTCACTGAAATATTAAGGCTAGAGAGAGACAGCAGGATCCACTCATTTTTAGTGTCTAGCGCAAAGTATTTCTCATCCCAGTGAAAAGAGTTGAGAAGTCAAAGACTTTCCCAGTTTATACTGAGATGAAACTTTTTCAAAACCATCCTTATAAAAAGAAGAAAGCATGATATCCTTGAGTTTAGGGCCACACGAACCCGGACCCAGCTCTGGCTTTTCCTTGAGCTAATCCAGCGCCTCATGTCCAACCCAATCCTGTGTTCCCTCAGGAGGCTCAGGGTTCTGCTGTCCCCAACACTTTTTCAGTGTTCCAGGAGTCTCCTCGTGTCACAGAGAGCCGGAGGAGCAGAGCTGGGGGTGAAACCAAGGGAAGAGTGAATTCCAGTGGGTGTGGGACTGGGGTGGGTGGGAGCAGGCACCTCAGGGAGAAGGGGAGGCCATGGGAGCAGCAGAAAGGGGTTGCTGAAAGGCAAGGGAGGGTCATATAAATAGAGAAACACATGAACTCAACATCTCTGGGGCCCAGAGATTCCGCAGCTCTTGATTTTCCATATGGGGGATCCGCACTGAGGAGCCATTCTGGGGGGCCCAGTCCAACCCCAGCACTGCTGATGGTCCTGAGGGTCCCCTGCTGCTGCTTCCTCCAGATACATCCTGCAGATCCCACTGTGGATTTCCCAAGTGCTGAGTCCAAGCCATGACACAAGGCTGATAGGACAGCCTCATAAATCTCTGTCTCTGGAGCAGCAAGTCAGCTCTGCTGCAAAAGGGAACGAGGACACAGATGAGTTCTTTAAATGCATTTGGACACAGAAGGAGTTCTAGTTTTTGTTTGAACTGTTAACTTCTTTCACAGTGAAATAGTTCCTATACTAATGAGGTCCGGCCCAACTTAGGAAAAGAAAGTGAGTTCATTCAGCATTTGTTATTCCTCTGATTAACCAAAAACGTGATTTTAGGCCGGAATTTTTCCCTATCAGATCTCACAGATGCAATTATTTGCCACGCAATAAAAGCTTTTTCTAATGAAATCCAACATACACTAATAAAGACTAGACTGGTCTTGACAATGCCACCTTTTGTTCCAATTCATGCAAAAACTATCAAAAAATAACCTTAGGAGCACGGGGAAGTTTTGTGGGTGTTGCTGGTGGAGCCTGTGACACCCCTTTGTGTGGGATTTTCTGCACGTTGAATCAGCAGGACTGAGCCAATGTAAAGGCTCCATCTGAGAGCTCATCACACACTAATTTACTGCAGGTCCTGCTATAAATAATGCATCCAGTGGAGAGCTGAACAGCCCTTAGTGGAGTAATGCACTCAGGCTTCTTCCTCCCACAGAGGCCAAACCTCAAATCTGTGCTGGGATCACAGGAGAACTTTCCCAAATCACCTTGGTGACTTAGGCTCAGGATAGGAAAGACTTTGGGATTTAGATCTTACATCTCAGTCAAGATATTTATATCTCTGTCAGGCTCTTCCTTCCATTATTGTCAGGAAATGCTTGCTGGAAAGCAGAAAGCAGGCAAAAGATGTGTTTAGATGTTCCATGGGGATGAGATGTAGGTTCCCTGTGGGGTTTTCCAGTCTCTCCAGTGGAGGGGAGGACAAGAATGGTCACAGCTGCACTGTCCCTAGAGACCCTCAGGGCAGCAGCAGGCTGCTCTTGGCAGGGATGGCGATGAGGACTCTTCACAACCTTAGTCCAACACCTGCAAGATGAGAACATTATTGCCAAAATTGAGAAATGGGGTCAAAAGATTTTCTGAAAATCCATTTGAATGGGTTTTTTTCTCATGCAAGGGGAGGATCCAGGTGATCCAGTCTTCCTGTCCCTGCATTGCCTATGTGGTGAGGCTGAAACCTGGAGCTGCTCCCACAGAGCTGTGCAGTCTGTGCCTCTCCAGGTTTTCAGCACAGGGGCGGTTTTAGTGACAGACTGGATATTTTTGGTTTCTGTTCCACCTCTTCTCTCTCAAGAATCTGCAGAGATCTTGGCTGACACCTTCCCTGCCTTGTGTGTTGTTTTGCTTTTTTTTTTTCCTCCTTATTCTTTCAGTTAACCCCCTCTTGTGTCCCCTTACGAAACCCTGATGGAGCTTTGGCCTTTCTACCCACAAACATGCCAGGGCTGTGTGGGGTTTGTGCCATTCAAGATGAATAATGGAGATTCCTTGGAGTTTTCATGCCTTTCCTTCCCTTCACTGGCATTTCAACAGTGCCACAAGTTTTTTGCAGCCTTCCAGTCTCTGACACACCAAGCTCTCTTGCTGCCTGTTTCACTGGGGGTTGTTTTGGCCTCAAGTCCCCTCACATCCTTCACAAGGGTGGTTTGTTCTCTCTGTTCATGAAGTTTCCATGGGGCAGGAGAGGTGTTTCCCCAACCAGGGATCAATTGTGGATGTGAGGAACCCAACACCTCCAGAGGGTCTCCGGGGTGTGGAGGCCTCTTTTGGGGAGTGAGCTGAAAAAGCAAATAAAGAGAGTTCTGTTGCATGTTCTGCTTTGCCTTCACCCTGGAAGGGTGTTGTGCCCGTGCCTGGGAAGGGAGCAGGGATGTGTTGGTGCAGGTGAAGGTACCACGTGCCCAGGGATGGTGTTGATGGCTTTCTTGGCCAGAGATCCTCAAACCAGAATCATTTTTGCCCAGCATGGGGTGCAAGGGTGAAACAAGGCCATGCCCACACCCAGTGAGGCAGAGCCTGAAGGCCAGTCAGACATTCAGAAGCTGATTTTTGCCAGCTGCTCTGAAGAAAACCCTTCAAACTCTACTAAAAATTACCATAAAATTGATGTAGCTCCGTGGGACTCTTGAGATGTGTTCTGTTTGTATAACAGCGAGTTCAACAGCAACATACCCACAGGCCCCGAGAAACAGCCTCTGGAGGTTGCCCCTGGGGTCTGGTTTGAGATGCAGACACACCAGGGGCACCCTCAGCTGCTCTGGAACTCCCCCTGCCCCCTCCAGGCTCCACGCGCACTCCCCCCTTGCCCACGGCTCTTCCTGCCCCACAAACTGCCCATCCCCGAGGCTGACCCCTACAACAAGCCCTGGGACTGTGGGCTGGGGTCCCACTCTGGGCAGCCACCACCACCAGCTGGTATCAAAATTCAGCCACTGGAAACTTGGGTTGGAGTCAAATCCCTGGTTACACCATGAGAGTCCCCAGCTTATTAAGCACGGAAGCAGCAGCCCAGCTTTGTTTGAGAGAGGATTTAGGAAATGTAACAAGCTGTTTTGCTCTTAGATGCTGAAAGGGGAAGAACAGAGCTGTAGTAGTTGTGTTGGTTGGTTGCTTTTTTCTTTCCCGAATCCCTTTTTATCTTTTGGCAGCCCTTTGTACAATTAAATAGCTCCACGGGGATGCCATATGTTGCCAATAGTTTTACACTTCTCAGTAGTGGGAGGCTGGAACACTTTCCAAATTGACATGATAGGAACCCATTACAAAATTCTTCTCTAACAGGAGTGGCTAAATGTTCTGTCAAGGAACTGAATTAAAAATAGACCAACTGCTATTGTTATCTCCCCTAAAGAATGCACTTGGCATCACCCACAACGTGGTACCTCTGGTGGTGCATCTCTGCTCCTGGCAGCCCCAGCAGGAGCCTGGAGGGCTGTAAGGGGTGAGGGGCAGGGCTGGGGCCAAACCCCAGGGGCAGAGGGGTGGGTTTGGGACCTGCCTTCCCTTCCCCACAGCACCTAACAACGTGGTCCTGCCAAACCCACTGCCCTGGGCAATGTGCTGTCCCAGAGATGGCCCTGCCTGCCACAGAGGACGCCACAGGAGGCCCTCATGGGACTGTCTGCACCTGCCTGAGCTCCAGCACCCTCCAGATAAGCTTTTTCCAGGTGTGCTGGAGCACGTCACGCCAGTGCTCCTTAGGTCAAAGCTGGGAAGTGTCAAATCCACTTCAGTGCTCACTGCTGGTCCAGCACACAAAACCTGTTCCAGATGGATTTTACTTCCCTGTGAGGGTGGGGAGGCCCTGGCACAGGGTGCCCAGAGAAGCTGTGGCTGCCCCTGGATCCCTGGCAGTGTCCAAGGCCTGCTTGGATGGGGCTTGGAGCAACCTGGGTGTCCCTGCCCATGGTATTTAAGGTCCCTTCCAACCCAAACCATTCCGTGATTCTACAATTCTATGAATATATTTCCTCACAATTTGATGCCTTCATGAAAATAGACATTTTTGCCCTCCCCCATCTCCCCATTATCTTTGACTGCCTTGTTCTTTGCTTGTGTGCCCAGTGACTCCTCTCTGCAGGGCTGGTCCTGCTGTGGGACCCGTGGTGAAACATCCAGCAGGCAGCTGGGGGCAGTGTAAGGGGGATCTCTTAATAACTTGATAACAGCTGTTAAGTAAATACCGAACACTGGAACAAAATGTTTCTCTTCAACCTCAAACAGGGTGGGGTTAACTACCAGAAGTGAGCTGTTTACCTTGGGCAGAAACACCTGAATAGGGGGACTTTGAAAATCTGCTCCCATGAATTACTGGTTTCCACAAGGGCTTCTGTCTGTGGTAGTGACACCTTAAACAATAAGAAGGATTTTCTTTTTGTCTCAGTTATGCCTCTCCTACAATCCCAAAGCATCATTCACACAATCAAAAATTGCCAATGTGCCAGTGTACTACAACTGCAGTCAGAGCTGCCCCTTTATTTACTCTGATGCCATGCTGATATTGAGTTAGTTAAAAAAAAACAAACAGATTTTAAAAAGTCTCTGTGATTCTTACTTGAAATTTGTACTGAGAAACAATAAATAAGCAGGTGGCAATGTTGGGTCAGGGTGAATTGATTTGGTTTGGTTGCCTGGCCCCAGGAGTGAGCCATGCTGAGCCTCCCCAGATCTCTGGGATGAACCTGCCCTGGGGTTGTGTTTGTGGAGCCTGTGCTGGGCACAGGGGAGCTCTGCTGAGAGGAAAGGTGTGTTAACCTGGTTGCACAGCAGCTTAAAGGTGTGTGGACACCTCTGTGCGCCCAGTGAACATGTCCCTGTGTTCCAGACCTCTGTAGGTCTCTCTGGAGCCATGTGGGGAGACAGATGCAGTGGTGTAAAATACAACCAGTGGCCTCAGCATAACTCAGACACCTGGGCTATTAGAGAGACAGTTGCCAAAACAAGGGATTCTCGTGTGTCTGCCAAAAATCCCTCAGACGTCAGTACCCAGTGGGGTAGAGCATATCCAGAACTATGCTACAGCAATGCCAGTTTGAGAAATTAAAAGTTAGAGGAGAACATGCTCCAATTCTTTTTTCCCTTTTGCCCTTGGGGTCACTTGATCAAACACCACCTCATCTCCTCCCTGCATCCCACCACAACAGCCCACAGCTACAGGGAGGGCTGGTCCCCAGCCTGTCCCCCTACCGCAGCTCACCATGGAACCTCCGAGGGCTGAGGAGCCTTGGGTCACCATTTCTGGCGGTTGCTGCCGACTCTCCGTGCCTTTGGTGGGAGCAGGTATGGACCCACCCGGCCCTGAGCCAAGTCCAAGCCAATATTTTGCCCTCCAGACAGGAGTAAGTGCCTGTAGGCTGGAGTAAATCAGCATTTCAGCCTCTGAGGCCAAATCCAGCCTCAGGCAGGCGGAGGATTTCAGGTCCCTCACAGAGGAGCCGGGAGCTGGCTGCTCTGGCTCCCTTTGTGATGCTGCCAAACTGGAGCTGGGCAGACCTTAGCTCTCGAAGGGCTGCACAGAATTGGAGTGACTTCCCCCTCCTCTCCTGTCTGGGCCCTGAGTGTGGCCCCTCACGGGAGGATCGAGCCACCCCTGGAGAAGGGAGATCCAGTGTGCCTTTCCTGGGATGTGCAGAGCTGAGCTCATGGAGGGGCCATGGGGGAAACCTGAGCTGTCTCTGTGCCGGAGCTCAGGCTGGATCATCGAGTTCTGTCTCCCCTGAAGCTCAATGAATCTGGAAAACCATCTCCCCTTGTCATCTGTGCTAAGAGATTCACAGCACCTGCACAAAAGTGCTTTTATGTCTGCTTCATGCATATTGAGAGTTGACATTAAAAGAGGGGGAAAGAAAGAACAATCCATTATACTCCATGCACTAAATCCTAGATTTCAAACTGACACATCTAAAAATACCTATGATATGAAAGCAGATACAGCATGATAATTATATACTGCAGGTCTATTGTACCATTGTGTTCCATATGGGATTCCAGGAGCAAACCAGCCTGGCTCAAATGAAGAACCTTGCTGCTGGATGGATTAATATCAGCCAGCATCTCAAAATGTTCCAGAGCCTGTACCAGAGGTCTTCAGTGCTGGGAGCTGGCACTGGGTGGCTCTTCCTTGCCCAGGTTTGATGTATTTCTTTGAAGAGTCCTTTGGTGGCTGGCCTGAAAGCAGTTTCTTGGGAGAAGTCATGAGCATCTGTGCCTTCCCACTTTCTGGAGAAATTTCTCATGTCCTTGCATGTGGTAGAAAGAATGTGTTGTGGAACTACTGACCTCAGGCTGGCATGGGGAAGCCACCCTGGCTCTGAATCATTTAACCATGGCAAAGGATGAATTTTGTGTGTTTCTGGCAGTTTTCTGTAGTTAAAAACATCAGTGAAAATTAAGATTAAATTGTAGTCTCATTAGTTAATGATTTAATTTTATAAAAATAGACCCAGTAAATCATGTTCATTATTGCATAATAACACAATAATGTGTGTGTTTGCATTGAAAATGATCTCCAGAAGATGCACCATCCGTATCCCTGCATAAGAACCATCTCCCAGCTTTCCCACTCTGACTCAGTGACAACACGGGACAGATTTGCCTAAAAATCAAGCATGCTGCTAGAAGTCTGCTGCCTGCCTGAGAAAACATGGAATATTCTCTTCATCCAAATAAAACAGCAATGGACTGGTTTGGAAACAGGTATTGAGGGAGCAGGAAGGAGGATAGACCCATGCTGAAAGTCCCTGGTGTCACCCGAGTGTCCCTGGTGCTGGGACCTGGGCTGGTATTTTGCAACTTGCAGTGATCCTGAAAGCCAAATCCTGGTCAGGTGTGGTTGGAGAAGGTCCCATTCCCTTGGTAAAGGTTCTTTGGGAACCTATGGCCAGCTCTGCCAGCCTCACCTTCCACTTCCAAGTGGCTGGGTCACTGATGATGGTTGTGGGTTTAGCTGGTGGAGCTGGCTGGGATCCTCCAGACGACTCTATAAAAAGGCAAGTTATTCCCTGTAATTTAAAAGTATTGCCGAACCCAAATGTTAAAAACTTCTGAGGTTCCCAAGCCACGAAACCAGCCCAACTGTCACAAGGTTTTCACTTTTAATTGGAACTCCTTTTACTTCTGGTTTTTGAGCCTGGGTTTGGGACCTGTTCTCATTTGCAGGGAAAAGTCATGGCAAAGCATAAAATCTCTGAGTTTCGGAAGCGAAACCCAAATATCTCTCTATCATGTGTCTCTCTCAGAGATGGAGTTTCTAAAATGTCAGAGAGGGGGGAGCATCCTGACAACAGCCCCCGAGTGGAGCAGGTGCCTCTCTGCTTCCCGTGCCTGTCTCACACGGCTCCCCGCAGCTCTGCCCCCCTTCCAGCCACTCCCAGAGGGGAACACGCACCCCCAAGGCGGCTCTGTCCTTTCCCAGGGGGAGCCAGGGCAGCTCTGTGGTGGGAGGAAATCACTCCTCCTGCTCTCTGAGAAAACCACCTGCGTTGAAGTGGGTCAGAGAGAGCCGTGAAGTTCGCAGGTCCCTGCTGCGAGAGCAGGGGACGTGTGATAGGGAAGGTGCAGCTCTCACCGCTGGTGCTGAGCTCGGCGGCCAGCAGAGGTGGCCAGGACAGGGCATGTGATTGATACTGGTGCTCAGTGCCAGAATTGCTAGAAAACCCCTCAGGAAGAGCCCCAGAGGGAGGGGGTTAGTTTTTGTAATTGCTTGTTGCCCAACAGGGATGGTGTGTCCCGTGTCTGCCCCTCTCCTGGCAGAGCCTTCTCTGTGTTTTAGGGGCACTAAAAGCAAGCACCACCCAACCACGGTGTTTCAGAACTGAGGTTTGAGCCTCTTTGTGTCTCTTCCTGTGCTCAAACCACAGGTCAGGCTCTCAGCTGTGCTTCTGAGGACAAGCAGAAGTTTGCTCCCACAGACCCACCAGCTGGGACATACGAGCAAGGGTTACAGTCCCCTGCCAGGGAACAGAGCCTGGCTCAGGTCCCTTTCCTCAGGAAATGTGGGAAAACAGCTCCCAGGTCTCCCGAATCCTTGTCTCTGGAAGTAACTCCTGCATGAGGCATGGCCACGTGTCCAGGATGAATACCTGGTGGGAGCATGAGTTGGAAATGAAACCTTCAGGGGCTGAGATGGGCAGTGCCACACTCCCAGCCATGAAAGGGCTGGAACGGGATCCCCAGAGTGCTGAGGGAAAGGCTGCACCTCTGTGCCTCATCTTCCCCCTCTGCTGCTTCTGGAGACAGGGCTCAGACAGGGTATTCCTGGGAAAGGCTGGATGAAAGGCAGGAGTAGCACACCCGAGAGGACAGAGCAAGCCCAGGAACCCCCTGTCAGCACCAGGACCTGCAGACAGATCTCTGAGGTAGACAGTGATGGCCCTGGGGATGGGATGCTTTGGCCCTTGCGGCTGCTTTACCATTACAGCTCTTTCTATCGGGCTGCTTCAGCATCTGCCCACAGCAGTGAGGCTTTTTCCCCAAAAGAAAGGGCTCTGAGCTTTTCCCAGTGACCCCTTCTCTGAGCACTGACAAGACCCAGGCCTTGAAGGAGGAGTCAGGGAGCAAAAGGCTCACCCACCATGAGGTAGGTGAAGGCAAAACACAATTTCAGTGACTGTGTAACCCTGGCTCTCTCCACATGTGCTTTTTCTTGCTTTTCCTCCCAGATTTCAAGAATCTGTCACAACAGTTTTCCACTGAAACACCTATCCTGGCAGAAACCTGACTTCAGATACCATTATTTGTACAATTTCCTGAGAATATACACTGCTGTAAGGACTTCCCTACTTGTTTAAGGTCACTCACCCTGCAGTGCATCTCCCTATCAGTACCAGATGTGTGTGTAACAGAGAGAGGAATTCTCAGGAACAGGAGCTCTGACATCAGTCCTACCAGGAAATTAGGACAAAGGGAGATACTACCCCTTTCTTCACTATTTTTCAGAGAGAGAAAAAAAGTTGCAAAGCAGGAAGAGAAAGGGGGTTGTGTGAGTAGCAGAAAATGAAAAATAATGGGGAAAATTAAAAAAAGAAGTGCACAGAGAATGAGAAAAAGAAGGGGTCAAGGTGGGGGAAGGCAAAGCCACCTGTCCCCGTGGGTGGTGCCTGGGCTCCGTTACTCGATGGCTCTGCAGCAGGTGCTGCTTTGATCCCACATCCTGCCCTGCTCTGTGAAAACACCCGTGGGACCCCTGCCAAGGGCCTCATCCCGGAGTTTATGGCTCCTTCCTGTCTCCTAAGGATCTCTGGGTGTGCAGCCCCAGGTGCACATTGTTTGTAAACCACCTGTGAGGACAGAGGTGTGCCCGTTCTCCTCTGCTCGGGCTGGCTGAAGAGGGAAAGGAGGGGAATTTGGGAGATAAATGGAATTAAAATGCCCTGTGGGTAAACTCCAGAAATCCCGTGTAGCTTGGCTTGCTTTTTATAGGATTAGCTATTCCTCTGCATCATGCAGAGGGATAGATGTGCCAAACGACCACAGATTACTGTCGCTATTGAGGTCACCTGCAGGAGCTACTCCGGATTCCCCCCGATAGCACAAACCCCGAGTCTATTCAAGCAACATAAAGTAAGACAGGCTGTGACAAATTTCTAAGCTACTTCCCCGGCGCTTATCCCGCCTCAGCCATGAATGCTGCCGTGGGTGTGCTGAGCACACGGAGCAGGGGCTGCCAGGGTGGGCACGGCCAACGTTCGGGAAAATCTGGCATCTCCAGTGTTTGCCCACAGCAAGGGGAATGATATTTGTTTTCTGATAAAAAGGCTGGTACTTTGCTCCTTGCAAGGGACTTTTAAAAGCAGGTACTCTAGGGAGGGATTTAACTCCTTCCAATAAGCTCCGTCCCTGCCTCTGCCCACAGAGATGACACAAAACCTTGTGGAGCTCCTGAATGCTCAAAGATATCCAGATCCCCTCGCTGAGGGGAAGGAAGGTCCGTCCCAAATGAAAGTCCATCCCAATTAGAGTCATTACAGCTGAAGCTTTTAGGAGTCTGGCAATGACTGTGCTACACAAAGCATCTCATCCCTGAGCAAAGTGCTGGTGGGCCTGGTGCCTCTCTCTGCTCCCACATCGCCCCGGTGGGAGAAGGAATCTGGAAGCACCTTTTGGTGAAGCCCAGCCCCACGTGCTATGGGAGGAGTGGTGGTGCCCAAACCACTTCCTTTGGCTGAGGCACCAACTAGTTAATCAGAGAAAGTCGACTAGGAAAAAATTATATTGGTGAGCACTCTGCCAAGTGACAGAGAAAAGATGGTGATTCATTTCAGGGGGTAACTGTAGTTCAGAGCTCCTCAGAGAAGGTTAACTACTTGTGACAATATGCCCAGAAATAATTTATTTGGCAGTGGATGAGAAAAGATAAAAAAATAAAAGTTGAATAAACTATTTTTGGACAGTGCTGGTGAGCCAGGACCAAGGAGCAGAACATACAGACGGGTACATGCAGCCAAACCCCGATGGGGTGGTGGGTCCCACATGCACCTGCACTCACAGAACATTGCAGGGACAAGCAGGAGCTGGCCCCGCATGGATCCTTGTCCCTGGAGTGCCCAGCCCTGTCTCCCTCCCACCCTCAGCCTCCCCGGGTTTCCATGCTCTGTGGTGGGCACGGTGCCAGTTTGCTGGAGGAGCCTTGGAGAAAGAAACCTTTGGTCAAGGGGTAAAATTCCTTGGGAAGTGAGAGCTGTCATGCCAGGCAGCCAGAGGCCCCTGATTAGTATTCCTTGAGCTCTGCACTTTTTCAGGAGAGAATCACCTACATTTAGCAGCCAGAGTAAATATCAGGCCTTAATATTGTGTGTTAATAGACTCGCTTCTGCAGCTACTGATGACTGTAGTTTTGGAAAATTTATTGTTGCTATAAAACGAGTCTCTCTCTCTCTCTTCCCTCTCCCTCTCTCTTCTGCTAATTGACAAAGAGGCCCAGTAATTAAAGGACAATAAAAGTTTTCCAGTAATTAGTTTCTGTTGTTTGGTTACAGGCCATCAATTGTTCTTTAATAATACCAATCGTTAGCATGCAGTAGTCAGTAGGCTCTCAAAGGCTTCTGGGGCACAACCACTTACCAACACTACACATTCCATTCCCATGAGGGCATCCTGCATCCAGCGGGAGATTAACCCTCTCCTAGGATGAAGCACTCCTACTCTGACTTCGTGTTTTGGGGTAAACAGCTCACATAGCTAATGACCAGGAGATGGCAATTAGGGAAAGGTAATTATCTGTACCTGGGGAGGAGCAGGGGGTAGAGCAGCTCATGTGGGCACGGGGCAGGGTTCTGGCAGCCCGGGATTCTACCTCTGATGGGAGGCTGCCCTTCAGCGTGCCCTGCCCTGCTAAAATTCATGGCAAAATATTCTATTCTATTCCAATTTTGCAGAGGGGCTTTCCCACTGATTTCAGTCGGACTAAAGGATGAAGCAAGCGCTTGTGGGGGTTCTGTAAGAAAGATGGGGACAATTTTTTTGTCAAGGGCTGATGAAATAGGATAAGGGGCAATGGTATTAAACTAAAAGGGGGTCAATTTAAACCAGATATAAGGAGGGCTGTTTTTTGGTTTTTTTTTACAGTGAGAGTGGTAAAACACTGGCACAGGGTGCCCAGAGAAGCTGTGGCTGCCCTGGATCCCTGGTAGTGTCCAAGGCCAGGTTGGATGAGGTTTGCAGCACCCTGGGACAGTGGAAGGTGTCCCTGCCCATGGCAGGGGCTGGAATGAGATGGGATTTAAGGTCCCTTCCAAGCCAAACCCCTCTGGGATTAACTGGCCATATAGGCAGTAAGCAAATCCCAGATGATTACAACTTCATATCTGCCTCCCTGGACGTTGCGTTTTAAGCTTGAGGCTGAACTTGTTTGTGAGATTTGGCACCCATCTAGCGAGGGCTGGAGACAGCATTCCCTGTTGGCCTCTTTTCCCTTGCTGGACCCAGCTGATGCTGAAATGAGAACAGATCCAGAGAGGCTGTCTCCAGGAGAGACTTCAGCCTGCAAAGATGTCAGGCTCTGATCATCCTACATCAGACTTTACCATAAGATGAGATCCTAGCATTAAATAGGTGCTGAGGATTCCCTAAGGGTGGAAGATCCCACATCCAGGAGATGTTGCACCTGACAGCTCCTCCTCTCTACTGATGGTGCAGGTACCTCAGCAGGCCTGGGGGTCCAGTCCGGACTGAGATCCCAACCCAGCCAAGCTCCCTATCACCCACTTGCCTAATTTTGGGCCAGATGGATTTGAGGGAAGTATTTAACAGGCAAAGAAGAAAGCAAATCCTTCCCCTCCGCAAGGTTTTTCACAGGCACCTTATTTATACACCTGACTCACAGTTTATTTGGAAGATGTCTCTCAAATGAAATCCTTCTTTGGTTCTGTGAATGCTGACAGTCTCCACTGGTGTTGCTGTCTTTTCATCACAGGAGTGCTTTGGAAGCTGTGGCTTCTGGAGCTGGGCCCTGCCCAGCAGTGTCAGCTACCAATCAAAAAAAAACAAACAAACAAAAAAAAAAACCCCAAAAAAACCAAAAAAAACCCAGCACCAACCAAATAAAACAATGAACACAAACCAACCGAACAAAAAAACCCTGAATCTCAGCATTGCAGAGAAAAGGTTTAAAATACAATCTTCAAACTTCAGGAAGAAAATTTCAAGCCCCTTCCCATCCTTTATTCACAGAGATACACATAAATAGTCATGGATTGTTTTTTGTATGGCAGAGACCCAGTTTGGGGAGATAAAACTCCCAATTTCTGAATCCTCAGGGTTGCAGCAGAGGGGAATTTTGCACCTCCTCAAGCTGCAGCTTTTCCCTAACATTCACAGGAAGCTGGATTTATTAGTTTGTTCTCATATTTCATTTTCTCCTCCCTGCCTCCTGCAGCAGGTCCAGAGGGAACCAGAAGTTCTCCAAGGGTGTGATCCTCAGACACCCCGATGGAGCTTTTATGGACAACAGCTCTTAGGGATGGGGTTGAACATCAATGGAAGCTGTTCCCAGGGGGCAAAAAGGATCCCTGCTCCCAAGCTGGGGTCTTCCCTGGCCTGGAGGAGCTCCTGTCCTGCAGGCAGCTCCTGCCCTGCCTCTGCCTGTCTCTGTTTTCCATCAGAGATTCCTCACGTGCCACAGCTGAACAGCCTGGTAGGTTCCCCTGAAAAAAGCCTTGATTTTGCCTAATCAGAATTTTCTGACATTTCCTGGAAGGTTCCCAAAGAGCACTCAAACTCTTGAGGAGCCGGGATCCTGGATATGACTCCTGTCCATAAATAGCCAGGCTGAAGTTCAGTTAAATAATCATGGCATCCAACTGTGTGGCCCCTGCCAGAGCCTGGCACGGGCTTGGCACCCTGAGCCAAGTACAGGGGGCTGTGCTGGGGTGTCTCAGCCTTCCCTTGGTCTCTCTGGCCACCATTTCTGCCCAGCTCCTCTTCCTCACTGTGTCCTTTGGCTCCCCTTTCTCCTCCTGGGCACACTCTTGCCCCAGGAGGTGCTCAGGGACATCAGCCCAGATCTCCTGCAGCACTCCAAGGCTTGGGGAGGAGCTGTGGAGCTGCAGAGGAGGCTGGGGGGCTCCAAGGTCTGCAGGGAGGTGGATGAAATGTGGGCAGGTGCCAAGAAAGGCTCCCAAGGCTGGTTCATCTTGCTGCAGGGCAGGAGGGAGACGGTGCTGGTGCACACAGGGCCTTCCCTTGGGTCACTCAGCTCTGCAGGCCCCCCAGTGCAAATGGAGACTGCAAAACCCATCTCCCACACAGGTCCCAAAACCTTTTCCACGCAGTCCTTGGCAATGGATTTACCTGCAGTGAGTCCTGGTGAAGCTGCAGGACTACACAGAAGGACCTTGTCCAAAAAAAACATGTTTCAAATTTCGTTACAACTTCTCCTCTCCTCGTTTCAGGCTTCCCTTGGTCCCCACCTTGGCACAATATTCTGAGGGACCTGCTAGTGGCCCCAGGGCTCTGGGCACCTGTCCCAGCCTGGAGACCACTTGCAGGTGGACACCAGGAGCTCTCTGGAAGGACCACCCAGAAATGAGGCCAGGGCCACTCCAGTGGACTCTTCATCCTCCCTTCCTGCTCCAGCCCAGAGTGCAGAGGTCCTGCTGACACCTCCCAAGAGTCTGAGCTGCTCTCCCTCAGCCATGGGGGTCTCTTCCAGGTCCTCTTGAAGCACCTGCTTTCCCATCTGTCTCCTACATATTCTGGATTAGACAGGAGCTGAAAATCATAAGCAGAGAAACAACTCTTTTGGAGCATCATTCCTTCTCTTTCTCAGCCCCCAAGAGCTGATTTTTTCAAGGAATCAGTCTAGCTCCATCACAGCCGGTGCTAAGGCATGGAGCACACCCAGCATGAGGGATAAATATGGAGTGTGCTCTTCCCTGTGCTGAGATGGATCAACCCAGTAAGACTTTTTCTCTCAGATTTTGGGCCCTTCCAGGAGTTCACTAATGGAAAAGATACAAATGCAAGGGAACATGGACAAAATACTGATGTCTCTGCTCTCACCTTCCTCCCAAAACACTCCATGAGAGGGAGCTCATCAGAAATGAGGGGTGCGGATTCTCCTTCAGGCATCTTGGCAGCAACATCCTCTTCTTCTAGAACAACACAAGTACCTGCTTTAGCAAACTGCTGAGTAGCCTCAAATCCTGCTGTGAGCAGGCAGGATGGGGAACAACCTCTGCAACCCAAGAGAGGGCCCTGCATGAAGCCAAGTGCCTGCCATCACTTCACCTCTGCTTTTTTCAGCAAGAGGGATGAGTGTTATCAGACAAGTTTTGCACAAGCTGTTTGCCCAGTTCTGCCTGTGTCTGGCAGAGGTGGGGAGATCTTAGAGACACAGGGTGAATTCTCTCCATCCACCTGATGCAGCTCTGGCTTGAGTCTGTACCGCATCCTTGGCTTCAGGGATTGCAGACTGAAGGAAGAGTTACCCGTGTGTATAAAGAAATAATTCTCTATTACCTGCCAGTCTGGATGATGTGATGTCTTCCTGTGGGCAGGGTTGAGTCCATGCACTCCTCCCTACATCTTTATTGAATTATTTTCACCTCTGTTTAGTCTGAGGGGAACAGGTTGAAAGGAAAAATCTTTGGTGAGTGTAGTTATTATTTCACAGAATCATGGAATGTCCTGAGCTGGGAGGGACCCACAGGATCCCCCAGCCCAGCCCTGGCCCTGCACAGACCCCCCAACAACCCCACCCTGGGCATCCCTGGCAGCGCTGTCCAAAGGCTCCTGGAGCTCTGGCAGCCTCGGGGCCGTGCCCATTCCCTGGGGAGCCTGGGCAGTGCCAGCACCCTCTGGGGAAGGACCTTTCCCTGAAATCCAACCTAAACCTGGGATATTTATCATATGACAAAGGGATAACTATCAAAATGCTGTGGGGAAAGCAGCTAGGGCATTCAGAGCATGAGAAGCTGCTGGCTCAGAGGTGGAGTGCTGCAAAGGGATTACATAAAGATTTGCTTTCCCTGTTCTCCCTGTTAAACTGAGCTCCCCAACATCTGAGTTTGGCCCTGCTGCTGGAGCCCCACAAAAAGGCTGGACACATCCTCAGACTGCACAGATGTGGTGGAAAGCCAGGGGAGGAATGCTTTTGGCAAAACCTGAGACATATCAGACAATCCATTTCTGAGACATGGGTCTTAGGGAAAATAAGTGTAATTCAGAGTGTTTGAAGCATCTCCTAATGCTTTTTCATGTCATAGCTCAGCAATGGCTTGGCCTAGAAACTTCAGATTTGTTTAATTCAAGAGCCCTTGACGTAATCTAGCATAGATGAGGGCTTCTGAGAGGCTGCGGTGCTTATTTGGAGTTATTCTCTTCTGAATTACAAATATATGAGTGTTTCACCAGCATCTGTGACAGTGAAAAGTTAAGACAGGCTTTCCAGACTTTGTAAAGCAACCTTGGAGTCCTTTTCCAGAATCCCTGTGTCAGATTTGCTTCACCCACAAAAACGGTGCAGCAAGGCCTGCTGAGAAGGACTTGAAAGCAAAGCCTGCCCTGATGTCTCCATATGCCAGACCTCCTCAACCCTGCTTTTTTCCTCAGCTAGCTGGGAATTCCTTTCTTCTGACTGCAGTGACCCACTCTGGTGCCACTGCTCTCTTGCCAGGTGTATGCACAGTGTCATCCCAGAATAGTTTGGGTTGGAAGGGAGCTTAAAAAATCATCTTGTTTCACCCCCTGCTATGGGCAGGGACACCTTCCACTGTCCCAGGCTGCTCCAAGCCCTGTCCAACCTGGCCTTGGGCACTTCCAGGGATCCAGGGGCAGCCACAGCTGCTCTGGGATACCTGTGCCAGGGTCTGCCCACCCTCCTAATTCCATCCCAGTATCCCATCCAACCCTGCCTTCTGACAGTGGATCCATTCCCCCTTGTCCTGTCCCTGTGGGCTCTTGTCCAGGAAATGCTGTAATAGGCAGGTTCAGTGCTCAGGCAGAACCAAATTTCCCTCCTCCCAAATGCCCTCAGGAGCCCTTCCTGGGGATTTCCCACCTCTACTACCCTGCCAAGCCTGTGCCACCTTCTTTTTGTAGCCCAAGGGTGGGCTGAGTTTCCACTCATCACCCACATCCCATTTCAGCCAAACCTAAATAAAACTAAGAAGTGTCAGACAACTCCTGGCAACAATTCATCTTAGAGAAGGAGGAGTGAGCCAGCATGAAGTTTGGGAAGAGATCTATTTGCAGTAATAAAACTGGGAAAAAAACCCCCAAACCCTACTGAAATTCATTTCCTCTCTAATGGCTGGGGCAGCGTGGAATTTTTTTTTTTTTTAATAATTATTGGCGCTAAGGAGAGATGTTGTGGACAGGGTGTTAATTAGACCTGATATACTCGGTTATATTGCATTTCATTAGGCAAGTAAATAACCCCAACAGATTTTAATCCTGCTGGCAATCCGCCAAGTGCTGCAGAGGGATTATCTTTGAGGGTCAAAAGTAGGCCAAAGAGCTAAAAGCAGCCTTTCACGAAAGAAGGCCAAGGATCCAGGTTAGGAGTGGTAGGCCAAAGCTCTGGGATAAACAGATTGAATTCTTCGGCAGAAAGTACCCGAAAAAGGAGATAAATCCCAATTGCCTCATTTCTGCGGGCAATCAGGAGGGAGGCAGATCTGGGCACTTTCTCCAGCTGGAAGGGAAACGGAGCCTGGTGTGTTTGTCTTACCAGCCCCAGCGTGATGGAGCTGCCCTGGCTGTGGGGGCTCAAGGTGACCCAGAACCACTGCCGAGGCTCCCGAGGGCAGCAGAGACCCCTTGGCTCAGCCACAGCTGAGGGACAATGGTCCCNAATGTCCACACTGAGGGCCTTGGGTGGTCATTACTGGGTCAGAAGTATAAATAAGATAGGTGTCACCTTGTGATTAGATGATTATCACTTAAATAACCTTGGAAAGAGTCAGAGGCACTCCATTTTACCTCTGTTCTCTAACTTGCTAGTTAGAGCTTACGGCTCGTGAGTCTGTAAATAGATAAGAAACAATAAACATCTGAGTCTGAACTCGAACTGCGACTCCTGTGTATAAATCCCAACCTTGGCAGGGAAAAAGAAGCCAGAACCATCACACTGGGGTGCCACAACACCTCTCAGCAGAGGGAGGAGATAATCCCACGGAGAGGTCACCCCCAAAGCCTTCTGGTGCCTCCCAGCTCTCACAGACCGTGTTTGTGCCCCCCGAGGGTGGCAGTCATTCCCTGGGGAGGTGACCCTCAGGGCCGAGGAGCAGAGTGACCCTGCTTGGCTTTGGGTGGGATTTTAGGGCAGCACCCATCAGCCAGCATTCACTGTGCTGGGATTTAGTTGCTTCTGAGCTTCTCTTGTAAAGGCACACGTGGAAATGAAATCCAGAGGTGAGGTTTTAAATTGATAGGAAACAGGAAAGGATTCCCAGCCCTACCTGGTGCCTGTGGTGCAATTGCTCAGAAACTGGGGGAGCTGACCCTGTGCTCCCTCAGGATGTGGATCCGAATCACAGAATGCTGCCTGGGGAATCTAAAAAAGGTGTCATTCCCTCCTGTGACTACTTCTGTGCAATTCTCCACAGCCACTGGAGAGGGATCTGGGTCCCTTCTCAGCATTCAACTGCATTTTAATTAAGCTGTATTACAGCAATCTAGCCATCCTATCACCAAACTCCAGGAGCTTAAAAAAATCATTTTGCTCCATCCCCTGCCATGGGGAGGGACACCTTACACTAGGCCAGGTTGCTCCACCAGCCTGGCCTCGTTTACTGCAGCTGCTGCTTGGGAGCTCCTGCTCAGGAGAGATCGATATACCAAAATCAATGGGAAAGGTGCAAAAAAAGGTAAAAATGAGAGCTCAGAGCCTTCAGGAGGCAAAAAGAGTTGAAGGAAGGAAGAGAGCCTGCCTCTGGGTGGACGACCATGTCCCACTCTTCATCTGCCTCCTTACTGCCGGCAAGTTTTGAATGTAGAAAATCACTGCTGAAAAAAATCAAATTTCAAAACTTTTCAGCCTGGAAATGAGGGAGAAATTAATTTTTGTCCTTTTCACTTGGGAGCATGACTTGTAAATCACCCGGAGAGCTACTTCAGGGCAGAACTGGAGGCTGGTGATAGGATGGCTGGATTGCTGTGACGGAGCTTAATTCATCTAAAATGCAGCTGAATGCTGAGAAGGGCCCCAGATCCCTCACCAGTGACTGCAGAACTGCACAGAAGCAGCCACAGGAGGGAATGACACCTTTTTATGGTCTCAGCTGTGAGTAAAGCTGCTCCCACCCCCCTGTGCCCACAAGCCATGACAGTGCTGGTCCCACAGGGATGCCCTGGTTGGTGAAACCATGGGAGAACCAGTTTGTTAAACAAGTCAAAGAACTGGAGAAGAACACAAACATCTAAACATCTCCATCCACTGCAGTGGGGACAAGAACAGCTCACTGGAGAATGAGTCTCAGTGGCATTTTTGGTGTCTGTGGTTCCTGCTGTCCTTAACTGGGCTGGAAATCCTGCTCATGGGTCCTAGACGTCAATATTTAAACCAATACTTCCAGTTTGGATCTTCTCCTCCATCTCTGATGTAGTGATCCTCTGGAAAAGAGAGGGGAATGAAGCCAACCCAAAGGGAGGAGCAGATACCAAGGATGAGTTTTGCATTTGTTGAGGGATCAAGCCTAGGAAATTGTTTCTTTCCCACATGGCTGCTCGTAATTCCCCTTTGGAGACAGTGCTCATTAATGCCTTAGAGGCTTCAGTGCTGTAGGTGGATGTGAAATAACAGCAGAGCATCTGTTAGGAGGTCTCAAAATACCTTATGCTTCCATATAATCATTACTTCTAAAGCTGAATGGCTATTTGGAATGTTTATATTTGGGAAAATAAATTAAATCTAGCTTCAGCTACGGGAAAGGCCAAACCTCAATGGAAGAGGACTCCTACAGTATGCCTAGAGCATGGCTGATCAGTTCAAGAGGTGTTAGTTATTTAACCATAGGAGAATATTGCTAGAAACAAAGGATTCTATGCATTTCTTTACATCTGTTAATTTATTTTATATATTTATTTGTATTTTATTCATATGTTCAGATATAAAAGCACCTATTTATATTTGTTTATAGCATTGGTAGAAACAAAATCTCCTGTGTCATGCCTGTTACATCTCTTATTCAGGATAACAATCCTACACAATACTCGATTTTCATGATAGTTTTCTGAAATCACCATGATTAATCACAACCTTAAAATTAAGAATATTGAAGTGCTTTCCTGTGCCTGACTTTGATGCTGCCTGTGCCCAGCACTGCTCCCTCCAGCCAAAGGGAGCAGCTGTTGGTGCAAAGTGGGGCTAAAAATGAGAAAGCAACACAGCTTAAATGACAAAATCTTTTTAATTATCTACAAGGGACTAAACTATTCCTCACACAGAGCTGTTCCTAGAAGTCCCAAACGGAGGTGAGGTGGTGATGGATGGTGAAGCCCAGAAAAGAATACAAAGCAAACAAGAAAGAGATTTAGGGGCTTTTATGAGTGGATTACTCAAAACTTTCACCTGTGAGCCCTGACTCAGCTGCTGCTGGGGAGCACTGGGTGGGTACTAAACAGCCAGCCCTGGGCGGAGTCTGAAAACAAAGGTTTCAGCAGTATCTACGTGGGGGGTTAAGGTGTTTTTTACCCAGTGTTTTAAAAAGGATCCATCCTCAAAAATATAAAGGAAAAAATATAAAATATTAAAGGAGTTGGTTCTCCAGCTTTGTCAGGTGTGTGGTTCCTTCTCTTGGATACCAGGTAGGTGTAAACTACTGATTAGCTGTTGTTTTGGGACTATCTTATGTCATCTGTGTTTGAGGTAGGGTGATAATACCTGGTCCAGAGAAGAGAAAATCGGGCTGTCATGTGTCATTTAGAAAAGAAATAATTAGGATATGGAGCAGTAAGTTTGGGAGCAGAGAGCTGAAGGGATAACTTTTTCAGTAAAAAGGGCATGGAAGGGAAAGGGCTCTGAAGAATATCAGGGTTGGAAGAATTCCTGCAGCCAGCATGCAAAGCTCTCTCTGCTGTTACTGTCAGCCACACATCAGGCTACTACTGAATAATTAGTATTGTTTGCAGGTAATTCAAGAGTAGAAAGAGTTCTCCTGATTAAGGAATTTGGGGCATCTAATTAGAGAAACAACCAAAATCCATGTGATTGAGGTGTCCGGTCATAAAGCTCTTAAAAACAGTTAAGAGAAATTCTACAGCTGAGGTTGTCTGTGTGTCCAGCCAAACCCTCCAGTTTGGTTCATGTCCAGATGGCCTCTGGCCATACCAGAGTGACTTCAGAGTCCGTGCCCACCTGATCCCAGGCAGGTTTGAAGCTTTGCTCGGTGGTAGAAACTTTTCCTCCTGTGGCCTGGCTTGGGTTGGTGCTTGGGGCACGCTGTGGCAGTTGGGCTAAAATCGTTTTCCAATGATAATCTATTTGAAAAGGATGCCCAGGAGGAAGTGCTTGGAGCTGGAACAGGAATGGGGTGGGACAGGAGCACAAGCACAGGTCATTTGGTACCCAGCTTTGCTCAGTAGGAAGCAATCCCACTTTGCCTCCATTAGTTTCAGGATGCAAATGAAGAAAAATGAAGTCAGCTTTCCAGTTCCTGCGGATAGATGACATTCATTCCCTCTGGCATTCAGTTATTTCTGTTGTTTACATTTGATGCCTCTTAGAAATACTCTGTTTCTGAATAAGAAAAAATATTTTTCTAAAGGTATTCTTAATTTTTCACTTCAAAGTCAATCTTCAAAAACCTCTCTGCCATTATCAAGCCTGCAATGGTTTCATCCTAATCCCTCTTACTCTCTCCATTCTTATCCTTTGCTGAGGGGAAATGATAAAAATTTTTCTGACACAGAACTCGGATCCAGTGCTGAAAGATAAGCTGTTTCAAAATAAAATCATGGATTTCAATTTCAAGCATTGGTTAATATTGCCATTTTTATAGATCCTTTCCTACTGCAGATTGAACAAAGCATATTAGCTAAAAGGCCTTCTTCTGAAATAAGAGCTCATACTTTTCTAACCCTCCCTCTTCATTATAAGTTTCCACTTCTAAGCATTGTCTTTCTATAGTAGTGAACAGCCAGAGATCAAACCCAGCTTTATAATTAAAAATTCAATCAAAAGTAGGCCTGGGAAACTTCCAGTGGGTGAGAAAGCTGTAGGTAAACTTAGGTTTAATTGGTAGCTGGGTTTGTTCTAAGACTATTTTAAGGTGCTTCAAGATTCTCTCTCTTAAAAGCTGGCACTTGTTTTTTTTTCAGACACGCTGACAAAAAGAGATTGAAGAAGGATGCAAAAGTGGCTTTGAGCACTTTGCAAATTCCGTGGTCTTTCAGTGCAGTTTGCATTGGAGTAAAGGCTGGGAGTGCTTCCAGGTAACATCCAGAAAGGTCTGCCCAAGGGTTCAGAGGAAATTGTCTTGTCTATTGGAATGAAGTGGCCCAGGGTAGTTTTTTGGGTTTTGTTTGTTTTTTTGGGGTTTTTTTTGATGGGTATGACCTGGAATAGTTTCACAGGAGTCAATAGCATCACCAGCTGGGGAGTGCTGAAGCAAAAATCATAGGAAAGTGCGGATTCATAACACAGATTTAGTTAAATGTGCGTGCTCTGATGGAACCAGAGGGTGGAAGGTCTGCTCTGTTTATGCTCTGGCTGCTTTACTTAATTTTGGGGATGAAGCAAAGCATCCCTGGCAGTGTGTGCACACACCAGCCATGAGCTGAGCCCACAGGGTAGGATACGTGGATTAACGTAAAATATTGAGCTTTCTGCATCCTAATATCATCAGGGAAGTGTTAACCCAAGGAGGGGGTGATGGTTCTGGGGGTTCCACTTTCCTTTACCCGGTCTCTCTATTCCCTAATGGAAACTAATAAGGACTTAGAGTTTGCAAAGAGCCAGAGACAAACCCAGTGGCTCTGGGCTGCTTGTTCCTTGTGCAACAGCCAAAAGGCTCTGCAGCATCTGGAGCTCTCCCCGGCCCGATCTGGATTGCAGCAGGACCATGCCAGACCCCAGCCTGCCATTGACAGTCCCAGGGGTCGCTGCCACAGCATCCTGCCTGCCTGGAATCATGGAATATCCTGAGCTGGAAGTGACACACAAGGATCAGTGAGTCCAACTCCTGGCCTGCACAGGATAGCCCCAAGACTCCCACCAAGTGCCTGAAGACATTTTCCAAATGCTTCTTGAGCTCTGGAAGGCTTGGAGCCACTTGTCTGTGGCTACAACCACTAAAGCACTTCCATCAAGAGGTCTCCAGCTACAAACTGCGATTAGCATCACCACATTGCAAATCCAAGTAGTTCTGGAAACTCCCAGCCAGGCTGGAGCTCTTTTCTTTAAATCCAAGTACAGCTGTGGCCAACCCCAGGCTTGTAAAAATCTGGCCAGATCCTGCACTGCTGGAAGTTACCCTGGTGAGTGCTGTGCACCAAGGATATTTGGTAGCTCTGAGGAGCACCTCTGCCCCACAAAACCTTCTGATGTCCCCAAAACGTTCCTGCAGGAGGACAAGAAGGTGTCCTGGTTACAAGAAGAGTGCCAATGGGGATGTAACCAATCTGCGTATTCTACTCCCCTCTACCCATTTCCTGACAAATTGTTGATTTGTCATTTGCAGGAGCTGCCCAGTGCACACCCGACCCCTCAGCTGGGTGTTGGAGAGAAGGAAGGAGAGGCAGGGCAGTGTTTCCTCCTCTTCACCAAGAACCCAGCAGTGATAACTCCCTCCAGAGAAGCACCAGCACCACACAACCCACCCAGCCTGAGGGGTTCTCTGCTAATGGGCCATCGTGGACTCCAATGGGCAGCGGCAACTGCTGAGACCATCAGGGACTCCCAAAAATATCCTGTGACTCACAGGACTCCGTCATTCTATTGTGAACCCCCTACTCTGGCCCGGGTCGTGGGGGGAGGTACTGAACATTCCTGCCTGAATTTGAGCGCATATAATCTGTAAGTTTGGGGTCTGGGGACACCACCACCACCACTGGATGGATCCTGAGGAGGAGCAGAACTTCCACAGGATCACTGATTCCAACTCCAGCCATCATTTCATCACTTGATAGGACTCTGATCAGCACCCCCATCAACAGGGTTGCACTCTGAATTTGTGGGGTTTAGCCAGTTTTTCTGTATTGCTGCATTTATTGTAATCTTTCTATTAAATTGTAATTCGGACTTGAAATCTCTCTCAAGGTTTTTTTTTGTGGGTTCATTTCTCCCCCCTAGTTTGCTTTCAAAGCAGCACAAAGGTCTTTACCAGCATTTTGGGATTTAGCAATGCTGAGGTGGGCCCAGACTAACGCGCAGACCCCAGAAAAATCACATCTTCCCAAACAAACTATGGAACACCTTAGGTCAGGTGTCTGACCAGGCACTTGGACCCATGTGAGGGACAGAGCATGAAGGACTGTGGGGTTGGTGGTGCAGGACCTGTGAGAGGAGAGGTAAATCAAAGAGGTGGAATGTCAGAACTCTGAGCTGCTGGGCTGGAAAATGAGGTGTAAAATCAGTCATTGAAGGGCTTATTTACTATGTGGAGGTGCTTGCACAGGAGACATGGGTGGAACTGTACATCAAGAGCGCCCCTGTCCCATATTCCAGTGGCTGTCCTCACCCAACATAACTCATGCTGCGTGTTCCTGTCTTTGATCCAAATTTTCACTGCTGATCAGAGGAACCTTGTCTCAAACAAATTTTATCAGAATCAATACATTGCTAACATTTAGATGAATCCTAAATGTCTGATTTTTACGAAGTGTCATCCAGAACTCCAAACCCAGGCCCAGCCTGATGTTAATGAGATCTGAATTATGGCTTTCAAAGCATGAAATTGGTGGTGATATCTCAAGGCTGAAAATGATACACAGGCAGCAAGCCCTGTTTAGTTTGAGAGGGGGGGTTATGTTTCACAGCACTGATGGGTCTTATTTGTTGTGTTTTGTACATAAATCCTTTCTACCCTTTAATGACACCAGGAGGGGCTGGTCCACTTAGGTGACTTTTGGGTTTAGGGGTTAGAACCATCAGCTCATCTCCGTTTCTGCCATGCTCTGTGTTTTCTAGTAACCTTTGTGAATTGTTCACTTCAATTTTATTCACCAGAGACAAAATGCTAATCTGCTGGCACTTCACATGGTGAGGGAGGGAAGGAGGGGACGGAAGGAAGACCTATGCGATCTATTCATTCATTATTCCACGGCGCATGGGAAGTCATCTCTTTACATGATTGACCTGCCTGGGTTTGATTACAACACACAGCTAACCTTTTCCAAATCTGCTTGTGTCATACAAGAGAAGGGTTGAAGGCTGTTGCCATGGCATTGAGGTATCTCTTGAGAAAGAGGAAGGGGGGAAAAAAGAGAGAGAGAGGGAGAGAGAGAGGAAATGATGCTTCTTTACTTCCTTGCCAAGTATAAACAAGAAACACAGGCACATGTTTTTTGTTTTGGAAGAGCTTTCAGCTTCTTATCGAGCCTCATCTCTCACTGTGTTTCCTTGGGAAGGGAAGGAGGAATTGTCTGCTTTGCAGATCAGTGGGAGGGGGGTGACAATTGGAGGGAGGGAAAAAAAAAGAAGAAATCAGTCTTGCCACCATTCATGATTTATTCATGAGACACGTGAGTTTTGCATTTAAATGTGACATTCTCATGATCTCAATATTGTATATGCAAATCTAAAGATTTCTGCATCTCCACATGCCCAGCTTTAGACTCGCCTCAGATCCACAGCTCTGCAAGTGTAAAACCAGAGGGATTCGTGCAGCTTCTGCTTCTCTCCCTGTTTGTTCCGTGCCTCAAAGACTGGAAGCAACACCAAACTGCTCTTAATAGCAGAGCTATAATTTAGGTGTCATTATTTTTTAAAATTATTTTTCTGATAGTGAATGCTCGCAGTCAGGAAATTACCTGTAGGTTCATGAATGGTTTAACTTTCTGAGGTTTTGCCTTGCCTGAGCTTTCCAAGCCCTTTTCTCCTAAGGCAGATCATTTGGAATTAGCACAGAGCAGTGCTGAGCGGCCCTGAACAAAGAATTTACACCTTGAGCAGTGCCTGCTTCAGTGCTCCAACAAAAATCTGACAGTTGTCACTCAATAAATAAGGGGAATGACCTTGTTTGCAGGTTTTTAATTAAGATACGACTGATAGAGTAAAACCAACTCAAGGCCACATGATGAGGCTTTGAGCACCCTGGACTAGAGGAAGGTGCCTGTGGCAGGGGGTTGGAAGGAGATGAGCTTTGAGGTCCCTTCCAACCCCAAGCATTCTGTGGCTCGGTGAAATGCGGGGATGTAGAGAGGGCAGGCTCGGTTTGGAACAGAACCTGAATCTTGGTGACATCTCTGTCCCTGGCCAGGGCTCTGACTCCAGGGCCCCTCAACAGCGTGCAAGGTGTGAAGGCAGGACTCAGCAAAGCCCCACAACCCTGCTCCCAGCTAGCCCAGGATGTCCCGGCTCCTGCCCAGGAGAGACCTTTGGGCCCGTGTTTGCAGGAGCGATTTGGGTAGGGAAAACCCTGTTCTGGGGGTTTGGCCTGAGCCGTGTAGCTGCAATGCTGCTTCATGCCCTTCTTACCCGGTGAACCAACCAAAGCATAAATATTTTTATGTGGTTTTGGATCAGTTCTGATGCAAATGTTTCTCAGTTATTAATGAACAACCACAGCATTCATTGATAACGGTGAAATTTGTCGTTTTTATAGCACTTTCCCACACTGATCATTCAGCATATGTTTTCTTGTCATATTGAAGCCAGAACTTGCTGAAGTTGATCACCTTGTGTTTAATTCTAGGTCAGGGCCCATGTCAGCAAAATTCTTCCTATTGGTTTCATTATTTTAAAGTCATGAATGTTTTCTAGTTATCCTTATAGCCTAATATCCCATCTCCAACAATGACTGCTTCAGGAAACTAGAAAAGAAACAGAGCTTGTGCTGAATGACATTTCATAAGGGTGTTATCTTAGATTTAGGGAAATCTGGATATAGAGACTTCCTGATGTCACGTATTCAGGTCCAACTAATTGCTCTCAAGAACTTGTCCCTTCCAAACCCCCCTGCACATTTACTCCCCCAGTATGGCAATGAGTGTCACAATTTCATGTCCTATGGGGTGGACAACTACTTAAGTTTGCATAATTTAATGCTGTTGATGCCTACTGGTTTTTCCATTACAGGAGCTAATAAAGCAGTTGTTCCTGAGCATCTTTCTCCATGCTGTCATGATTTTAGGAGCCTGAGACAGAACTCCCTCAATAGTCTAATCTCCAAGCAAAAATTCTTATGTATCTACCTATCCTATTAGGAGCTGCTCCTATGGAAGCAGCTCACAACTCTGATGCTTTAAACCCGTCTCTATAAATTTTCTGGTTCTCCAATATCCTTTCTGAAAGGGAACATTAGGGCTGCTTGCAATATTTACGAAGATGGTGCAGCAGGAATTTATGCACTGGCAAAACGACTTTTTCTGTTCAGTGTCTCACCCACGAACTCTGGTATTTGTGTTACATTTTTCACCATCCCTGATTGCTGAGCTGATGAGGATTTTGGAGAACTGAGATCTTTGTGACACAAACAGCCACAGCTTGTCTCAGGGCTGGAGTTTCTGTGCTCCCATTTGCAGTACGTGGCATTTCTGAATTCCCTCTGCTGCTGCATTTTGCTCGGTTATTTGGGTGGCTGTCCCGCAACACTCCTCCAGCAGCAAAGCTGGCCTAGGGAAATACCTGGATACTTTGACTTGAGTGCAAACATCTTTGTCGTGTTAATTGAGCTCCTTTCCAGACTGGTGATGACCACACAGACCTCAGCCCACGTCCCTGTGGGGTTCCACTGGCCACCTCTTGCTCAGGTGAGACCATCCCTTTTTTCCTGTCTTTGTTCCCCATCTCCAAACAATTTATTTATCTCCACAAGGCAATCTGTTTCTAGTCCATGACACTGGCGCAGAGCCCACAGTGTGACTGTGTTTTCCTCTCCCAATGATCTCAAAATTGCATTCAGCAGACAGGAAAAATTGGGGTGGCAGGGAAATCTCTGGAATTAAATATTTTTTTTTTTTTAAATAGGGTTTTTTTCCCCATCATTCTCACATTCTCTTATGCCATGCCTTTAATACTGATACAAGCACCTGAAATAGCACAATTCATAGCTGGGCAGACTGGGAGCCCTGTTTTAGCAGGCAAGGAAAAGAAACTCATGCAGGGATTCCATTGTTATTTAAAGATATGTTATCAGTTTTAGCCCCTATTTAAAAGCTGACAGAGAAAAACATTTCTTTGCAAAGCAGAAAACCCAAATGTGTTGTCCTAAATTCAGACTGAGTTTTCTCATTCACTCATGTTCAGCCTGGATTTACTGGCCAGGGTCTGCAGCCACAGTCAGCGGTGCTGAAACAAAGTGGTTTATTCCTGAAAATGCCCCTGTTGTGCATTTTCTCCTGCCCAGGGCTCTCTGCTCCTGAGGAATGTGAGAACCTGTGTGCTGAGGGTACTGCTGGAATGCCTTTGGACATCATTTGGGGCTGCATTTGTGAAGAATCACGAAATTCCAGAATGGTTTGGGTTGGAAGGGCCATTAGAGACCATCTCCTTCAACCCTGTGCCACGGGCGGGGACGCCTTCCACTCAACCAGTTAGCTCAGAGTGAGGGTGAAAGGGACAGGGGGAATAAGCAGAGCTCACTCCCCCAAACATGGTTAAATTCGTGCGGGTGGGATTCACCTCGCTGAAGTCTGCTCGTGCCTGCATTCACGTGGAGCAGGGGTGTGTTCTTCCCACAAGTGAAGAATGCAGTGCCTTGCAGACCTTGGTTTCTGCAAACGTGGCCCCTGTGAATGTAATCAATGTTGTGCAGAGCTGCTGAAACCGAAAACAAAGCCAGAACGATCATTGTGCTAAGTTTGGGTTCCTCATTGTTCGTTGAATTACATCAGTGTTTTCTTTAGTTGCACAGTCAGCTGGCAAAGGTTTGCTTGAAATCTCGAGACTCTCCCCTTTCAGGGGAAAACATGAATTTCCGGAGATGTGGGCTCTGCTCAGCATCACAGTGCTGGGGCTGCCGTGGCCCAGGACACAGCCCAGCCAGACAGGGGGCTTAGCCAGCCCATGGCCCCTCAGCCAGGGCTGAAAAAGCAGCCACGGGGAAAAGTGTTCTGCTTTTTTTCCCCTTTCTATTTAACTCGATTTAATCTGCTTAAAAGAAAAAAAAAAGTAGCGAATAAAATTTATTTTTGTAGAAGATCCCTCTCCCCAGCTCATGGCCAGTGTTTTGTTTCACTGGCACTTCGTCAAGGTGATCCCACGGGGTAAAAATCTTGCTTTCTCCAAAGATTCTTGGATGCAGAGAGTGAGAGACACATCCCGCTGAAGCCTGGTGGCACGGTGAGTGGCAGTTGTGTCATTGTAATGTGGGAACCCCTGAAATTCCTCCAGGAATATCAGAATGGGAATCAGAGAGTGGTTTGGGTTTGAAAGAGACATTGAAGATGATTCAATTTCAGCCCCTGCCATGGGCAGGGACACCTTCCACTAGCCCAGGTGCCCCAAGCCCTGTCCAACCTGGCCTTGGGCCCTGCCAGGGATCCAGGGGCAGCCACAGCTGCTCTGGGCACCTGTGCCAGGGTCTGCCCACCCTCACAGGGAAGGAATTCTTCCCAACATTCCATCTAACCCTGAACTCTAGCAGTGGAAAGCCACGACCCCTTGTCCTGTCCCTCCATCCCCTGTCCCCAGTCCCTCTCCAGCTCTCCTGGAGCCCCTTCAGGCCCTGCAAGGGGCTCTGAGCTCTCCGTGGATCCTTCTCTTCTCTGGGTGAACACCCCCAGCTCTCCCAGCCTGGCTCCAGAGCCCTTGGAGCACCTTTGTGGTTCTCCTGTGACCCTCCCTGACGCACTGCATCCACCCCACGTCCTCCTGGACGCAGTGTTACAGGTGCGCTGTCCTGAGCGTGGAGTAGAAGGGGAGAACCAGCTCCCCGAGCCTGCTGCTCACAGCAGGGCACAGCTGGCTTTTGGGAATGATGCCTTCACGTGGGAAGTCCTCCAGCAGTGCTGGGACAGGGGATGACTGCATGTTTCAGAGCCTCAGTACGGATGGAGTTTGGGTGCTCCCGTGTGTGGCACGCACGTGCTGCTGAACGGGATCCACTGCTCATTTACACTCCACTTAATTGCCCTCTAAAACTCTGATTTTCATCATCCACAAAATAACTTCTCCCAGAATCATAGCCCATGCTGTCAGAGCAAACTCTTTTGGAAGGCGAAGTTGCCAGAACAATAGCTGCTGAGTGGTGGGGTTTGGCTGTCTGAAAGTTGGGTTTTTGTTTGATCCAAAGGAGGCTCTGAGGGGTTAAGCCTGCACAGCCCAGCTGATTCCAGGCTCTTTGCCTTGCTCAGGGGCGGGCTTCTTGCCTTTTTTAACCATGGGGAGGAAAACAGTGATAAAAAGGCAGAATCTGGGATGAAGCTTATAGAGAATCAAAGCAAAAATCCATCTTGGAGGAAGATGTGCAACATCCATGTTGCACAAGTTTCCTAAGAAACATGTAGAATTCAGGAAACTCAGAAAGAAATTTTGTTTAGCTGTGATGCTGCTTCTGTTTGGGGGGAGGTCTTGTATAATAACATACAGAAGCTGGCCAAGGTGGAACTGCAGCCCAGAAGACCAAGGAGAGGAGGCAGGAGTAAAAGGCAGGACAGAGAAGAGGGCAGTAAGGGCAGCAGGAGTGAGTAGGGGAAGAAAAACAGGAGCAGAGCCCGAAAGGAAGAGTGTGGGTTGCATTTCACCAGGTGCCCAGAGCTGGGGACCGAGGTCTCTTCAGCTGGGCCTGAAGCAGACAAAGCTCATCCTGCAACACTGAGGGGAGGAGGCACCTTTTTAGTGAAATCTGAGCTGACCAAGGTTAGCCAGCTTCTGATTTGTATTAATTTTGCAACTTCTTTCTGTAGAGAAAGAGAGGTGGGGCAAACAAATTGAAAATATTCAAAATATCTCATTTCACATTTTAAAAATGAACCATTTTCAGTTTCCACTTGGAAAGAAGGCCTCTGTCTCCTCAGCAATGCAATTATCTCATGATAGAGAGGGCAGGAAGTAACCTGACACTGAGCTGAAGGTTCTGTGTCAGACAGGGAACGTTTTGGGGTTAACCCATGATAATTCCCCGCACCCTCCCTGGCTCGCTGGAGTCTTTAGTTCTGCCATTGAAAGGAAAATCCATTATTTGTCCGGCTCAGCTAATAACACTGACCAGCATTTCCATGGGCAGCAGAAACCCTGGAGGAAGGCTGCCAAAAGCACGGGGAGTCAGAGTTCCTTTTCATGTTCAAAGCTTCAGCCTCTGAAATGCTTTAGCAATGCCATTACAAACGCCCAATGTCAGACCTGTGTCGAGCCTCTCCTCTCCCTCACTCCATTAGCCCTGCAAGGATGATGACAAACCATCTGAGGAAGCAGAAGTCATCCCAGGTCAGGCTGAAAGAGCTAAAAAACCCTGATAATCTCCAGGTTCATTAACATTTTTGTTTTTGAAAAGGTAACTTTTCATCACTAGGAATGTATAATATATATATATTTAGCAAGTGGAAGCCTGGATGTAATTTTAGCCTTGAACCTTGAGGCAGTGTATTCTGGGTTGTTGAGCAGGGGTGCAGCCTGTCCTCACGTGTGGGAATACATGCAAAACCATTTTTAAAGTGTAGTACATGTGCTGTACTTCAGCTCAGAGGTTACCTTGGGAAATTCCTGCCCTGCCCCAAAATGCCCAGTGATGATTTGTTGGGTGAAAGCAAAAGCGGAGACTTGGAAAAACAAGAAAAATCCACAGCAATGAAACTGAGCTAAAATGCATTTTGACATTTAATCCTAGATCAATTGGCAAAACTCACAATAGATAGTTTTTTCTTGTCACCTTGGCAAAGCAGAGCCATGGGAAACTAGCTTTAAAAAAAAGAATTAATTTTGAAGATCAGCCGCCAATCTTCTTCCAGGGCTGAGGGTGAGCACGGGAGCTCTCCTGCGCTGTCGAAATATTGAGTAAGTTTAGAGAAAACCCAACTGTTGCAAGCCCAGGAGATCATTTATAAAACAAAAGTCACTCTCTTCTGCATCGAGGAGTCTGAGAGCTGCTCTGAGAAAGATTAATTTTCTGGGTAGAGGAGGGGAGAGTTGGCTTCACCCCTCAAAATGAACGGAGGAGATGATTCAATTGCTGCACTTTCCGAGCGCGAGCCCGAGACACTCACTCAGAGTGTGGTTATAAGAAATGACTCCTTTACTTCAGGAGGGAGAAACTGAAGAAACTGTTAAACTTGGTCACAGTATATGACATCCTTGAAATCAAAAGCAATACTTCTCAGCGACTGCACTGTAAAATTAAAGATACGAAGCTAAATTCATCTTTGGTGTAATTCTCTTGCAGTGGCTGGGGAGGCACCTGGGATTAATTTCCTCTATTATACAAGTGGCACAAGACCCTGACAAATTATTTCAAATGTTTTTTTGTAGCACTTAGTTAACAGAAACCTTATTCACTCTGTGTCCCACACCTGGGAAATGGAATGGTTCTGAGTTTGCCTGCCTGAGGATGGGATCTGGGGCGGATTGCAGCTCCCACCCCCTCCATGTGGGCAGAAAGTGGGAAGCCAGATGTGAATGTAAGTGTGAATTTACTGATTTCTCACAGAGTAAAAATGCCTCCATGGAAAAACAGGTGATCAAGGAGAGCATGTAGACCTCGGCATGTCTGCCTTGGTGAAGGGACAGTTTTTGACTGGATCTGGGCTGGATTGTTGCTCTTGCCCCAAACTCCTGGGCTATCCCGTGGCACCTTCCCCAAAGGGTGACAGAGCTCACTCACCTCTCCATTCCTGCAATCCTTCTGGTTGGCTTTGGGGTAGACTTTGCAAACTCTGTGTGAGACGCATTTCTGCTCCTGGACATCCATTCCTGTTCTTGGCTTACAGTTTGCCTGTAGAAAGTTTATGTTTTCCTGGGGGAATTCTGAGCAGCAGCGTGGTGTGCCAGTGCTCAGTGTGCCAAGGTGAGAGCCGGGGCAATGCTGTCCCACATTTCCCCCAGATGGGTCCAGCCTTCATCTCCAAACAGTCCTGGGTCCTCCCTCCTCCCCAGAGCGTGAGCTCCTCTTTCCTCTGCAGCCACCCTTTTCTCGCTACCCCAGCTCCACAGGACCATCCCAGGCCAGGCCAGGTTTGAACAAGCACAAACCATTCAGAGTCTCTCCTTCCCACAGAGCAGCACAAGAAAGGAGGGAAGCTGTTACACTTCCCTGGCAGACAAGGATCCCAGGCAGCCAAACAGGCAAATAATGACCAAACTCAAATGCCAACTCGGGACGTGTGAGCACAGAGCCCGAGGTAGGGGTTTTCAAGGAAGCCACCTACAGGTGCCTCCCAAGGCTGCTGCTGGTACGTAAATTCATTTTCTACACATCTTGGAGGCTCTGATGCAGGAGTGACTCTGGGTATGGGTCTAAGGAGGTGAGGTTAATATCAGGGTTCTCCCTTGTCTCAAAACCTCTGGGTAGCAGAAGCAAATACATGTGACTTCTGAGAAGATCCTGAAGGTCAGGAGGAAGGTGGCCCAAAGAATCTGCGGTTTCCCCATCCCTGGGAGTGTTCAAGGCCAGGTTGAATGGGGCTTGGAGCAACCTGAGAGGATGGAAGGTGTCCCTGCCCATGTCAGGGGTGAGATGCTTTTAAAGGTCTTTTCCAACCCAAACCATTCCATGATTCTATGAAGAATGGTTCCAAGGTTTGATGCACCAAGCTATCCAAGCACTTGTATCACCTTGAACTTGAGAAGAAACTTGCTGATACATTTTACAGACCTTTTGTCTTTAGCATAGTCCTGCTAATGAAGATTTTTTTTTGAGGAAATTATTTGCTTATATGCATCAGCCAGGTTGGTGTTTGACCAAAGGTGAGATGCTTTCACTGGGGCAAAAGAAAATTGTCAGTCGGTGTTGTGAGTGTCCTTAGTACTTCCCCATCATGTTTGAGCTTGTTTTGTTTTATTTGGGTTTCTGGAATGTTTTATCTTATCAATGACATTAATTATGGAGTAATTGCCTTAGTAGTATGTAACAACTCTCTTCTTTTTTTTTTCAAAGAGATTTTCACACAATGTGTAAACTTTGCTGTATATGTGCTACGTTTCTTGTGTCATGAAATAATGTGTAGACAAAATAATGTTTTTCCTGTCAGAAATTCAATGGGCATCTAAAGCAAAGTGACAGGTGGTTAAATAGCTGCATTTAAAGGATGTCAAGAAGATTTTTTGGACAGGTACCAAAATCCAATGCCAAAAAGAAGGCCTAATACCATCTGTTTTGTTAGCAGAGATATGCAATTTTACGTTAGATTTTAAATGACACAAAATGCCAAATTCATAACCTTGATTTGTGGGTCAGATCTAGCTTATCTAGATTGTGAATGTTTCTATTTACCAGCACAGTTCCTGACCCAGAGCCCACACAGGTAAACGAAGATGTTTTCAATCAGCCCCATTTTAAAGTCACAGGAAGCTCTTGAGCTGCATTTAATTTTGTTTTGTATTACATGTAAATCCAGTTGCAATGTGGATTTAATTAATCCAATTTCACTGCATTTAAATGTACACATTTGCATTGTGTTTATTGGCAATTGGCTTTATCCATTTGTTCAGCATTTTTTATGACCACTCAAACTACTGAATATTTAGAGATCCCTCTACTTCCAAGTGGGAATGAGGAGTGTAGCTCTGAATTAAATCATTCTCAGCCATAAACTGGGGATAAGACTAAAATGTCAAAATATAGCTGCATAATACAGTGGGGAAAATCATATCAGTATTTTAAAGTAATAAACTGCACTGTGCTAAAATATTTTAAAAATCATTTCAGCCGGCTTTTTAGATGGTTTGTTGAGAGGAGGAGGACTACTTTGAAACAAATAATGAAACTGATAGATTTGGAGGCTTTTTCCTGCTTCTGAAAGGTGCCTTTGAAATGATGATTGTTCAGGTTTAGCCTAATATTTAGAAATACTCACTGTAGAGTTTTCCCTTCTTTGTGAGGAGTCCGTGTGGCTTAAATGGGATTGCTGAGATAATCACACTCTGCTGTTTCTGTTCCAGGGTAACGTTAGGCATGAAATGTGAGTTGTCATGTTGGGAGCTCCTCTTTCAGCCACCCGGCCAAAGCAAGTGCAAACATTCTGGGGTTTGGGGGACTCAGCTGGGACAAGAAAGGAAAAGATCCCAGCGTTGGCAGTCTGTTTGGCTGCTTGGCTCAGCCCTGCTGGGCATCCTGCAGCTCCAGTGCTATTGCTGGTTCCCTTCAGCCATCCCAGACCATTCCTGTCCCCTGTGGACAACAAGGGCGAAACCCAAAGTCTTGACTTGTTGTGGTATCACAGCAAGCCCTGATGACAAGTCCAGCCCAGTCTTTCTTACAGGCTCCCTTCAGCACTGGAAGGAGCTCTAAAGTCTCCCTGAGCCTTCTCTTCTCCAGGCTGGACACCCCCAGCTCTCCCAGCCTGGCTCCAGCCCTGGGACCACCTCCCTGGTGCACTCTTGATCCACATGGAGAGGTGCTGCAGGAGAGCAGGAGCTCACACAAATCTGCATCCCCTGGCAGACCCATAGTTGCTCGACAGCGAAGTGCCACGGGGACAAAACGCATTGAGAGCCGGGGAAGAGCAGGCTGAAGGAGGATTCAGCAGCAGGCACAAGCTGGAGGCTCCCTGGATGCATGGTGGGTGAGGCTGGGCAGGGGCAGGAGCTGCTGATGCACGGGCAGAGAAGCATGGATGGAGACTGGAGGCACCCAGGGCTGCCCAGGCGCTGGCCAGGGGTGAGGCGAGGCTCCCCTGGCTTGTCTTCTCCTGACAGTCTGAGGAGGAGAAGCCCTGGAGACACGAGGTGAGCTGTGAGAACAATGCTCTGATGAGGAGCATTCCCTCTGCCAGCTCCCCTTGGCATATATATGTATGTATATATATATAAAAATAAAAGCATTCTGACTATTAATAGCAATAACGCTTTGCGGTGCCGGGTGTCTCAGATCAGTCTCTGCTCGAGGTCTAATGGAGGCAGATGAACGTGCAAAGTTTGACAGGGCTGAGCAGCGTAAATCTGAGAAAACGGGGCTTCACTGGCGGAAAAATGAGCTTTGAGAGGGTCTGAAAGGGAGCAGTGCAGTGGCTCAGGCGCTGCAAATAAACCAGGTTGTATCTGCCAGGGAGATGCTGCATGTTTGGTGACGAAATGCGTTCATTTTTGTAGGAAACAACAGAATTAAATCCTGCTTTTAGTGAGAAAGTCAATTCTGCCTTAACTGCAAAGCCGTTAGCAATGACTCCACAATATAAGAAATATAATAATTATGATAATTAATAAAGATAATAATACAGTCAAATCTTGCTAATGACTCAGAGGCTGCTTACTAATTACGGAATTTTGTGGATAAACAAGGCAGAATAATGCATCATAAAATACACTTTGTTCCATTATTTTGACATATCTCGTTTAGTTTTAATTATTTATACTTCATAATATACCACTCACTCTACTTGGGAAGGTTTAACAAAAATAATGAAGCTCTAATAATGTGACATGTCAGTTCAGTATTTGCTGAAACAGGGAGACAGGAAAACCCGTCCTTTCAGGGGTTTGGTAAATCAGGAAGGGCACAGATCAGTGGAGCTCAGATATTCGAAGTTTTAAATGCAAAATATTAGACATCTCTATTACGCCTTTGACTGGGAGCCCTCGGAGCAGCTTCTCTGGTGGAGAACTCCTGAAGCCAACCTGCTACGCTGCTAAATGCAGAAGGATCGATGCTGGTTCTCCAGAAAAATCACGCCATTTGAAAAGTAATAATAAATGTGAAGAAATTTTTTTTTGCCCAAGACCATTTTTATTCTTAAATCAATTTTTCCCACCACCACGAGGGCTGAAAGCTTGTTTTTAATTTAAATGAGAGCTACGATTTTTACATAATCACTTGATTCTTGGAGCTGGCATTCCCTCGAAGCCCCAGCCCACCTCCCCCCTTCCTGAATTTGGCAGGAATTGGCCCCACTCTTGCAAGGAAAGACGCTGGAGGAAGAACTCAGCACTTATTTAGCTCAGTTTTCCAGCTCCAGAGGGTCCTGGAGGGTGCATGTTGGAAAGCAGCCTTTGGAGTCAGTCAGGAGGGGCTTCTTCTAATGAAAAAAAAAGGGAGGGCGAGGGGGAATAGGCAATTTTTCTTGGAGATTTGCCAGCACACTGGCTCCACCAGCCCCGTCCCAGCTCTTCGCCAGCGTACGGACCGGTCCTTGCAACTTTCAAGCGTTTCCCTCGATGTGGGGATGGGATAACGTACCGCAAAGCCGCTCTGTATATAATATTCCCTCTCTCTCTGGGCTGCTTTTCCAGAGGGATCTGCCGGGAGCCGCTGGAAGGGAGAGGGAGCGCGCAGAGCCTGCGGCAGCGGGGCAGGGCGGGGGAGCCCCGCACGCCCGGCCCGTTCCCCTCCGAGCATCCTCGCTCCCTCCCCACGGCCACGCCGCCGTTCTCCACGCTGCTGCGCCCCCAAAGTCCCGGCCCCTGGCAGCCGGAGGGGGGAGCGTGGTCATGGACGGAGCTGCCTCCCAGCAGCGGGAATTATAAAGCCTGGGATGTGTGGAAAGCCGAGGCGGGGGGGAGAGGGGAGGAAAGCGGGTCTCCGTGCCCTGGGGAGCGGGAAGGCAACGCCAGGTGCAGAGGTTGAGCCTGGCTGTTCTCTCCAGGCTGGGACGGAGCGTGGGGAGGCACAGGCCTCCCAGGAATAGAGCGCAGTTAGGGGCTGCAGATGGGGGACCTATTTGGGGCTCCTGCGGGGCTCCTGCTGAGGGCGGATCAGCGCGTCCTTCACCAGCGGCTGGGCAGAGGGAAATGAAGCCGCTGGGCAGCGTCCCGCGGCGGGAGAGGGCCCAGGGGCAGGGCGCGGGCCGCGGGGCACGGCA
>WBMY01007072.1:325863-371073 GCA_013397315.1 Donacobius atricapilla | reverse complement strand
GGGGGGAGCCCGAGCCCGGGCGCTGCTCGGCGGGGCGGGCTGGGAGCGGAGCGCGGTGTCCGCGCGTCCCTGTGTCCGTGTGTCCGTGCCGGGTTGGTTTGACCTCCTCCGCTCCGGGAGCGCTCGGGTAGGGGGGTTGTTGTTGCGGTTGTTGTCGGGCACTTTTTTCCTGTTGTTCTTCGCCGCGTTGTTGTTCCGCACCTCCTTCGCGAGGTGCCGAGCCGCCGGGCCGTCCCTCGGCCGCGGCCCCACCTGCCTGCGCGCCCCGGCGCTGCGCTCCCGCGGAGGGGACACCCAGCTCCGCGCTGGGGGTGTCCCTGGGCCCCCAGACCCCCGGCAGCGCGGGGAGACCGCCCTCACCCACATCTTCCCCGCTCGCTGCCGC
Source organism: Donacobius atricapilla (assembly GCA_013397315.1). Classification (NCBI taxonomy): domain Eukaryota; kingdom Metazoa; phylum Chordata; class Aves; order Passeriformes; family Mimidae; genus Donacobius; species Donacobius atricapilla. Next base: position 370,688 of record WBMY01007072.1, on the reverse strand, counting down.
TGCGAGGCGAAGCACCCTGCGCTTGTAACGGGAGAGGGACGCGCCGCGGATATTCGAGAGCGCGGAGGTGCTGTAGGAAATTTCCCTCGTCCTAGAGAAGGCGAAGGAGGGGATAGATGCTACTTCAGGGATGCTGCTTCTCCGCGAGTATCGCCCTGCTCGCTGTGGGTGAACAGCGCTGATGTTTCAGCTACAAAGCCGTGGGATCCAGAACCCTTTGGAGGGACAGGGATCATCCCAGACATAATCCTTGCTGCCTTCCGGGCCGAATTCGGGTAATTGCGTTGAAGAAAGTTAAAAGGAGAAAGTGTTCTACTGCGTCGGTACAGCAGCTCGGGATGCTCTCGGCTCATCCCCCTGTTAGGATACTTTGGGATCAAACTCTTAAAACACAAGCAGAGGGAAATGCGTGTGTCTTCCCAGACGCGGCAAATTAATATTGATGTATCAAGAGATGTATTTAACTGTTTATCTGTCGTTGGGTTATTTATCCCTTTTTATTAAGTTAGAGCAAACCCAATAGTTCTCGTTTATTTTGAGATGCCGGATTATACTGAAAGGAAACAACTTTCGTTGTTTTCCCTTGTATCTGCGCACCGCTGGCTTCAAAGTGTTTTATTATCATTGCCGTTGCTCTTAAAACACTAAATACAGTCTTAAAACACTAACGAGAGCCGGATCACCTGGGAGCGGGACACTTGTCCTGCTGAAACACCAGCCCGTAGTGTGTGAAAGCAGAAATCTGGGATCATGTGAGCGCGAGCCACTGGCAACTGCGGCTGCCCCCAAATCCTGCTGGCTCTCGGAACTCGCTTTTACCAAGAAGTTCTTGGGTGCCAACCCGATTATTTACTTTGCGTGGCGGTGTTGTGAGCGGGAGCTGGGTCTGGCGGCCGCGCTCGCAGGGCCGGGCTGGGCGCTGCGTGCTCCCGTGTCCCCCGGCAGCGCCCGTCCCGGCCGCGGGGCCCCTCGTCGGCAGCTCATCCGTGGCCTGAATCCCTGCGATTAGTCCCGGATTAGGCGGTCGCAATTGATCCGCGGGTCCTCGCTGCCGCTGCGGCCGGGAGGCTGCGGGAGATGGCCGCGGGCGGGCGGCTGCGATGGGCGCTGCTGCCGGCCGGGCTGCGTGGGACAGCGGAGGAGCGCCCCAGGTACTGACCACTGCCACCAGATGCTGCTGTTGTCACTGCTACCGGGCATCTTAAGGCAGCGGCAGGAGAAAGGAAGTGACTTACCCTTTGCTGATATTCGGGGCGCTTCCCCCCACCCCCCTCTCTTTTCTTCTCTGAGTTATCAAATGCCGTTTGATAGACAGATGCACGTTTGTCTGTGGCATGAGGCCGCTGGAATGAAGCCGGGGATGGAATGGGCTGACTCCGTTTCCCTGACAGACTGCAGGTAGCGCGGCTGTAACTTCAGCATCAATCCGTGGCCGGAGTGGCGCGGGAGGAGGCGTCTCCTGCTGCTTTTCCTTCGCGTAACTCGGCAGCTGCAGGTGGGATCCAGCCGAGGATCACCAGCAGCGTGCTGCTCTGTTGTGCCTGCCATGGAACACGAGTTCTCCTGCTTCTGGAGCCGCATGGGATATTCCGGGAAACTCCAGAACCTCGCACCAGTCCCAGCCCGTTGTCCCATTGGTGCTGGGGGCTGAGACAGTGTCTGCCTCCAAGCATTTCCGCCTAAAAAAGCGACAGAGGAGGGTAGGGTGGACTTGAAAAATCAGAATTCGCCCACTATGGCATGCAGATATCCCAGATGAATCCATCTCTGGGAAGGACCAGGGCAAGGAGCACTTACAGGCTCCTGCTTCACTGACTTTATGGAGACGCTCTATGGAGCCCTTTGATTTAAAAGGCTTGTTCCGTTCAGGATTTGTTTTGTTTTGTTTTCCCTTCATTTCTTTCTTTCTTTCTTTCTTTAGGGGGAGGCAGCAAAGCTGGGCTGTGCAGTGTCACTGTGCATAAATAACTTGCTGGGAGCACGGCAGAGCTCTGCCATCACCGTGAGCTGCCTTAGCCCAGAGCAGCCTGAAACCTTAATGGAATTGTTTTGTGCACTTACTGGACCTGATATTGTTACCGGGAGGTCTCCCATCCCGCCTGCACGCTGCCGTCAGCCACAATTCCTCTTTGCAGCTACGCAGGGGCCTATGGCACATCAGCATTCCCATTTCTGAACGGACAAGGGATGTTTAGAGGGAAAATGAAATGGGAGTGTGTGTTCAGCCCAGGCTGCCCCAGAAGGGGGGAATTTGCACCCTTTCTTCAGCTGCTTCCACAGCATCCCTGTTCTCCCTGGAAGAGCTGGTCACTGGGAGGGATGGAGAAGGTGGTGAGGGGCTGGACACTCACAGGTGGATAACGAGAGCCCTCCTGCCCCATCAGGCAGGGTGAGAAGGAGCTCTCCCTTCTGCTGACTGCGTTTGGTGAGGAGTTCTGATGGATCAGGAGTATTGGTGGCATTGAAGCTGGGGAAAAGGACTCCCTGTGTAAACCTGGTGTAAACCCTCTCACTGGTGATCCTGCATGGAGCAGCCTGCCATGGCAGCTGGGAAGAGGAGACAGCCCCAAACTTCCTGGCGCCCAGGGAGCTGCTGCTCTCAGCCTGGTGCTCCTTGGCAGGATTTTTAGGGCTGCAGAGGGCTCAGCCCAAGGTATGAGGTTGATAAGGAGCCACCAGAGAGGACAAACTGTAATGAGCATTTCCCACTCTGGAGTGCTGGCCCCTCCATTCTGTGGGCTGGATCGAGGACCTGCTCCGTCCCTGGGACAGCAGGAACACCTCTGGTGTCTGCAGAGTGGCCACAAGGGACTGGTTATTTCAGCTGAAAGTGTGAGGAGCCCTCATCCAAACTGTGACACCCATCCCTGTCCTCGGCCACCTGAGCCCTGCTAAAGGAAACAGTTTGGATTCCTTGTTTAAATTTGGGCTGAAAGCCCTTTTTCTGTCCCCTCTGGCCATTTTCCTGTGGCGTTGGTACCTGCTGCAGACCCCTTCCTGCTCACTTGGCAGGAAAGCTTTCACAGCTTTGAGCTGCTCGTGTGTGGTGCCGGCGTTTGGGTGAGAGCAGCATGTTCCTGCACCACTTAAGGGAGTGCTGTTCCCTGGTGGGGCATTTTCCCACCCCTCCAATTGCTTTGAGAAAATGTGGGGATTTTTCCCTCTTGAGCTTTAGGGAGATTCTGCAGCTGTATTTCACAATAAGTAAACCGTGGAACGGTAAAAAAAAATCTGTATTTTAGTAACACTGAGGCTCTGCTCTTAGCAGAGCTTTAGTGACAGGAACTGGTGTGCTGACTGATACACCAGCGTGGAAGCGTTTTTTCCTAGATCCTAAATTGTGTGTGTGGGTCCACGGAGCTCAGGAGGGAGGTTTTCCTTCTCTGCCCAAGCAAAATTGCCTTGGCAAGGGAGGCCTGTGACAGGAATCCTGCCAGAGCACGATACCCTGCGCTCTTTCATGCAGGGTGTGCAGGGATGCTGTGATGCAGGAGTGATCCTGCTCCCCAGGGGCATCTTTGGGGAGGGAATTATCATCTCTATTCTTCCTGCAGAAATAAATTTAAATATAAATTCTTCCTGCTTGCTTCTGGTGTTACAATGGTCAGACTGAGTTAGCACAATGCCCGATTTCCAGCCAGTGGAATTGATGGGGATTGATGAGGAGGAGGACCCAGCCTGGGAATACCAAATCCACACTGCTGTGAGACCCTGGGAGTGCCCATGGTCCTCAGGGACTCCCATGCTGGGGGCCCTGTTATTAACTCTGTGGGATTTCTGTAAGATTCATCAGCATCATCAAACCTTTTCCCAAATATTCCTTGTAGGATCCTGCAGCTTTGCCTCTCCAAACACACACTCCCTCTTGCCTTTTAGGCTGGTCAATTGACAAAAACCATTTTGCCAATACAGTATTAAGATCTGTTAGTCATGCCGTGGGTATTAATCTGCAACCAGTGCTCTCTTTTTAAGAACCCTTCAGAAATGGGATCTGAGCAGGTACAAGCCCGAGTTGATGCAGCAAATGCATTTCTGTGAAATGTTCTCTTTTGACTTCTACAATAAATTGTACATGGCAGTGATAAACATGCTCCCTTTTTCCTTGTTCCAGCACTGCTTTGCCATTCTGGAAGATAAAATACATTCTTTCCCTTCCTGCTTCCGAAGCCAACTCTGTTTTGAAGTAGCGTAAATCTTTCTTTGGAGATGGAGGGTTTTGGATGGAGAACAAAGTCCAGCAGATTTTTAATTTGGGGCCCATTTCATTCTCATTTGGCAGGCAGCTCCTGTTGATTTGCAAATGTAGATTTTTTTTTTAATTTTTTTTTTTCTTTTAGGCCCTGAATATGGGCAAGGGCTTCCTCTGAAAAGTGGTTGAGCTCCTCAGTGGGACAACCCAACCACCAGAGTGGTCTTTGATGGGTTGCACAGCAGAAAGTGTTTGAAGCTCCATTTTTTGCCTTGGGCTTTAAGTCAGGGATTGGGAGCTAAATAATGAATGTCCATCCATTCATAGAAAATGTTGTTCTCCCTGCACGCACAGAGGGGAGGCTTTAATCTGGTTGTTTTGGGAACAATGGGAGATGTTTTGAAGACTGGTCTCACTTGCGTGTAACAACATGTTTGTTTGGGCTGCTTCTGAATAACCTTGTCAAGGGCCTGATCCATGGAAGTCCTTGTAGCAGAGGAGACACCAAGAGACAAAAAATTCAGAATCAAAACTGTACAAGTTTCTCTGTTTTATTTATGATTCTTCAAATCAATGACTGTCCCCTGATTCAGTGTTCCAAAGCCTGGGTGCTACACCACCATAACTGCAGGGTAAATCCATGAACAGCTCTGCCTTGGACCTCTGAGCCTGCAGCAGGCACCAGGATCTGTGCCTCCACAACAGAGAAAACATCCTGTTAATAAACTGTATTTTCTTGTCCAGACCAGAGCATGCTATAACCTGGAGAGTGCATGGCTGATCCTCTTGCCAGGGCAGTGGGAGAGCACCTGGAACCTTGTAAGGATGGGCACTGCCAGCTCCTTTCCTGGGGCTTGTTGTTACCGTCGGGATCTTTCTGCAGCATTTGTAAAAAATCTCTATTTTCATGCTGCCTTCACTTTGCATCTCTTTCCCGCTGGATACCAGGAGCAGGAGCTGAGGATGCTCCACCACCACAGACCGGCCCCACTGGGAGGGGGGAGCGTTCTCCCCTCGAGGTGCAATTTTTCCCTATTACCTTTGTACTCCTCTGGTTTCTTTTACAAAACGAGCTCTAAATGCTTTTACCATACGTTGGGTTATATCTTGCGGTATAAATGAAGCATATAATTGTGTTTTCCTAACAGCTCCACATTAAAAATAAGTTATTGTGTTGCTAATGTGTTTTTCCTGACAATTTTCCATCCGGTGAGTGCGAGGCTTCTGTCTGAACTGTCGTGTAGCAGCACCTCTGCCTCCTCTTGAGATGTTATTCAGTATTCCTCAAGTCAGGCTGAAGTGTTAGTGTGATTAGAGCTTTCAAACTATTAATTCCTAATTGGAGGTTTGAGCTCTAATGTTCCACCTTTGCGATTTTACACTCGTTTTAATATAATTAAATAATGCATAATGTACGTTCTATAATATTACACATAAATTATAGATGGCATATTCTATATTCTATGGTGTACATAAATTAGCTATTATCTAATCTATTACAGAAATTATATATGATATATTATATATAATATATGTAATTATAGTGTATGCTTGGGGATACACAGCTAGGCTTCAGCAGGAAGAAATCTCCCAACAAAACTTACTGGAACAAGCACTGCTCACACCACTCTTGAAAGAACAGAAAAAAGAAAACAAATGATAGACAACAGCATTAAATCACCTGATTTTGCAGCTGTATGACCAGATTTAAATATCTTAATTGTCTGCCTCCCCCCGCCAGCTTTTCCTATTGTTTCCCTCTGGAGGTTTTGTTCTGAGGATGCCATTTCTTCCCTGAAAAACGGCCCTGGCTGGTGCTGCCGGCGGAATCTGCGCTGTGCCACAGAACCTCTCTCCACCGCCCCCATTTTTTGCATGGATTGCTTGACCTCTGCAGATATAATTAAATCTCTTCCTGACGACTGTGAGATTGCAGCTCAGCTCCGTGGTGAAGGGAACTGGGAGGGAAGTGTTACACGGGGGCCTGAGCCAGGAATTGTTTTTTAATTGAGATTATTGGAGCACTGGTTTGTGTTGGTCGCTGCACGTGGTTCAGAGGAACCTGGTCTGCAGAAATCAGCCCAGCCTTGGTCCGAGGCAGCTTCTTGACCTCTGATTCTGGCCTGGACCTGGACACAGGAGGTTGGATTTTGCCAGTGTTTAAAATATAGAAGGTTTTTTTTTTTTTTCTGTTGGTTTGAGGACTCAGCCCCTTGTCTCATGCTACCTTTTTCCCCCGGGTTTCTGAGGATCTCATGACCTGGCAGGTGCTAGGAAAGGGTGACAGTAAAAGGACCTGTGGGGAGGGTGGCAGAACCTGCTGCAGCTCTGCTCTGAGCCCCTGCTCTCCATTCCCAATGAGCACCAGGGTGGCAGAACCTGCTGCAGCTCTGCTGAGCCTCATCTCCCCATTCCCCATGAGCACCAGGGTGGCAGAACCTGCTGCAGCTCTGCTGAGCCTCTTCTCCCCATTCCCAATGAGTACCAGGGTGGCAGAACCTNGTCGAACCTGCTGCAGCGCTTTTGAGCCTCTTCTCCCCATTCCCAGTGAGCACCAGGGTGGCAGAACCTGCTGCAGCTCTGCTGAGCCTCTTCTCCCCATTCCCAATGAGCACCAGGGTGGCAGAACCTGCTGCAGCTCTGTTGAGCCCCTTCTCCCCATTCCCAACGAGCACCATCTTCCCTCAGCCTGGAGAAGGTGTGGGACAGCCCTGGCTCGGTGGTGCTCAGGGGAGGTGGAGGACAAGCCCTGGCACGTGCCACCCTCCCCTCCGGTGACACGCCACCATCTTCACTGTCACCCAGGCTGTATTTTCCCCACGACCCCATGGATCCTGTTCCACCCCCCAGTGGCAAGGAGCACTTTTTTATGGGATTAGCTGGATCACATTAGCCGGTTTCTCTTCCCACAAAACCTACTGATGAGTCAGAGTTTCCATCCCCATCTGGGCTCGTCAGGGAGGCTCCATCCCCTTTCTTCCCAGCTGTCTGCATGTGCATGGTGCTTTTCCTCTCCACTTTAGAAAAAAAAAAAAAATCATCTTCCTCTCCATCTCTGTTCTTGCCAGTGGCCACGGTTGGGAGATAAGAGCTGTGTCATGGCTCTGCCTTTTATCCTCTCCAGGAACTGGCCTGGGTCTCCCTCTCCAGAAGCAGCAGCTCAGTTCAGGGCTCCCCAGACATGTGGGGTTTTTTAGGAATAATTTGAGCCATCCTGAGCACTGAGTATCTATTGCAGGAGATCCAGGTCTGTGGAGAAGTGCAAGCAGAGCCTGGGACATCTGAAAGGCTTCTCTCTTCCAAAGATGTGGATCTCCACATTTATGCCTATGAAGGAAGTTTCACCTTTCCAGCCAAATTTACCCAGCCATTTATTCCTGAACATCTTCCTCTCCCTGGGAAGGTGGTGGGGCTGTGTAGGCTCTTTAGGAGTTGTCAAGCCTTTTGAAAACCCTCAAATGCAGCAGCTTTAGTGTGAAGGATGATGCTGGGGTGGAGAGGAGATTGTGACGGAGAGCTTGGCTTCCTGTGGTGCTGGTCCATGTGGGGAGCTGGTGGAGCTCAGTCCTGTTCCAGCAGCGCAGGCTGAGCTCCTTTCTCCCCTGAGAGCCGAGCCCTTGGTCAGGGATGGGCTGTTGGATTGCACCCCACCATCACCTCTCCTTTACGCAGTGGGGAAGATGCTCCCAGGGACCTCTGTGGTGCTGTGGGAGGGCACAGGGTGGGCTGCTGAAGGCCCCCAACATAAGAAGGACCTGGAGCTGTTGGAGTGAGTCCAGAGGAGGCCTCAGAGATGCTCCCAGGGCTGGAGCCCCTCTGCTCTGAGCCAGCTGGGAGAGCTGGGGGTGCTCACCTGGAGAGGAGAAGGGTCCAGGGAGAGCTCAGAGCCCCTGGCAGGGCCTAAAGGGGCTCCAGGAGAGCTGGAGAGGGACTGGGGACAAGGGATGGAGAGACAGGACACAGGGAATGGCTCCCCACTGCCAGAGGGCAGGGATGGATGGGATACTGGAAAGGAATCCTTTCCTGTAGGGTGCTGAGGCCCTGGCACGGGGTGCCCAGAGCAGCTGTGGCTGCCCCTGGATCCCTGGCAGTGCCCAAGGCCAGGCTGGACAGGGCTTGGAGCAGCCTGGGACAGTGGAAGGTGTCCCTGCCCAGGGCAGGGGATGAGATCCGACCCAAACCATTCCTTGATTTTGTTGCCTCGCTTATAGTTACTAAAACCTAACACTTTTATTTCTTTTTTATCAATAAATAACAGATCCATTCACTGTTTCTTCATTTCTTTGGGTGCTTCTTTGAACAGAGGGGTTTTATACACTGAGCCATGTCAGAACATTGTGCCTGCAGTGGAAGAATGGAGTATTTTTAGGGAATTAAATCTGTAGTCCCTACCATTGGAAGAGGGGCAGTGTACCCTGGAGTCCTCAACAAAAAGAAGACAAACTTGGACAGCATGAAAAAGAAATACATGAAAACCTTAGTGAATTCTAACTGAATTATCTTAATTTGTTTCAGCCTATGCAATGGCCCAAAACCCCCTTAGATTATCGTATGAAGAAGAAAAAGCAGAAGTACTGGGGTGGGGAGGACATAAAGAACAGAAACTGGGGCTTATAGCAATGAAAAATATTCTGCCCCCATCAGACCCTGCTGTTTGTTCACGGTCAACCCAGGGAGGCAACGTTTCCCCTGCCACATTATCTTGTCTCTAAATAGCGTTCAAAGGAGAAGAAGAATGTGCTGTTAAAAATATCAAACTTTTGGGAATGGCTGGCAGACTTTTGCACTGATAAGCATTGTTGATTGAAGATCAAACAGCTCGTGAAGAAAAAACCTTCCAGCGAGTGCCGTGGGTCTGGCCCTGCAGCCAGACAGTGAGGTCAGCCTTCAATCCAGGGATATTTAGGGACTGACACTGGAATTATGGTCTGGGCTCCTCTAGCCCAGACGAGGTTGGTGACACGGTGGTTTAAACTTGATAAATCTGTTCAAGCTGGGACCAGCATTTATTACATTTCAAGAGTTTGCATTTGTAGGTGGTAGCTTGTTTGTTTGTTTATCTTTTTTTTTTTTTGCCTTCATTTAAGATAAAGAGAAAAGGCTGCGGGTCATAATGTGAACTGAAGACTGTTGGCATTTGTTTTTTAATTAATTGACAACCTGCATTTCTGTGTCAAGGTGGCAAATTAACAGTGGATGATCATCTGTTTGCAAAGCAGATAGTTCTGCCTGTGCCAAACATGTGGAGTATTTAACCATTTGATTTAAGTCAGATCGGAATGGTGGTTTTTTGAACACTCTATTAAGCTGGATTTTCCATTTAAGAGTTGGGCTTTGAAAGGGTGAAAAATATTGAAATGGTCTTCTTAATTTCATATACTTGCAGGCCTTTAAGTAAGTTGTTTGGCATATTTAGCTTTCTTTAAGGAGAGGCCAAATCCCGGTGGGAATAACAACATGGAGCTTCAATCACCTGTGGAAATGGGGTACCAAATTTGTATGAGAGCACCAAAGAAACAAATATACATTAAAAATGAAAGCAGCTCAGGCTGGAAGAGACCTCTGGAAGTGTATTTGAACTAATTTCAATAGCACCTTCTGGGATTGAGATGGCAGGCAAGAAAAATATCAATAGATTTTCTGCCCTAATACAGTGAGAGTCTCTGTGGTGGTGGCTGCAATCAAATGCTAAATAGAAAGTTTGCAATAAAAAGGGCTTTAGTTAGAATTAATAAAATGTGAAGAGCCTCATTCCTTGGAAAACATGTGGTATTGACTGAGATTTAGAATATGTCCTGGGAGCAGGGATCTGGATTGCAGGCTCCAGAGCTGGCTCTGGCATCCTTTCCCTGCATGCATTACTGTTATTCATTTATTTATTATATCTTTTTATAATTTATTTTTGCCTGGAAAGCTCACAGTGTGCAAGCTGGAGAGGAAATTAGTGAAGAGCTGGAATCAAGGGCAGCCCTGCACAAAATTATGATCCCCTTTTCCCACTCCTTCACCTTCCCATGATGTGCTTGCCTGGGAGATTTTTAGGGTCCCTTCCAACCCAAATTGGATTCTAAACCAGGATCCTTGTATCACAGGCAAATCCAAGTTTTATCATGGAAACTTTCCTGATTAAGTTTGATTTTAAGTCCTGCTATCCAGAGCTGCCCTCCAGAAGCTGCACGTGAAACCACAGAGAGTTCCCATTTTCAGGAAAGCACTGCTTGAATTCTCTGGGAAATGTGGATTTTAACATCCTCTTATTTTGAGGAATTATCTTAGGATGTTCTGAAGCTCAACTGGGGCTTCTCATTCGCCGCCAGAGCTAGAAATCTTGGGTAGCTCAGAGGCAGGAAGAGCCTGGTGCTGGATCCAGGGCTTGAGCTTGTGTCACTGTCTTCGTGCCATGAGCACGGTGACGGTGCCAGCTGGGAAGGGATGCTCTGCTTGGCACAAAAAGGGCTCGAGAACAGGCTGCTTCCTTGCTTAGCACGGGTACAGCAGGAAGGCTGCGGGACCCACAACCTCCTGCAGAGCTGCTGGGGCTCTTCCCATCACTGGGACACCAGGCCACAGTGCTGAGCGACCAGATGTCCTCAGAAGCTGTGAGATAGGGCCGGTGGTCACTGTCCTGCACTCTGGGCATGGGCATCTGCTTCCAAAACCACAGAGGTGTGGTGCATGGGGACATGGTTTAATGATGGCCTTGGCAGTGCTCAGTTGATGGTTGGACTCGATGACCTTGGAGATGTTTTTCCACCTTTAGGATTCTCTCACTGCCTGGTGGCAGTGTGGAATATACAACGGGACAGGGGCAAACTGGGCCACCTGAAACTGGGGGCTCATCCCTCTGGCCATTGTGAAGCCACTAACGAGGCCAGTGGGGCGATCCAGCCTTCTTTGGGGCTTTTTCTGGATTTCCCTTGGGATTTTTGGGCCTGTCCCATGCCAGGCCAGGAGCTGGACTTCGATGATCCTTATGGGTCACTTCCAACACAGAATATTCTGTGACAAACGCAGCCTCCCAGAGTGAAACCCAGTACCGCCATGCCGAGTTGAGATAAAAATGAAGTTTGTGTGAGGGAAGGTTTTGGAGCGTGGCGCGTTGCCGGGTGTGGTGATGGAGCCAGGCTCTGCGGCGCTGGTTGGGCGGTGAGCTCCATGCCCCGGGACACTGCCTGGGCTGCTCTGAGCCCCAGCGTGAGCGAGAGCTGCCCGTCCCTCTCCGCCCTGGAGCCCCGTGAGGCGCAGCCTGCCCCGGTCGTGTGGCAGCGCCTCGGCGAAGCGCAGCGCTCCGTGCCACGGCCGTGGGGAGGAGGTGACAACGGAGGGTTTCATTCCCGGCTCTTAGCCACTATTTCGGCTTGGTTTCCCTCTGCAGAGGCTTCCCCTCTCCCTCTCTGCCGTCCAAGTGTTGCTTCTGTTGCATTTGTTATTTATTTTCTTCCTAGCCCCGGGGGCTGCTGCGAGAGGTGTCTCTTTGCTCTGCCGCCTGCTCCTGATGCTTCCTTTTCCTCGCTAATAGCAATTGTTTCTGCCAAGAGCGCTCGGCGGTGTTATGTAAACCTCGATTCACACGCTAGCGCTGCCATGCGGGGGCTCCCAAAGGCGCTGGGTGGGATTCGCCCCCGCGGCGGCTCGGCTGCCTCAGCCNCACAGCCCCGGCCCTCTGCGCCCCCGGCCGCGGGCAGCGGCAGCTCCCGGGAGGCGCCCCGGGCCGGCCATGGCGCTGTCCGTGAGGCGGCCGAGCCGCCGCGCTGGCACACGCACGGTCACTCCTGATGCCATGGGGGTTCTGCTGCCGCTGGGAGCATCCCCTGCCCATCGCTGCCCTCAGCCCAGCGCTGCCTGCCTGGGCAGCCCCTGTGCCTGCTGGTGGGGTTGGAGCTCCTGGAGCGTCTTCATGGAGATAACCGGGTTCTGTCCAGGCTGACGCCTCTTCTCCTCAGCCAGGCAGTGTTCTAGCCAAAGCAGTTATTTACCTGGAAAGTGATATTAGCAAAATCCTTGTGAATTTTCAAGTGCTGCTTCGTGTGATTTGGCAGCCAAGGATTCTCTCAAAAAAGAAAGAAAATAAAAGAGAGAGAGATCCACCATTGCTATGTGCCCAAGCTCTTCCCCATCCACTCCACTGCTTTTGAGAGATTAAAAAGAGATTAAATCCTGCTGAGCTGGCAGGTGATGTTGATGAATGTTTGGAGGGGATTAGGGTAAATCCATTCCTCCTTCTGATTTAGCTCAAGATCTGAACTCATTGATAAAATTTGTCCAAGTTTTACCTCTGCAACCTCCTTTGAGCCGGTGAGGGTGTAAATGAAGGCAGAGCTTGGTTTTGGAGCAGAAAGGATAATTAATTAGCCTTTGTAAGGCTGATGAAGGCTTAAGATTGCTGTGCATCTACAACTATTGCAATGTCCAGTTAATCCTCGCTGCCACAGAATTAGAGGATGCCCAGGCTGGTTCCTTGGCTGGGGGAGTCTGGCCTGATGTTTCTGCTGTAGTGCAGCACAGCTGGGAGATGCTCTGCAACACCCAGCCTGCTTCTGGAGGATACTCTTTCCATGTGGCATTCAAATTCCCACCCAAAAAATGCCATTTCTCAAGCTAGGGATGACATGGAATGGACACAGCTGTGGACTGGGGCTCAGGGGCTACATCCAGCCAAAGCTGTCTTGGTGTTGTGGCACTGGTTGGGTTCTGTGGTGGCACTGCAGGGGGACTGGAGGTAAAGAGGATGGATCCTGGCAGCCTCCAGCAGCTGTTGGACCTTCTGGTCCTTCATGCATCCTACAGCATGGGAACAGGGATGGTGGGACTCCAGAGGGTGTTCCTATAAGGTGTCCCAGCACCCAGGAGATGCTCCTCAGAGGAGCACTGAAACCTGCAGTGTGGCCATCTTGGCTGAGGACCAGTGCTGGGACTGGCACCAGCAGCATGTGCTGGGGCTGCAGGAGAGGATTCCAGTTCCAAGGATATATTTGGAACGAGGCTCAGCATCAGCCCTGAGTGACTGTCCTGGTGTTGGGAGGAATAATCTCCACTGCTCTGTGTTGCCTGAGGTCAGTGAAGTCCTCGAGGTGCAGGAGGATCTGCTGGGCAGGAGTGCAGTGGTGGAGCCTCCAGCCTGGAATTGCTTTATAAACCAGGGCCGGGCATTGCTGCCAGAGCTCTGCACTGCCCTTGGCATCCAGGGCAAGGCAGAGAGGGGGAAAAGCTCTGTGCAAAGCCACTTGGTTTTGGTGAAGAGCTCCCACCTGCTGCTCTGTTTGGAGCCTTTCCCTGAGACTGCTCGTTCCAGAGGGCTTGGCTTGGTCACCTCAGCCTTTCATCCCCCCTGTGCCCACCTCAGCTCTGAGTTTCCCTGCGTGGGAAGAGTGGTAACTTTGGGATAGCAGCTTGGCAGGTATCTCTGTGCTGCTTAGCAAAACTGCCATTCAGAAATCACCTGGATACAGTGAAGGTGCCAGGGGGCTGATGCTGGGCGTGACCTGGAGCTGCAGGCTCTGTAAAACAGGGTTGAAGCCAGAGATGGTCTGAGCAAGCAGAGCTGTGGCATGGAGGATACCAGGATCAGGCTTGTTCCCTGTGGAGCAAATCTGCTTCCTCTGAGCTGCTTTGGATTTATGCAGCGATAGCAGCAAACACAGCCCCCTCCCAATCCTTAAGTGGGGTGGGTAGGAAGCCTGATAATGTCACAGACAACTGGGAATACTTTCAAGAACATAACAGGGAACAATTTAGAAATAATTTCAAAAGAAAGATTTTTTTTCAGTGTGTCATTGGAATGTATGCTTTTCTAGAAAGTAGGAGGAAAGAGAGCTTGAAATTAAATGTATTATTAAACAGACCTTTCTTGACTCTCATTAAGGAAGAGGATTTGGAGGGAAGTGCTTTCCAGTTTCTTTATCATGTTGCTGCACAAGCTGGTGTTTGCCAAGCTGGTATTCTTGACTCCTTCAAGAAGAGCAAAAATGAAAGCTAAATTCCTTGTATATTGGAAAAGAATATTTGGTATCCATTGTTTGTCATGATGATAGTCTGTTTAAAATAAAGTTACCTTTGTATTTGCTTAATTTGACTCTAAACAGGAAAATAATGGCTTTTGTAATGTCTCTGTTAGAGGAGTATTGTTTGAAAGCACTTTGGGCTTACATTAGTTGAGTGCAAAATGAATTCCTGCTCTGGAGCAAATAAACCCCAGTGGGGCTGGATGCTGGGAGCTGCCAGTGTGATGTGGGGATGTGCATCACACAGGTCTCGGGGGGCCAGTTCTTGATGTAATAACTCATGCTCCTCGTCTTGCCTCCTCCTTTCCCTCACCTCAGTGATGCAGCATCTCACCCCAACAAACCAGTTTCACATTTACGTCTGAAACTGGGGGGCATGGGGCAGCATGAGGAGGGGGGCAAGAAGCTTTTCAGTGCTTTAAATAAAGCTTCTCCGTGTGTCAGCACATGACTGAACAGGCTTTGGTGAAATATCTTTTATTTTCTCATCTGAACACCAACAGACCCTTGCCGTTTGGGGGATTTCTTGGTTTTCTTTTCTCCTGACGGTGATGGGAACACGGGAAGCAGTAGGCAAGTGCTCACTGGCAGTGCTGGGTGTGTCAGGAATTGCACGAGCACCTCTGGGCTGTGTGTGGTGCCTTGAACAAGCACCACAGGCTCCTGTGCACCCGTGTCCAGAGGCAGCTCCCAGAGCTGCAGGTGCTCACACAGGGTGTGAGCTGAGGCTGCTGAAAGCTCAGCACAGCTTGGGTTTCCAGCAGTATCCAGCGATGTGTCTGCCCCCATCCCTGGCAGTGTCCCAGGCCAGGCTGGACAGGGCTAGGAGCAGCCTGGCACAGTGGCAGGTGTCCCTGCCCATGGCAGGGGGTGGGATGAGATGAGTTTTAAGTTCCTTCCAACCCAAACCATTCTGGGATGGTTCTGTGTGACACAGCAGGAATTAGGAGAACAGCATCTGGGGGCTCTGCTGTCCCCATGCCCACTGCAAGCCGCTGTTCACATCTAAATGTTCACTTTAGTCACATAGTGCTGGGGGACACATGGCACGCACAGTCAGGACCACCTGCTTGCCTCTTTTCCTTTCACATGAAGTAATGAGGACATTTTCATAAAAAGCAGCTAAATGCATTAGAAAGAGAAGCCTGGCAAAGGTGCAAAGGTGTCAATGCTTTTATTTTAGGCTTAATTTAGTTTGTTATCTACAAATTATAAAATGTGGGTGGGGATGACTCTGATATCCTGCTGGAGGGATTAGTTCCCCACTGTGAGCAGGAGGTGTTTTCTGTGCAGGGCTGCGTGGGATGTGCTGCTGGGGCAGCTCTGGACTCTGGAGCTCTGTCCCACAGCTTCCCCCAGGATGCAGCATCCCAGTGCTGGTTGTGGCAATGCCCCTTTTCTGTTCCGAAGCAAAACAGAGCTCACAGCTGGTGTGAAGCCATGAATTCGGGTGATGAAATGCTGTGCAAGCTCCAGCTCTTCCATATTCAGTTCTTAAAGGGGGCCAGTAAAGATGGGGACAAACTTTTTAGGCAGGACCTGCTGCTACAGGACAAGGGGTGATGGTTTTAAACTAAAAGAGAGTCAATTTAAACTGGATAAAAGGAAGGTATTTTTGTGGGTTTTTTTCACGAAGACAGTGGTAAAACACTGGCACAGGGTGCCCAGAGAAGCTGCGGCTGCCCCATCCTTAGATGTGTTCAAGGTCAGGCTGGGGCTTGGAGCAATCTGGAATAGTGTAAGGTCCTGCCCATGGCAGAAGAGTGAAACTGGTTGGGCTTTAAGGTCCCTCCCAACCCAAACCATTTTTTCTGGCAAGGATGTGCCCAGAGGATGCAAACCTCCCCGACTGCTCTGCAGGCAGATGTGTAGTGGTGGCTGTGGGGTCTCCCAGCTCTGCATGAGCAGAGGATACGGCTGAGCTCTGCTGGCTTCCTTTGTGGCTGCTGTGGGTACAAAGCTCTGTTTAAATGCAGGACGCGGGGTGTTGGGTACTACTGCAATGACATATGGCCCAGCAGTTTTGAGGCTGCAGCTGAAAGATGTCCTACTGGGCACTTAGGAAAGGATGGTTCCTAAAACATATAGCTAATGTGGACAAAGAGTGTGGATATGTGGGTGTATCAGGGAGAGGGAAATCATACTGCTACCAGGGAATTTCTTTCCAGGGTTGTTTTTCAGAAGAATTTCAAAGGTGTGAGTTCTGCATCACCACAATGAATGTGACATGTGGTACCCCAGAGCAGAGCAGAGCAGGGCCCTGCCCTGTGTCCTGGGAGAGGTGTCTGACACCAGACTGGTCCTCCCAATCCTGCTGCCAGGGAAATCCAAGCTGTGGGCTTGGTGAGATTGCAGCTGGGCTGTGGCCTCTCCCTCTGCTTTGATAGGCAGTTTGCACTCTGGGCCATTATTAGACAAATTAAGTACAGGGGTGATGCAGGTGAGAAAGTGTGGTTTAAGCTCAGCTTTAGCTCCAGAAGACCTCTGAGAACATCGATGCCATCAGCATCCTCCAGCTGTGGTACACAGGGGCTGATGCAGCCACCAGAGGTTTGCACCAGGCTGCTGCCTGTCAGCAGCACTGACCTTGGAAGAGGCTCTGAAACAAATGGGACTGATCAGATATCCCTAGTGGGCTGCAAAAAATGTGACTTCAGACACCAGAGTCAATTCCACCTCTGATTCCCTGGGCACTGTGGTTGATTAATTTGTGGAGTGGGTTCCTGGAGCATTCTGAGGCACGTGGCTTTGGTTTTGCCAAAATCATCAACGCTGAAAAATTCATTAATCCTACTCCTTCCTCCCAGTGACCACGCACTTGGCAAAATTCCCACATTTTTCCTTCCCCTTTCTCTGTGTGTGAGGTGTCCCTACTCACATGAAGGGCTGCAGGGATCAGGATGCTGCCTGTGCTGTGGGAGCCCTGGACACTGCTCTGAGCCACTATGGAATGGAGCTCCAGCTCTCAGAGTTGCCAGGATGCTCCCTGTTTAGTGTGCTGTCTTGTTCTTTTCCTTTTGGAAAACTGTGGAAAAAGTAGTAAAAGAGGAACTTACCCATTTTCAGGCTCTTGCCTTGCTCCAGTGGTGAGAGGGTTAATGGGAGAGGTGGCCACTGGACTGGTCCCCACTGTCCCCGTGGGTTTTGCTGAGTTCCGAGGCAATGAACTTCAGAGCTGGATAAGATCCGTGTTGTTAGTGAATATCATGGATTGCATATCTCTCCTGTGCCCAGAAAACCCAGGGTGGTGCTGATAGAGGGGATTTCCCCAGTGAGTGGCCAAGTGACTGCTGAGTGGTGGCATCAGAGGAGAGCCCCTGGAGCCCCCACAGGGGCCAGGACCTGGGTGTTGGCTTGGGTTGGTGTCTCTGCATCTGCCCGGGGATGAGGGAGCCGTGGGAGGGAGGAAGATTGTCCAACAGGAGCGAGCATTTGGCTGTGCAGAGAGACTTTTCTCTTGTGTTGTGCTCTTTCCATACAAAGGATTGCAAAGAACAACTGTGGACCAGAGCAGAGACCCCACTCCTGTGCCCCTGGCACTGAGGAGGTGCCCAGATTCATCCCCTGGCCTGGGTCTTGTCCTTAAAGCCTTCTCTGATACTTTGGGGCTGCAGCTCGTGTTCCCACCTTCACTGATCCTGAGCACCAAGGAATGTGTGAATGGGAAGGAAAGCAGTTCCAGTTTACCCACATTGGTTAAATTTGATATGAGCAGACTTTAATAACAAAAAAAAAAAAAAATCTTCTAGCATGAAGCCCAAGAGATGGGTGGATTTAAGTGCTATTAAGAGATTACTGGTAATGCCCAGCTGTGTGTGTTGGTTCAGCTGCAAGGCAGCAGCAGCACAGCCTCATTCCTCTTGCAAGTGCAGCTCATCCCTGAGCTGTGGAGCCCCCTCTCTTCTCAGCAAAGTTTCTCTGCTGTCCCCATCTCTGTCTTCTCCTCTCTGCTGGTCCCACCAGGCTCCATGAGCCCTGCCAGCAGCATCCACAGGGATTGGAGGAAGGTCTCCCTGGGACATCCATTCTTTGGTCAGGATGCCCCTTGCTGTTGGACATGCACCTGCAGCCCTAAAGCTCCTGGTTTTGAGGAGTGAAACAGCTCCTGGCACTGCTCCAGCATGTGCCAGGAGGTTGTGGCCTCAGGTCCGGGTAAGGAGCCTCAGCTGGAAGGTTTGTGTTCACTGGCTTTAGTTTAATCCCATCACATTTCTTCTCACAGCTCCTTGAGGATGATGATGATGATGAGTGCTTCTCTCCATCAAGTCACTTTTGGTGGTGAATTAAATCATTGCATTTCCCTCCTTTCCAGCATTCAGTGTTCTGAGCGAAATTAGAATAGAAACCTTTTCAAACCATTCCCTTAATAAAAGTATTTAGTTAATAGAAGATGCATAGCTCACAAAGCTTGCAAGAATCTGACACAGGGTATCATAATATTATGATATCTAACAGCAAAACCTACTGCATTATCAACTTACCTCTATAGCATGGAGGAGGCAACAGCTGAGGCATAAAAACTAATGCTTCAGTGTGACAGAGCTAAAATTGAACTTGGCAATTACCGCGTGCCTGATTCGCAGTATTGTGAAGTGAAGCTACTATATAAATCAGCTCCAGTAATCACAGGGTTTAAAATTAGTCAGTTACTATTAGCTCTGCCAGTGTTAGCATATGCTGAAGAATTATAAAAGTGAAAGGTATGGAATATCTAAAGTACAGGTTTAAAGTAAACCACTTGAACAAGCTCCCAGTGGGAGGATTTGAAGTTCATGCAGAAGTAAGGTTTTGGATACTCTGACAAAGGGTTGTGGAACACATTTAATTGCACATTGCTGTCTAATCTTTTGAATGCTTAACATCCTTTCGAAAGCACCTTTTCATGTTCCCAAGACTTTCACAGTTCACAGAGGGTAGAGTGATGATTGAATTTAATTTTTCCTCCCCTACAGGATTTTTTTTTCAGAGCAGCGCAATTCAAATAGTTCACAGAGCTCTTCAATGCCAGGCATAGAAAAAAGGAAACAGCAGGATAATGTTTAAAAATCATTATGGGTAAGTGAAAGGCTGCTCTGAGCACAGCACAGGAATTAGCAACTGCTATGATTGCTAAATTTTTATTCCATGCAAAATTCATGGAATTTGCTGCTATGAAAAATAGGGGAGTCAAGTTATTTAATAGGATTCTAAATTATGTAGGATGCACAAATATTTTCTATGGGGCAGGGATCTGTGTGTGTTTCTGTAGGAGAATTGGGAGCAGCTCTGCTGGGGTCAGGTGCCTGTTGCCCTGTCCAGTCCTGTTCCCTCATTCCTCTCTTTCACATCCATGTTTTTAGCTCCATTTCGGAATTCACGCTGATTTAA
This sequence comes from Donacobius atricapilla, assembly GCA_013397315.1. NCBI lineage: Eukaryota > Metazoa > Chordata > Aves > Passeriformes > Mimidae > Donacobius > Donacobius atricapilla. Next base: position 351,131 of record WBMY01007072.1, on the reverse strand, counting down.
CGCAGTGACACCCGGCCGTGATGAGTGTGCTTGGGTTTGTCACCTCTGAGGGCTTTCTAGGAAGGGTGGGGACAGGCAGCTGCCGTGCAGCAGGCTCTGTGCCCCTTGCTCTGGCCTTGCTGTGTCAGGGGACGTGGCACACATGGCACCTCTTCTGATCACGGGCACCTTGTGGCTTTTGTTATTGGGGCGCGCTGCCCCGGGGTGATTCTGAATGAGTGCATCCAGTGTCAGGGTGATGGAGGGGATGGCACAGCCCCCTCGTGTCTGTCATCCTGCCCTGCGCTGCTCCTAAAGGATGCCCTGGCACTCAGACGCCTCAGTCCCTGGTTTCTCCCCCTTGCAAACCCTCCAGGGAAGGAGGGCTGCAGTCTGAGGGGGTTTCCTGGCTGGATGCTTTTCCTGCTAGTGGATCTGACCCCCTTATCTTCCCCACAGCTGAGGCTGAGCCCTCGTGCCCCGCAGCTTCCCCAGCACTCCTGCAAGGCAGCTCCACCCCTGGCTTTGCTCTCTTCATGTCTGACCTTCAGATTCTCACATAAGTCATGATGACTTTTGTGGGTTTCCTTTCCCTGCTTGCCTCCTGTCCATACAGTTTTGTTCAGTCACAGCCACATCTGGTTTTACAGAATAGGCACCTTGTGTCTTGTTTCTGACTCCAGTGAAGTGGAAATATTGCAGCAAATCTGTGCTTTAGTCTTTCTTTACTTTTAGTCCCCCCATGTGTCCTAATTATTTAGTGCAACTTGTTCAGCCAGTGGTTTTGAAGATGCTCCTGCTCTGGCAGGAATAAGGATCAGATGAGACTGTTTTTTCTCTTTCTCTTTTTTCTCCCTCTTTCTCTCCTGTTTTTTAAAATAGAGAGACCAGAGGAGTGGCAGCAGCTGGACCATGCCATGCTCCTGGCAAAGAGCACACAGAAGGTGCTTAGTTAATCAAAGCCTGGTCAGATGGAATTACAGAGTCACAGAATGGTTTGGGTTGAAATAGACCTTAAGGCTCACCTCATTCCACCCCTACCATGGGCTGGGACACCTTCCACTAGCCCAGGTTGTGGAAGGTGACCCTGCCTGGCCAACCTGGCCTTGGGCACTGCCAGGGATCCGGGGGCAGCCACAGCTGCTCTGGGCACCCTGTGCCAGGGCCTGCCCACCCTCACACCCAAGGATTTCTTCCTAATTTCCCACCTAACCCTGCCCTCTTATCAGTGGGAAGCCATTCCCTGTGTCCTGTCTCTCCATCCCTTGTCCCCAGTCCCTCTCCAGCTCTCCTGGAGCCCCTTTGGGCCCTGCCAGGGGCTCTGAGCTCTCCCTGGGCCCTTCTCTTGTGCAGGGGAGCACCCCCAGCTCTCCCAGCCTGGCTCAGAGCCCTTGGAACACCTCAGTGGCCCCCTCTGAACTCATTCCAGCACCTCCAGGTCCTTCTTACCCTGGGGTCCTTACTGGTGGGTGCAGCCCTCGCGGTGAGTCTCCTGAGGGAGCAGTAGAGGGGCAGAGCCCCCTGGCTACCCCTGCTGCCCCGCTGCGGGATGAGCCCCGAGGGACGGCGAGGTGAACACCCAGGGTTGTTTGGGTGCTGCCCTGCTCGTGTTCACAGAGCTTGTCCCTGTGCTCTGTGATAAAGATGGAAGACTGTGAAGGTCACTGTGCACTGATGAGCCTGTTTGCCATCACACTGGGGACTTTGCATTTTGGAGATAGGCTCTGTTATTGGCCTCGTCCTCAGGAAGGCGTTACTTTATCAGTCAGAGTTAAACCTTGCTGCGTTCCATTAGAGGGTTTTGAAATATATAATTTTCAATTGACTGGTACAGGGTAAATTGCCCCCATTCTCTCTGCCAATAACTTTAAGATTCATGAAGAATTTATCAGTACATTTAACACTTCCACTGAAACTCTATTTTGAAGGTTATGGAAATGAGCTACAAATGAAAGTCACAATTCAGAAAGCAGGAAACATGCCTGTGAGTGAGGAAAAAGCTGTCACTGGCATTGTGAAGAAAGAGAGGTATAAATAGGGCACTGGGTTAGAAAGCAGGAAATCTGCGTGCTGTGGGTTTTACTTGGAATTTCTTCTGGTGACCCCAGATAAGATTGTTAACCCTTGTCTCTGCAGGCAGTTGTACGTGCTCGCTCTGGGCTCTGCTTCTGGCTTTTGGGATTGTCTGCATGAGCTGACTGTTTGAAAGGGGAGCCACTCCATCAATCATGGGTGTGTGGTTTTTGTGCTTAGGAAGGATCACTTCACCAAAGAGACTGGATTTCTCAATATTTCCTGTGCAGTAATCTTTAGCCTTGTCCCCACACTGCACAGCCTGGGGAGAGCGAGCTCAGGGAGAAGGGTCTGTCCTTGCAAGCAGCCAGGGGAGGGTGGGTGTCACACACATGAGGACAGTTCCTGCTGCAGTTGATGACCACAACTTCATGTTCGGTTTTTTTGATAGAGAAGATGAAATAAACACTGTAAACCAAGAGGGACTTTCTCATCTCCATGATGGGCTCAAGAAGAGCCTCCATGTGCGCCATGAGTGTCCCAGTGTGTCAGTCCTTGCCCGCAGCCTCCTTGGGACCGAGCAGAAATGGCTCCAGTGATAAGGCTGTGTCACGGGAGATGCACAATTCCAGTTTCCAGGAAAGCACAGGTTTCTGCCCAGAACACGCTGTGGTGTTTCAGCCTCCCACCAGCACTGCTAAGTGTGTAGTGCATCTACAGGACATGATTGGTGTTTGTCACATCCTTCAGTGTACCTTTGTTAAAGTGTTTGGGTTTTTTTCCAGCATACACCAAATATGCTGATGGTCTGGGGGGAGCCAACAAGGTGGATAGCTGGAATGGGAAAGGCGCAGAGACTGCAGGGGTTATTGCCACACAGTAAGGCACTGTGCAGGATCCCAGCCCAGAGAGGTGCAGGGATGTGCTTTGCATTGTAGAATCCCACAATGCTTGGGCTTGGAAGAGGCCTTTGAAGGTCACCTAGTCCATCCCCCTGCCATGGGCACCTTCCACGAGACCAAGCTGCTTGGAGCTCCATCCAATCTGGCCTTGAACACTTGGGGTTCAAGGATTGGGGCATCTTTGTTCTCTCTAGGCAACCAATAGTTTACTACCCTCATTGTAAAAAGCTTTAATGATATCTTATCTAAATTGTCCCTCTGGCAGTGGGAAGCCATTCCCTCTGTCCTGTCTCTCCATCCCTTGTCCGAAGTCTCTCCCCACCTCTCCTGGAGCCCCTTTAAGCACTGGCAGGGGCGCCGAGGTCGTCCCAGAGCCTTCTCCAGGTTAGCACCCCCAGCTCTCCCAGCCTGGCTCCGGAGCAGAGGGGCTCCAGCCCTCAGAGCATCTTGGTGTCCCCCTCAGGGGAGCTGTGGCTGTGAGAACAGCCATCCCACCGTGGTGTTCAGTGCCTTAAAATCCACACTGAGACACAACCAATCCTGTGAGAAGAGGCCTGGCCTCTCTGACAGCTCTGCTTTCAGTTCCTGGGCTGGCAGCTCCAGAGCCCGTGTAGGTCAAGGGGTCGTGCGGGCCTTAAATAAAATGACAAGTGGCTATGATAGTTCTGCCTGTTACCAGTTGTAAATTTGGCCTAGGGAGTTATTTCAGGCTTGTGCAGCCTAAAATTTTCTCACAGCCTGAAATCACATCTCCAATAGAAATAATAACCTCCAATTGCTGCCATCCCTGCGTGCTCTGTAATAAACAAATGGTGCTTCCCTGGAGGTGTCACCCTGGGAGCGCTGGCATCGAGAAATGCTTGTCTCATGGATGAAACTGAGAAGTCAGGATGTTTCCCATGCAGCTCCTGATCCTGCAGAAGCTGGGAGCAGTAGGTCTATTTCGGTTTTGGCTCTGTTCTCCAAAGGTTAAAACAAAAAGAGAGGTGATGGCTGCTTTGTACCTGGGCAGGGGGGCCTGATCAGCTCTTGCAAGCTAAGTCTGAATCCTCCATAGGAAAGCATGAAGGATTCCCCATGGTTTTTATTCTTTGATGTCCCTTGTCCCCAACACCATCTGGCTGTCAATCCCAGTGCTTTCACAGGGACATTCCTGGTGCCAAACCTGTGAACTGGTGACTCCATGCAGGGAATCACTTTCCTGCCTTTGACTGCAGTGAAACCCCGAAACCTGAGCATATTTGGAAAATGATTTGCCCTGCCTGCATGGCCCTTTGCAGAAGCTGTAGCTGAAACTGGTGGGGACAGAACAGTCACACCCCCGTGCAAGCAAAAGTAGAATTTGTCCTGTCCCTGGAGCACACAAATATTTGCTCTGTGGGCGCTACTCTTCACAGGTTGTTTTGCTTCCTGTGGTGTCTGTGCTGCTGTTCAGGCAGTTCCACGAACCTCCTGTTTCTCCTAGGGCTTGTTTTCGTGACAGGTGTTTGCTGTGATAAAATATTGATGGGGAGGAGGAAGGAAAGCTGTGCTCCGGCTGGCCCTGCCTCTCGTTATTTTTCAGGTGGGAGGTACAAAAAGGGTCACATGGGGATTTAAAAATCACCAAGGTCAAGATGGACAGTCTGAATTTGTGGACTTTGAATATAAGTGGGTTTTGGTGCAGCTCAGGATAACTCTGTTAAATGCCTGCCTTTGCCAGAAGCTGAAGCTGGATTCTGGCAGGTCTGATTGGCCATGGACAGAGGGGCCGGGTGGCAGATGCAGCAAGATGTCCTGCCATGATTTGGGGTGTACAGCAGCATGTGCCAACCTGTGCCACTGCACTGCATGTCCCAGCAGCGGAGGTCACCACATGGTCTCCAAACGCCCCAAAATGCAGTGTGTTCCAGCTCTTGTTGTCTTTGTTGATGTCAGCAAACTGTAAAAAGAATTAAAAGATGGCCGAAAAATCAATGGGCTCTGATGAGCAGAGCAGCTCCTGACCTCTGGCCTGCCTGGACCCCTCCAGGAGGAGGCTCCAGTGTGATGCCAGCCCATGGCACGTGGGCTGGGTGCCTGCCTGTGGCAGAGGGGCTGGCACAGGTGGCTGTGCTGCAGCATCACCTGTCTGGTGGCTGCGCTGAGGGAATGAGCTGCTTTGCAGCCCTGTAGGACCCACTCCTGGTGCTGAAGGGAGACTCGTGGGGCTGGGACGAGAAGCTGCAATAATTTCCTTTTAGACTCATTACATTGCTGCTTTTGTGCTCTAGCCCAACCCTCTCCTGCCTTTTCTTCCTGCCTGCTCTTCCTGCCAGCTCTGATTTTCCGCCCCAGCAGGTTGAGGCTTGCCCAGCTGTAACTAAAGGTGGAGCACAGCATGTGCAAAGTGCTTTTGTATTGGACAGAGGTGTTGAGTATTTAATGACCAACCTGGAACCTGCAAGCAGAGAGTTTCTCCTCTACATTGCACCTGGCAGGTTGGGCAGGTAGGACCTTGCTCCATCACATTTCTCTGTCTTTCTGTAAATAAATATGTTGAGTGATCCTTCTCCCTTCCCAAGAAAGAACAAAGCCTGATGCCTTTGCACCTGTTTTGTGGAGTGCTGGGCAACATCAGTGTGAACATGGTGAAATCAGGAATGAAGGGAAGAAAACCAGATGAGACAAGTGTGAGGGTGGAGAGTTTCCTCGGGCAGTGGAGAAGGCACCTTGCTGCACCAAATGCAAGATTGAATGGAGTCTTGAGGAGCTGTGGACAAGTTGCACACAGCAGGGTGGCCTCCAGTGAGACCAGTAAAGCTCACTTGGTGGCTGTTCCCTGCCCACCCAGTGCAGGGCTCAGCAGCTTGGCCTTTGGTATTTTATTTTTAATACAGATCTGAAAATAAACGCTGCTTTTGTCTTAACTGAAACAAAAACAGGAGGTGAGTGCCCCAGAATTTCACTGTGCACAAGCTTGAAGTGGCTGTGGTTTTTGTTTCTAGATACCTATAACTATCTGATGAACCGTTTCTGCTGGGTTTCTTTTCTATCTTTTTTTTTTTTTTTCCCTGCATGAAGAAAGGCTGAAATTTTTTCTGGCCAGTTTGTAACTCTGCTGCTCCCAGCTTGTGCCATTAGCAGCTGTGTTCATCCCAGGTGCAAGCGAGTGTGCCCCAAATCCATGTGCACGTGCCAGCTCTGAATGTGACCTCCAGGCAGGACACTGACTGACTCGAAAAGCCTTTCTGCAGCAGGGCAGGTGTAACACACCCTGGACTTGCTGTTAGCTCTGACTGAGAGCAACAACATGAGCTGCAGGGTGAGGGCTGCAGGGCCGCTCAGCTGCTCTGGAATTCCCAAGTACCAGCTGGAATCAAAGCCTCCACATGGGCAGAATCACAGAATGACTGGGTTGGAAGAGACCTCCAAGATCATCGAGTCCTACCCAGCCCTAACACCTCAACTAAACCATGGCACCCAGTGCCACATCCAGTCTTTGTTTAAACACATCCAGGGATGGTGACTCCACCACCTCCCCGGGCAGGCCATTCCAGTACTTTATCACTCTTTCAGTAAAAATCTTTTTCCTGACATCCAACCCTTGGTGCAGCTTGAGGCTGCATCCTCTCCTTCTGTCAGTGCTGCCTGGAGAAAGAGACCAACCCCAGCTGAGCACAGCCACCTTTCAGGAGGTTGTAGAGAGTGACAAGGTCCCCTCTGAGTCTCCTTTTCTCCAGGCTGAACAACCCCAGCTCCCTCAGCCGTTCCTCACAGGGCTTGTGTTCCCCAGCCCCTCACCAGCCTTGCCCTCCTGTGGACATGCTCAAGGTCCACTCCCCTGTGTCCTGGTTTTGGCTGGGATAGAGTTAATTTTCTTCTTGGTAGCACAAAACAGTGATGTGTTTTGGGTTTGGTGTGCCTGAAATGCTGATAACACACTGATGTTTTAGTTGTTGCTAAGCAGTGCTTACCTAAATTAAGGACTTTGCAGTTTCCCAGTCTCTGCCAGTGAGCAACAGGGAGAATGGCCAGGAAAAGTGGCCCAAACTGGCCAGGGGGATATTCCAGACCACAGGCCATCATGCCCAGTATAGAAACTGGGAGAAGTTGGCCAGGAGGGACCAGCTGCACTGGGCACTGGTCAGCAGGTGACAAATGACTGTGTTGGGCATCACTTGTCTTTCTTGGGTTTCATTCCTTTCTCTCTCTCTCCTGTTCATAGCAATTATTATTATTGCTATTAAATTTTGCTTCATTTCATTTCACTTCACTGTTCTTGTCTCAACCCATGGGTTTTACTTCTTTCTGATCCTCCTCCCCATCCCACTGGGAAGGGGCAGTGAGGTGGCAGCTTCCTGGTGCTGAGTTGTTCTCCAGGGTTAAATCACCAGATACCTGCCACAACTAAATATCTGCTAAGAGTTAAATAAATATTCACTCACTCCTAGTACTAAGGACAGACAGACCTGTGCTCAGCTCAAAGGGACAACCAGTAACTGATCCACGAGTCCAGGGTTTGTTTTTGGTTGTTACAGTGAACACTTCTGCTACATAATTTTTGGGGTTTTTTTCTTCATTTCCATGTTCCTTTGGACTTGCTGTTCCCGTTCCTTGTCACTCATGGGCTGTGGTGCCCAGGGACTACTAAAACCCAGCAAGGGCTTTTCAGAGCTGATCCCCAGAGCCATTTCAGGCCTTTACAGTTCTAGGCAATATGTGGGTTTAATTTGTCATTATCCAGACATCCTCCTATAAGAGGAGTTTGGGCTTTTTTAAGCTTTCCCAAAACAAGGGTTCATTCCAAAGAAAAGGGATTGAACTCATTGGCCTGACCAGCTGCAGCAGATCCTACAGTGCAGGATGCTTTGGAACTAAACTGATGTGACTGCCTGGCTAAGTCAGCATGTGGGTACGGAGAGCAGATGCTGGAGCAGGGAGGAAGATCTGGTTGGGAAATGGGAGCCACTTGCTCTCCTCAGTATTCTGCTATTAAATGATGGTAGCAAGATGAGACCCTTTACTGGAAGCAAAGGAAATGCAACAAATGTTTACCTGTTTGCAAGACTAGATCTTGTTGAGAAAGGGGATTAGCAGCTTTTGGGGAATGAAATTCCAGCCGGTTTTTAGTTCTGTCTTCCTTGCACAGTCTCAAAGTCACAATACCTAACTGCCACCTTAATAAACCATGGATTAAAAATGCCTGTCTAAACCTTTGAATCTGGTAATCAGAGAATCACAGAGTGACTTGGGCTGAAAAGAGCCTTGAAGAGCATTTGGTTACACCCCCTGCCATGGGCTGGGACACCTTCCACTATCCCAGGGTGCTCCAAGCCCTGTCCAGCCCGGCCTTGGACACTTCCAGGGATCCAGGGGCAGCCACAGCTTCTCTGGGCACCCTGTGCCAGGGCCTCTCCACTCTCTGAATAAAGAATTTCTTCCTTATATGTAATCTCAATCTCTTTGATTTTAAAACCATATTGCCAGCAACTGATGGAGCACAGACTCACAGCTTAGTATTTCCAGCACTTGGTTGTGGTTTCTGCATTGTTCTGCTGGGGACATGCTCCCTGTTAATCATAATTTGTGGCTGGCATTGAAAGAGGCTCAGGGAGGAGCTGGTGGTTGTCTTGGCGGGGGTGAGCAGAGCCAGGGAGCTCACCTCTTCTGGTGGGCATGTCCCCACAGCATGGAGCCCTGTCACCTCTTCTGGTGGGCATGTCCCCACAGCATGGGGCCCTGTCACCTGTGCAGGTGGGCATGTCCCCACAGCATGGGGCCCTGTCACCTGTGCAGGTGGGCATGTCCCCACAGCACGGGGCCCTGTCACCTGTGCAGGTGGGCATGTCCCCACAGCATGGGGCCCTCTCTGTCCTGCCCTCTGCCCGAGGCCAGCTCAGCCCTGGGGCAGTGCATTGTGTTGACTCTGCCCTCACCCAAAGAGATGCCAGCCCCTGCCGTCACTGGCATCTCCTTACAAAGAAACCCAGCTACGTCTTATCAGATCAGCAGGAGAACATTTCTTATAAAGATACCAAGACAAAGCCCTTTAGATAAGATTTGTGTGAATTATGAGGCCTCTGAAAATAGCTTGTTCTTAGAGGTGTGCAGCCACTGGCGTGATGCAGGGCAGAGTCCCTGTGCGTCAGCCCGGTGGCAGATGTCAGCTGAAGGATGTGCCGAGTGACCCTGGCTCCGTGTGCCAGCAGAAGGGGCCAAGCCTGGGCCCTGGGTGAGGTTCCTGTGCCGCTGGCTCTCCTGGCTGTTCCCAAGCTGGGTGTCAGTGCCATTGTGTTTCACCGAACGCGACGCCCTCGCGGTATTGTTTGAGGAGCAGTCCTGTGTGCCTCGCAGCCTGCTGGATGTTTGCAGGCAGCTTGGCCTGGTTATTTATTGGTTTTCGTGGGGCTTGTGCACAGCTGAGCAAACGAGTGCTTGTTCCTTCGAGGGTTTGCACAAAGCACCTCGGAGCCAGCTCAAGCAGCCTCAGCCTTGCTCTGCATGCTGTCAGCTGTCCTGGGCTCCACCAGGAGAGGGGAAAGCAAAGTCCCTTCCTGCAAAGGAGAGTGGAAAAAATAGCTGTCTCATTAAAATATTAATGTAATTTTAAACTTTATTTGAAGGCTCCTGACACAGATTACCACTCTGTAGCCCTGCCTGTTTTGGCCAGAGGTGTTGCTGCCCCGTGTCCTGAGCTGGGTCGTGGCTATTCCCCCCGGCCAGCTCAGGGTGTGGGGGCAGCCCTGGCAGCTGTGGCAGGTCCCATTTGGGGCATCCTCCCACTCCTGAGAGCGGCGGCTGGATGTGCTGGCCCCATGAATTTCTGTCAATGGAAATGCTATTTATTACAGAAAACAAGAAAGATATTTAGGAGTAATAAGGCCATTAAATTATGTCATGGTCACCAAATGCTTGACCATCCGACCTTGTGGTGAGTCCTACCTTCCTCGCAGCCGCAGAGATGTGTCTGGCTGACACAGCTCTGGTCCCCTCACTCGCAAACAACCCATGCTCCTCGTTCAAAGCTACTGTGCCAGCCCTTCCCCTGTCCCTGGGGCACAGTGTGGTTCCCTGTGCCCTGCTGGGGCGTTCAGGTGAGAGCCCTGACACTGTGCCCCTGCAGCCCGTGGTGCAGAACCACATCATCAGTGTGCGGTCACGTTCTTGTGTTCTCTCTCTCTCGGTGGGAAGGATGCACCCTGTGAGAGATGCCAGGGGGCAGAGCCGTCATTGTTCTGGCCACCACACACCCCAACCACTTGAAGCCATCACTTGCAGATTGTTATCCTGCTCTTCTGTCACATCCTGTGCCACCTGCCTCTTCCGATCACAGGAGCAGTGTGAGGGGAAGGGCAGTGGCTTCCCAAAGACAGAGTTTGAGGGTTTGAAGACAATTAACTTTGATCCTTCTGTGCGTGGCATGTGGCTCTGGACCAGCGTGGGGCTCAGAGGGCAGCAGCCCCGCAGCTGGGCAGCGTTTCACTGTTGATTTGAGCCTTTCCATCGGGCATGAGGTGTTTGCCATGATCCTGTTAATTTAACAGATCTTTGGAGGGATTGCTGCCCTGCAAGCTGCACTAGGATAACGACATCCCCTCGGGCAGGCAGATCAGCATCCTCCCCAGGAGTGGCGGTGGAAGGAGGGCATCCCTGTCTGAGCAGAGATGAATGAAATGATGCCAAAAGCCATGTGAGGGGAGCCCAGTGCTGGATGGTCCCTGGGCTGGGCCTCAGGTGAGCTCGTGGCACGGTGAGCTGGGCTCTGTCTCAGTTAGCAAAGCCTGCAAAGAGCACATGCATTATTTATGCAGCCCAGGTCCTGGTGTGACAGCGTGCAGCACAAAAGCTAAAATGACAATAATTAGAATGGATCTGCACTCAGTGACCCAGGGAAAAGTGAAAACCTGGGAAGATAATCGTGAGCGAAAGAGGCAACACACACCACAAAACAGTGATGCTTACAATTTGAATGAGGAAACAAGCTCCAAACGCCAACTAGCTCCTGGAAATCCCATTAATGCTGACAAATATCCAGCTCCAGGATTCGGGAAGTATCACAGCGAACATCTGTTCAGGTAAATAATGAGGATGAATCCAGTTGCTGTTTGGAAACGCTGCCTGCTCTCCTGCTTGAGGTGAGCCTGTTAATGTTCTCTGCCTGGTAAAAGCACCTGTGCTCGTTACAGTGCTAACAATTATAATATTCTCTGTGGTCGGGGATTAGGGAACACCTGGCTCCCACATTAACTGCAGCGCCGAGGACAATCCCCGCCCCTCGTATTAGGGATGATGGATTGCCAGAGGAGAGCTGGGGAGTGGTTTTGAAGTAAAAGAGGAGAGATTTAGATTAGATGTTAGCCCTGGCACAGGTTGCCCAGAGCAGCTGTGGCTGCCCCGTTTCTGGAATTGTTCAAAGGCAGCTTGAACAGGGCTTGGAGCAACCTGGTCAGGTGGAAGGTGTCCCTGCCCATGGCAGGGGGGTGGAACTAGATGAGCTTTGAGGTCCCTTCCAACACAAACTATCCTGTGATTCAATGAAAATGGGTGAGATTACAGTAAATTCAAGTCTGGATTCTGTTTTGATATGTTCACTGTTCCAGCTGACTGTTTCGTCCCTTCTTTTAAATCTGAACAAATGTTGTGATTTTTGTCCTCTGATGTCTCTTGAATCTGTCTTGGGTTTGTTTACTTCTCATAAGGAGGCTCAGCTCATGAGCTGTAGAAGTCCTGAAAGGACTGAAGACAACTTTGAAGACAACTTTGCCCTCGGCTGACTGCAGAAGTGACTTACTCACTGTCACCATTGTGCAGGCACCCAGCATAAATCGTTTATAACCATAAAAACAACCCTGGAAAGGATCCCTTCTCACCCAGGAGTGCTGGGAGCATCACACTGGCTTTGGACGTGGCAGCCTGTGGACTCTCAGAGGTTTTCTGGTTGGCTTTGAGTTTTGTGAATATAAGGAGGTGGATGAGACGTGACTCCGCCAGGACGTGTGGGATCGTGTGTGCCTCTGGAGAACAGCCTCTCCTCCTGCATCCTTGGTCACACACCACGTGGCACTGTCTCAGCTCTTCCAGTGCAGGAAAAGGAGTGCAGTTTAGTCCAAGCTGCCTCTTGGCCAGAGAGCAAAGCTGTAGCTGGATGGGGAGAACATTCCAGGCTGCCCCACTTGCATGGAGGGAGGGCGTGGCAGTTGAGCAGGGCTGGGTGAGATGCTGTTCCAGGGCCTTATTCATGTGTGAGGCCCATTCATGTGTAAAGGAAGTTGGCAGCTCTCTGTGTGAGCCCAGTGGTCTTGCCCTGCACCCCCATGAGAAACATGAACAATTTTGGGACAAAAACTGCTGCTTTTCAGGGTGCCAGTGAGAGCAAGACCACCCAAGCTATCACCCACAAGTTGACTCCTGTTTAATTTTCTGTCATTAGTCCCCATGCTGAGGGGCTCATGGCCCATCCTTGGCCATCCCCGGCGTGGTGGTTTTCATCTGGGGCAGGCCAGTGGGGCTTGGGGCAACCTGGGAGAGTGGAAGATGTCCCTGCCCATGGCAGGGGGCGGAACAAGATGGTATTTTAAGGTCTCTTCCAACCCAAACCTTTCCATAATTATATGATAAATTCTGAGTGAAGAAGGGACACAGCTAAACAGGGAAGGCTTTTTCCTGCGTTGGGGTGTTTTGGCTGCAGCCTGGTGTGCAGAAACCAGCCCAGAGTGAGCAAGCTGGGATCACTTTGATCCCCAGAGCATGCAGAGCTGTGTTTCCAGGCCGTGATGCCATCCCTGCCATCCCCCATGGGGTTCTTTGCCTGCAGTAGGACACCAGAGTTTCTCTCTTGGCTCTGTTTGCTCAAAGGCAGTGCTGCAGCGGGACAAACTGCAGGAAGGAAGAGTTGGAAGAGATCCTACTTACTTTCTATTGTTTTGTCCTTGTAGTAGGGTTGTTTTTTTTTCATGTGTTAAATGTTTCAGAAGTGACAGGGCTGGGTTGGGAGCCAGCACATGCAGGAGAACAAAGCGTGCCAGCTAGTCCCTTGGGCTGGCTGACAACCCTCTGTTCTGGCTAATTTTTGGTGTCATCAATCACAAGCAGCCAGACAGCAGCCTCGGTGTGCCCTGTGTGCACCGTGGAGCTCATTGAGTGACCTATTAGTGCTTCCAGTTAATTCTGGTGACATATTTATAGCAGGGAGATCTACAGCACCGATTTCCTACAGGACACATCAGCCTTTGACATCAGATTAAGTTATAGAGTCCCTTTTCCTGGCTGGATCAATAGGCAGAGTCAAACAGAGCCTCGTCTATATGCAGATGAGGAGGATTAGATTTAAATCGGCAAATGTCAGTAATGGCTGTTTTTCCCACCAAGGGAAGAATAGGCAAGGAAAAATTTCCATCATTAATAATTGAAGTTTATAGAGGGGGGGGGAAAGAAATGAACGTATCATATGCCGCTCCTGCAGATAACAGGGCCCTGCTTTTGCTGATAATTCTGTCTGGCAGACAAGTGCTAAAAAATTATTATGATTATCACTGGGTTTCTGAATCTGTTATGAGTCTTCTGCAGTCATGGAATATTTTAGCAATTGCCCTTTTGTAGCAGAGCTGAAAATACTATCAGTAGCGTGAGAGTGTCCATAGAAAAATACGGACAAAATAGTTGGAAAAAATAGTTAGTTTAATTTGCCAAAACAAGGAGAATAACAAATTCTGGTGGAAAGCAGCGCGGCTGGAGTGGCTGGCTGTCTCCCTCACCAGCTCCCAGTATAGTGGGCACTGGCCAGCAATCCTTCCCTGATCCCATGGGAGAGCACTGGGACTTGCTGGGTGTCACAGTGCTGCTCCTAGGGGCTGCCCAGGGCTGACAGAAACCTCCAGAGGCATCTAAAAAAGAGCCTTTTGTATCTACTTGCAGCACAGTGTGTGAAAATGCAGAATTCTACAGGCTTGAGGAAGACTTTTCTGCTCTTTTTTGTGTTTCCAGGGAAGGCTCCCAGTGGCAGCCCAGGGTTTTCATGTGCAAGCCATACCTGTCAGTTGTGCTGGCAGGGACCCGTCAAGTGCCCATGAAACATTCTGGTCCCTCTTCATTGCTGCTGCTCTTCCTGCTGCCAATAATTTCTCCAGGCTGCACAGCACTAGAGGTCGTGGTGCTCTGCAGCAAAGATCTGTGCTCCGTGCTCCCTTGGCTTCCAAGAGCCTTAATCCCAGACAGCATTCCTGCAACAACAGCCCATGTAAATCACACAGGAAATAATACATGGGAAGGAGTCAGCATGAATTTCTAATTAACTGAATTTGCAACTGGTGCACCCAAGTTAAAGGGCATGTGATTTATCACCTGTCAGTAAAAATACTGGTTGTAGCCTGTGCTTGCAGTGGTGTGGTGTGTGCAGAGCTCAGCTGGGGAGTTAAAGGGCATCTGATTTATCACCTGCCACGGGCCATACTGGTTAGAGCATCACAGCTGGGGTGGCACAGACACCACGTTCCCATTGTCACCAAATGCCCGTGGCTTGGGTATTGCTCCAGCAGAGAGATGGGGGAAAGACTTGGTTTCAGTAAACAGGTAAGGAAAAGAAAGAGTGACAGCTGCTTTACCCAGCTGAAAGGGAGCAGCAGAGAGCTGTCAGTGCCAGGTGAGGCACGATGGGCCTGGTGGTTCCTCAAGGGTGTCGGCTCCATCCTTGGAAGTGCCCAAGGCCAGGCTGAACAGGGCTTGGAACAACTTGATCTAGTGGAAGGCATCTCTGTCCATGGCATGGTGTGAATGAGATTACATTTATGGTCCCATCCAAGCTATTCCGTGATAATTCTGTAAATTCACTCCTCTTCTTTGTCCATGGAGGTTTGAGTTTGTTGAGACCAGACTTTTAGAAGCCCCTTTAATTCCAAGCTCCTTCCTATATATTAAGAGCTCTGCTTGTGCTTCCTGGCCTGAGCAGAGCTTAAATTTTTAATACTTTCAAAACCTAGATCCTTCCTACTCCCAGCAGAAAGATGAAGGAGCTCAAGCTGTGTGTGGGATGGTGTGGCCTGTTCCCTGTTGGATTCCAGTGCCAGGGGTTCAGACGCAGGAAGTTCAGTGCCATTTTAGCATGACCAGATCAGCCCAGTTATCTCCCTGTGTCAGATTCCAGTTTCCCGGGGTTTGTGAAGAAATCTGTGGGAACTGAGTGTTCACTGTGCATGGAAGGTTGGCCAGACTGGATTCCAGCCTTTGTCATCAACAGATACTTGCAAGTGCCAATCTGCATTTTTGTGTCTCCTCTTCTGTCACCTGCTAGACTCGAAGAAAGGTTTGAGTTTTACATGTTTTTCTCAAGAACTAGATGCTCTCCGAGAAGAGGCAGCTGTAGGTGGAAGTGGAATAGATGAGTTTCTGTTCTTCCTTGTGAGTCCCCACTGAAACAATGGTCCTGTCAGGCACAGCCATGCTGCTGGAGAGGAATCCTGTGAAATGCTTCTTCCCAGCTCCTTGTGACCTTCAACAGGCACTTTGGGTAGCCCATCACATCCCAGGGTTTGGTGGGGTCTGCCACATCTCTGTCAGATTTAGGGATCAGTGGTGTGAGAAGTGAGGCCAACACGGTTCACACAACTGGGGTCTACCAGAACATCTACCTGTTGTGCCTGGCTCACTCTAACTGTAGCTGTTTAGATAGATTGGGGTAAGGTCTGTGTGTGATCTGACAAGTTTCTGGAGTATTTAATTGCAAGTCCTGAAAACTTTTCTCTGTGTTAGTGTGTGTAGTCATTGCTGTTGGCTGCAGACTCAGAGGATCAGTGAGAAAGCTCTGTGGACCACAAAAACCTCATTACCTAATGTCTGGAAATACAAGACATGTATGACTTCAAGTAGGAGCTACAGTAAATCATGAGGCACTTGAGGATGGAGGAAACTCTTTTAAGTGGGTTTTAATTACCAAGCTCAAAAAATCTCCCAGCCCAATGCTGAGGAGAAGTCGGTGCTGACTGGAAGGGTTGGGTGCTGAACCTGATGTTTTCAACTGAATCAGTTCCTGGGTGAGGCTTCTAAAAAGCTCTCAGATGATGAGCAGAAGCTCAGGCTGGTGGGAAACTTGTGTTCCTCACCTCGCTGTTCCCCATGCTGCAGGTGAGTTAGAGCAGGTCCTGTGAGGGGCAGGGAGTGAAGCCCTGTCTCCAGCTCATCACCCAGCTCTTCTCCTGGGCTCTCCACTGTAGTCTTGCCCTAGTTCCACTTTTTTTCTATGTCTATCTCACCTTTAGGTTTGCTTCTTACAGTCCCTGTGACCCACATGCCAAGATTTACTTGCTTTGGGGGTTGGTTTTTAAAAGATTTTAGTCTTCCTCTTGCTTTGTGTTCTGAGTGTTTTGCAAACCTGGGCAATTGTTTATCAGGGAACCAAAGTGCCCTACTAAGAAGGGAAATATTCCATCAGCTTTGTGTCTTTTCTGCATAAAAGTCTGGTGGGGTTTTCCACATCCCAGGGTCTCAGAAGGAGTGCAGGAATGAAAAATGGGCAATGCAGCAATGTTCTGCTGCTCCCTCAGCTGAAGGATGGAAGGAATCAAGGTAACACGTTTGTTTGACAGGGAGTGCTTTGTGTACTCGTGTAACCCGTTGATCTGAAAATTAAATCACTTTTCCTCTTCATCTTCCATGCCATTGATCTCAGAGTCATTAGTGGAGGTATGAGGTGTCACAGTGACACGTCCCCTGCCTGGCACAGCCCTCACAGAGCTCAGCCTGCAGCAGCAGGGGCTTCATTTGTGCGACTCAGCCTGGGCTGGGCTTGTCCCAAACCACTACCTGGGAAAAAGAAAAGAGGAGTTGCAAGACACTTAAAAATGTAGTCAATTTTCCCTAATAGTTCCCCTTTGCCTGGTTTTGGGGCTGACTCGCACACGGTGGGTTCTGCTCTGCTGCCTTCGAGCTGGGCTTTGTGGTTTTACAGTTGGGTGCCTGTGGCTGTGGGGAGTGGGGGGAAGTGGGGTGCAGGAGGCTGCAGAGCAGCCCCCACCTGCTCCCACAGCTCCTGGTTTCCCAGCCCTGTGCCTGCCAGGCTGCTACAGCACCCAGGGAGCAAATTGAGCCCCCAGGCTCAATGCTCATATGCATATACATACATGTGTGGGGCCCTTGTGTTATCTTTATGTGTGCGTATAAATATGTAATACCAAGTCCGTGTGTGTGAATTTGCATGTGTGTACAGTATAATTTCCACAGCATTTTAGCTAAGCCTCACTTACAGTTGTACTCTAATCATAGAAACACAATCAGTTAGTGCTTTAGAGATGCAGACAAAAATGAAAATTTGAGAAAGTCCACTGGAGGACTTCAACAATTGCTTTATTTAAATAATTGCTCTGTAAACAGGATTCAAGGTGACTTTATATTTAGATAATATTATATTGAGATTTTTAGATTCAAAAGAGAGAAGATTTAGATTAGATATAAGGAAGTTTTTTACACAGAGTGTGGTGAGGCCCTGGCACAGGGTGCCCAGAGGAGATGTGGCTGCCCCTGGATCCCTGGCAGCGTCCAAGGCCAGGTTGGATGGAACTTGGAGCAACCAATTTAATGGAAGGTGTCCCTGTATTGAGAAGGCCAAAGGATGGGTTTTGGACAAAGCATCCCAACCTTGCCATCCATTATGGCAGGAGCGGCTGTGGGCACTTTGCCACCACCCTCTCCCAGCATGTCCCCACTCAGCTTTCCAGAGAGGAATTTTTGTGCTGCTAAAGCTGTTACTTAAAACCCTCTTCTGCTGGTTTATTCCAGCTGTGAGTGCTCCCTTAAAAACCACAGGCTGCTTGCCCGTAAGTGCTTTTGGGATGGAGGCAGTGTGAGACCCGAGCAGGGCCAGGGAGTGCTGTGCCATAGCTGGGAATAGATTAAAGGAAGGTGGGTGTTGAAAACATTGGGCAAAATAACACAGCATGTGGCATTCAGGATTGAATCCTCCAGCTGCCTCCTGGTTGTTTTATTGCATTTAATCGCTATCCCACAGGGATGGACATGACCAAAAGGAATGGGCTCGCTCCCCACCGTGCTGCTTCCCCTACACCTTCCCCTACACCCTCCTCCTGAGCTCCCTGCTGGATTTCCTCTGTCGAGCAGGGTGCCAGGTAACCAGGGACAGGTGCCAAGAAATCAGCACCATCTTCCTGCCAGTCCTGGAAAGCAGAGCGCAGGGCTCCGTGTCTCCCACCACTGGGAGGGATAAAGGGAAAGGAAGATAAAAGAAACAATAATATTTTTACACTTACTGTAACTCAGGTTCAGTTTCGTATTTCATTAATTATTGTTTTGTCATGCTAGGAGCCTGGGGAGGAAAATATTAATCACAGGTTTTGCTGAGTGCTGTTTCAGTAAGTAAATTAATTTCAGACAGGAAACTTGTTTGTGGATATTTGGCTCCTTCCCGCTGTCGGCAGGCGAGCTCGCTGTGCTTCCCGGCACCCTGCCGAGCCCCAGCCACCCCCTGCCTGACTTTTTGGCACATTTTTCTTCAGGATTCACTGTCACCACAGCAAGAAGAGATTGCAGGTCCCCGTGGGTTTTCTTTTGCTTGTTTTCGTTTGGTTTTTGTTCTTTAACAACTTCTGGCAGAAGCCAAGGCGAAGAGATGCCGAGTGTGTCTGGGGCAGGAGGTGGCAGCAGCCGTGGGATGCTGCAGAAATCCAACCTGGTCCTTGCAGAACTCCTCTGGCCCGAGGCAGCTGTGTGAAAGGAACCTAACAGCCAGGACAGAGGATGGCCCATTGCTCCTGTCGCCTGTCCATCCCAAATCACAGCTCACCCTAGCTGTATCCCCACATCCCTCTCCAGGCACAGGGCTCTTCTGTCATCTTCATTTGCCCACTTCATGACACTGGGGAAATCCCAGACACTTTTCCATCTTTTTTAATAAAGCCAGCATTTCTTTGTCAAGAAGACAGCCCCGGGGTAGATCTGGTTAATGGCACTCAGCACGATCCCCACCTCCCTGTCTAAGAAGCAAGCAAGGAGCCGTGTTGGCTGAGCGTGGATCAGAGCAGTTACACCTCAACTCCTCAAGGCAAACCTCCCAGGTGCTTATTTTGGGAGAGGGCTTTGTATCCCTTCTCACTTGTGGAGTTTGTGACCCCAGACAAAAATAAATACCATGTAACTGCTCCTGCTCTGGGTTATTTCTGGCAGCACCACCAAGTAACTGAATTTCAGAGGGCTGTGAGTGTGTGTGTATAAACCAGTAGATCTCAGTAAGATAATCAATTATATGCAAGAGGAAACCAGAACTTTTTCCATTGGTTTTATCAGATATTGTGGTCAGTCGAGGCAATTCAGAGCAACTCGGAACCAGATTACATTCATTCTTCCTATAATCACTCCATCTCTGTTTACCATATTCAGTTAAAGTGGCTTGTTTGCTACATCCGCTCTGCTGCCAAAATAACCTCATTTACTCTTGCAAACGGCTTCTGCTGCTGCTGCTGTAGTGTTCCTGCATTGCAAATACATACTTGGCCACAGCCCTGAGGTTTGGATATACTGTTCTTTGAATCCTGATGGGGAGTAGATTGGTTGGCAGCTCATTCACTTTCAAATACCATTTGAATGACAGGAGGCTGGTTTGAGTTTTTTTGGAAACACGGGCTTTGCTTTCACCTGCTGTGGAGCTGAGCAGTCTCTGAGCTCCAGGCTGCTTCCTTGGGTGTTGATGCTTTGGATATCTTTTGGTTTGTTTGTTGGGGTTTTTTTGTTTGGTTGTTTTTGTTTGGTTGTTTTGTTTGGTTGGTTTTGTTTTTTTTGTGGTTGCCATTGTTTTTGTTGGGTTTTGCAAATTTAAGCTTCAAACAGAACAGTCTGTTAAAAATACTCAGGTTGCTGCTGATGGAAAGTTGGACATGGTGCTGGCAGGAGCCTGCTGCAACTGCAGGGTGCAGGGAAGGGTTTGCCTGCACAGCCTGCAGCCAGCAGCAACCAACAGCCTGGGCTCTGTGGGACTGGGTTGCTCTGCTTTGTTTTCTCCTGCCCTTGTTTTTGCTGGAATCTTGTGCGGGAAGTGCCACTGGGATGGGATGGGTTGGTTGGGTGTGGGGTGCTTGGGTGATGCTGAAAGAGCTGTCCTGTTTGAGGGAGTCCTGGCATGATTTGTGTTGGAAGAGACATGAAAGATCTTGTTTTAATCCCCTGCCATGGGCAAGGACACCTGCCACTGTCCAAGGGTGCTCCAAGCTCCATCCAACCTGGCTTTGGACACTGCCAGGGATCCAGGGGCAGCCACAGCTGCTCTGGGCACCCTGTGCCAGGGCCTCCCCACCCTCACAGGGAACAATTCCTTCCCAATATCCCGTCCAGCCCTGCCCTCTGGCAGTGGGAAGCCATGCCCTGTGTCCTGTCCCTCCATCCCTTGTCCCAAGTCCTTCTCCAGTTCTCCTGGAGCCCCTTTAGGCCCTGGAAGGGGCTCTGAGGTCTCCTGAGAGCCTTCCCTTCTCCACCCTGGAAAACCTAACTCTCAGCCTGTCTGCATGGGAAGGAGGGCAAGGAAAATTGACCAAACCGTTTAAACTCTGCATTTTTGCCTTGCATTCTCTCTCTTTGCCGTGGCCCAGCCCTTGCTCCTCACCGTGGCATGCTGAGTGAACCTGCACGAGCACTGTTGGTGCAAGCACAATTACCTTGGCCCAGCAGCTCCTTGGTCTCCACGGACCATTGGCTGCGTTGGGTGGGGCTCAGGGCAGTCTGGGATAGTGGAAGGTGTCCCTGTCCATGGCAGGGGTTGGGACCACATGAGCTTTAATGTCCCTTCCAACCAACCCAAACATTCTGGGATGTCACCCTGTGCTGCTCCATTTTCTGTCACCACACCTGGGATAGGGGAAGCAGTGGGTGCTGGACATCAGGAGCCTGGGTCTCATGGTGGGATTTCGTGTGTCCCTGCTGGGCTCCTGGATCTTCTCCTCTCCCTCCTAGTGAGGCTTTGCTCCCCATGTGAGGTGCCCCATCACTCGGTGGGGAGAAAGAGCTTTGTCTCCTTGAAGCTCAGGAAACCGCTGTGGAAACAAAGACCCCAGAACAACCAGAGGCAGGGATGGTTTTATGGTGCTTTTGAGTTTCTCACGCCTCTTGGCTCAAAATGTGATTTTAGTGCTCTGAAATGAAACTGTCTTGAAAACATTGTGGGGGTTTTTTTGGTTGTTGGGGTGGGTGGAGCGAAACTGCTCATAGAAATCTAAAGCCAGAGGTGAATTTGTCGCTTTTTGTTTTCCTATAAGTATTACCTTCAGCTTCAAGATATGTAAGCATTTTTTTAGCCTGAAATTCTGCTTTCAGTGTACAGAGCCCTGATTTGTTTCACTGTGAATCCTGGCTCTGACCCAAGCCCCCAGTGGGAGCTGCGTCTGCATTACAAAACTGGAGATAGGAGGTTGAAGTGGCAGGACGGGGGATTCTCCTTTCAGCCAACTCACTGGCTTTGCTCCTCACAGGAGCATCATCAAGTGATTCATTGCTGTGCTGGAGATAAACACAGTTATCTGGATTCACATGTGGGGACAGTGATAGTTTCTAAATGAGCCCATTTGAGGCAAGATTAGAGCAGTTTTTCCCAGGGCACTGGGAGTCCCACCAGCTCCTCATGTGACCCTCTCCCAGGA
This sequence comes from Donacobius atricapilla, assembly GCA_013397315.1. NCBI lineage: Eukaryota > Metazoa > Chordata > Aves > Passeriformes > Mimidae > Donacobius > Donacobius atricapilla. The sequence continues at coordinate 329,650 of WBMY01007072.1, read as the reverse complement.
ATAGGCCCTGTGCTGGGGACTTGCATCCCTGCATGGAATGATTTACCAAAATTATTGATTTTGTATGTTGTCATATGTCTCTGCACCTCCTTTTTTGAGAAAACAAGGCCTTTTCCTTTTTTTCTCCCATGAAACACCTCCGTGTTTCAAATGTCCTCTCTCGCCCCAGGGCTTTGGTTTCCCATCTTTCTTCTCTTGTTTTCTCATCTCTCTCTGCTGAGAAGTGGGGGAGTGGAACAGAATTGGGCACCTGGAGCAAGTGTGTGCTGACAGTTTGGATAACAGTGTTACAGGATTTTCTGTGTTCTCTTCTGACCTGTTATTTTTGCACTCTATCATTTTGATATTGCCGTGCTTTCGGTGAAGGTTTGCAGGGGGCAGCTGACATGGTGGCTGGTCTTACCACTTACTGCTCAGTGAATTTACCCCCTGTTAAAGTCTAGAAGGATTTCAGACCTCCCCCCTTCCTGCATGGACTGTTTGGCTTTGTCAGCACAGGGTTTCTCCTGCTCTGATGTTCCCTTCTGCTTGGTTAGGTGGCTCAGAAATTCCCAGGACTTCTTCATTTGTAATTAACCTAAATAATGTTCTTTTCATCTGCAAACTTTATTTCAGTCTGCAGCCTAGTTTTCAGGTCATTAATAAAGATATTGAGCAACAGGAGACCTGGTTAAATATGTCTGCTGGTGTGTTGTTAATTATTTCCCTCTCAAAAAACAAGTCCCAGGCTTAGGTTTGTCAAGGCCCTTAGCAGCCTCAGGTCTGTGTTCAGTGTCACCCACATCTAAAGCCCAGTTTGGTTAAACCAAAGCTCAGCTTGACATGGGAACTCTTCACACAGTTGAGATCCGCCTGGTAATAATTTAGGCTTAAGTCAGCTCCTCACAGAGCAGCTGTATTGCAATGAAATTTCAGTTGAGAGCATCCACAGTAGTGGAAAATGCACCTCTATTGACATGGGCTGAAACTCGAATGGAGGTGGGTTCAAAGCTTTGCATTTTCTTTGTTGAGAACCCTGAGAAGAAACCTTGGAAAGCATCAACACCCTGGTTCTCTGAAAACCCTCATCGCTGAGGGTGACTCCCAGGGTGCTCTCTGGGACCACCATGATCTCATACAGCTCCTCTGGCTGTTTTGTTGTCACCAGTCTTCCTCACCCTACCACAGTTGTCCCTATTTTCAGGTTTGCTTTCCAAGGCTCTCTTAGGGCCAGATGTGGCATTTGCCAACCCTGAGCTCTTTTCAGGGCAGCTGTTTTTGCTGGTGATTTTGTGCCTGTCACATTTTATAGGCTCCCTTGGGACTGTTGTGCTTGGAGAGGCAAAGCTAAAGGTGCTCTTGCCATGATGTAAGGTGGGGTTTAAGGTGGTGATAAAATGCTTGTCCTAATGGGATGTTTGAGGTGGCTGGAATCCTTACCCCCAACATCATCACAAACCCTGGCTGGGAAGCCTCAGAGAAGGACAGAGGAATGCTGACTGCTGCCATCCTCCTCACTGGCTGATGGGACTGTGGCTGAGCAGTGGTGGGAGAGCAGAAACTACCCAGGAGGGGCACAAGGAGCCTAATTTATGACTTCAGAGGAGAATAATTAAATGCCCTCAGGTGTCATGCTGGGTTGGGGGGGTTGTCAGGTGCCACGGCCCAGGCTGCTCTGAGAGCCAGGAGATGGATGGATGGATGGATGGATGGATGGATGGATGGATGGATGGATGGAAATCATGTACCAAAATGACGGTCCCTGGGCAGCCTGCAGTAAATCTCTAGCAGGCCTAAACTCCAGCCCTGGCAGGCAGCAAAGGTAAGTGTGATTTGCACAGAAGGTGTTTGCTGGGGGCGCATCAGCTCCTTCAGAGCCAGCCACGTTGCCTCTCGTTTCCGCTCTGACTTGCAAAGATTTATAGATATATTTTTAGACTTAATATGTTAATACACTCTTTTCCAAGAAATATAAACTATGAGCTTCCTGCTCTCTGGGAGATTCATTATGTTTTGCTGAAAGGAACCAAAGTTGTTTTCCTTTCCAATGAGCACACAAGTGTCTGGTCCCACTTACCAACTGGAGAAGGTGATTAATTCCTCTGGTTTTGGAGGCAGCAGCGAAACACATTTGGAGATGCAAAACCACCCTGCAGCCTCGCTGGGGCTGAATTACCTGGCACAATGGAGCCTGTAATTAGCAGGTGGGGAAGATGCTGCACGTGGAGCATTAGAGAGGATCACAGAGGGACAGGTTACGGGGCAACAGAGGGAAACAAAAGATTAGGCTCAGGCAGTAACAAATTAAGTGTTTTCATCTCTCCAGGATGCTTAAATCTCCATAATACAAATTCAAATAAAGAAAACCTTCATTGATGTAAAGGAGCTCAACCAAAACAGTCTGGGGCTGTTGTACCACGTAACATGCAGCACTGGCCTAATTCCTGCTGCTCTCTCTCAGAACAAGGAGGATTGTTTCTCTTAACAGTTAGGGAAATTTTGGAAGTGGGGAAAAAAGATATCTTCATAGAGGTGCAGCTGAAGTACAAAATGGAATGTATTCACTGGAGGACCTGAAATCTTGGTGTAACTTCCCAAATCAGGATGCAGAGCATTGGTGGAAATCACTTTCCCCCACTGAATGGTTTTGGAGAAAGTGTAAGGTACTAATCAGTAGCTAATAAATGGGATTTTTTTAGGTGTCTGACTTAGGCATGGTGAAAACCGGAGCAGAGAGTCCATTTCTCTGGAAACATGGGGATCAAAATCTCATGAGATGTCAAAGCTGACTCGAGTGTCGTCCCATTAAACCCTGGGTTTGGGGTGATGTGTCTTGATGTGTTTTTATAGCACATCCTTCGATACTGCAGAAGGGCCGTGAAAGCCCTTGGAATGTTTGGAGCAGTCCAGCTGTGGGGTGGTACCCATCCCATGACGTGGTGCCTGTCCCCTGTGTGCCCTGGTGGCATCACAGCAGTTTGGGAAGCAGCAGGACTGGGTGCAGCTCTCTGTTGTCTCTTTTGGCACGGTCCTACTTCTGTGTCCACGCATTTGTGGGGTGGAACATAAGGAGGTCCCTGCTGTGGTTTCTCCTACCTGTGCCTTGACCGTGTGGGCAACTTCTTGGCCGAGGCCACGCTTCATGGTGGCACTGTGCAAAAAACTGCTTCTTTGTGAGCTCTTTGGTCAGTGGATCCATCCTTCCTGAGCTGGATGTGCCTTTGGACATACATTCCTTGTCCTGAGGCTCAGGAAGAAAATACAACCAAGGAAGAGGCCAAAGCTGCTGGTGGTGCACTGTGCCAGCCTGCCTGGTCACCTGGGCTGTCCTGGGTTTGCCCAGCAGAATGAGTCTGAAAGCTGAGAGCACGAGCTCTGTGCAGGAGGGTTTGTCCCTTTAGGCAGCACCTGGTAAAGTCTTCCTGGTGTCTGCTTGGAGTGGGGCAGTGCCACGGACACAGCAGTTATGGGACAGGGACAGTCCATGGACACAGCAGGTATGGGACAATGGGACAATCCATGAACACAGAAGTTATGGGACAATGGGACAGTCCATGGACACAGCAGGTATGGGACAGGGACAGTGCCATGGACACAGAAGTTATGGGACAGGGACAGTCCATGGACACAGCAGGTATGGGACAGGGACAGTGCCATGGACACAGCCGGTATGGGACAGGGACAGTGCCATGGACACAGCAGGTATGGGACAGGGATAGTCCATGAACACAGAAGTTATGGGACAATGGGACAATCCATGGACACAGCAGGTATGGGACAATGGGACAATCCATGAACACAGAAGTTA
>WBMY01007072.1:223057-325788 GCA_013397315.1 Donacobius atricapilla | reverse complement strand
GGACAATGGGACAATCCATGGACTCAGCGGTTATGGGACAGGGACAGTGCCATGGACACAGCAGGTATGGGACAGTCCCTGCTGCTTAACCCCCTGGCCCAAACGGGGTGGACATCCTGGGAGGTGGGCAGTGGGGCTGGGCACTCGTCTCCTCAGGCTTTCAACCTGGCCTTGCACCCCAGTTGGAGGTGTTGGCTGCCGGTGTGCTCAGGGCCAGGATCCATCCCAAGGATAAAACTGTGCTTATGTGGATGAACACCAGACCCAGCAAGTCCGTACACAGCATCTCTCACATGTGCTGGTAGGGTGTGCCCCATGGTGGGGAAGACTGCTTGCAAGGACCCGGCCCTGGAGCCCCTTTGGCTCGTCAGGTGATGTTTTCCCCTCTGGAGAGGGGATGAAGCCCATGCAGGTGACTGCTCTGACAGCCCAGCCCACACGGTCGTGGACAGCAATATTCCATAATACCCCTCACAATTGTTCCTTTGACAGGTGTTGCTTGGATTATGTATAAGAATTCATAAATATTAGGGTGGATTTAAGAAAGTAGATTTAAGAAAACCCTTTGGTGTTGGTAATTGTGACTGGCAGCCCACACCACTGAGCACAGCTCCTCTGTGTGTCCTGGCAGGCTGAACAGGAGCTTCTTCTCTTGCAAAGCCCACGCTGGGCTCCTCAGGGCCATTCTGGTGGCAGCTCCAGTGTCACCTTTGTGGTTTCTCAGGCAGGGTACAGCAGGGATTAATGCTTCTTCGTTAGTGTGGCTGTGCTGATTAGTGCTTGCACCCACACAGGTGACAACAGCCAGGCCTTGGTGTTCCCTCCTCATGGCAAATCCACAGCAGGCCAGTCCGGGGAGTGTCACCCACCCTGGAAAGGTGGCACAGCCATAAATCCTGCCTGATCCAGGGGTGAGGGCTGTGGGAGGAAGATGGGAGCTCAGCTTGTCAGAGCAGCTTTTACATTTTCCCTTTGTCAGCGCAGGCTAATGTTGAACAGGGCAAATCCTTCCCCCCAGAAGGAGCCTGGCAAGACCTTCCCTGTGAATATATGAATAGCAGTTGGGTAAACAGTGCATCTGAATTTATGAATGATTTGACACTGACAGGCTGGAACGAACTCTGTAATTTTATTGTGGTAGATTTAGTAGGTCAGACATATACATGCCAAGTCAAAATGACCTAGAAAACCTTTCTGGGTCAAATTATTGCTTGAAAACTTCTCTTTTTCAAAGGCAATGCCATAAGTTTTCATGCTTACTCTGACACATTTTCCTTCTCAAAGTGCAACAGGAGTCTTAAGGACAGGATTTGTCTTGTCCTACACTGAGAAGAGAGAAAGAAACCTGAAGAAGAAGGATACTAATTTCCTAATGAAACAAGGCCTTCTTGGGCCCCCTCTGTTGTCCTGAGATAGATTGCTGGATACCTGGCTGGCAGGAATTTAGGGCAGAAGTCGGAACACTGGTTGTATTCACACTGTGCTGTTTCCAGTGGTGCTAAAACCTTTCAAACTCCTGGGTCCAGCAGCAACCAGCACCCCCAGCCTGCCTTTGGAGCCCTAACCCTTCCTAAGATGGGAAATTATTTCTTTCCCCTATTATTTATTAGGAGCTTTTTCTCCCCTGAAGAGGTTCAGGGGAGGCTGGTGAGGTTTGTGTGTGATGGCTCCTCACTGGAGCATTAGGGTGGGGCAGAGCCACCCTCTGCTGCCCTGGGCACTCCAGCCTGGGAGCCACAGGGTGGGTGAGACTTGAAGGACCCAGGACCTCAGAGTTGTCATCCTGAAGCTTCTTCCTGCTCTGGTGACTCCTGAGTGTGAGCAAAGGCAGCTTTCGTGCTGTTAGGAGGAAGCCTGAGCTGCTAATAAAAGCTCAGCTCTTCTTTGTGGGTTACTTATTTCGGAGTGCAAACAGAACATAACACAACCAGAGCTTCAACAAGAAGTGCCGAGGGCTCCCCACCACCCTCATTTGGTTTGGGGTGGGCTGAAACGGTTTTGTCCTGTGGTGCTTGTGGCCATGCTGTGAGGTGTGGCTGGCTGAGGACCTGGGCTTGAGCTGGAGCCCAGCTGTTGGCAGATGCTGGGCTGAGCTGGCAGCGTCCTCAGAGGTGCCCAAATCATGGAATATTTAAGGTTGGAAAAGACCAAGATCATCAAATCCAACCTTCCACTGGGTACCACTGTGCCCACTAAGGCACACTGGGCCAATCCACCTCTTGAGTTTTTAACACTTCCAGAGCGGTGATCCAGCTCTGCCCTGGGCAGCCTGTTCCCAGCAGGAACTCCCAAGCAGAAGTCCTGCAGCCCCACTGTAGCCAAAGGCAAGCTGTTGGCACATCACCCCCTCTGGCTTTACTCCCTGTGGAGAGTGGGCATCCATCCCGTTCCCATCCCATGCCCAGGGCTCCTCCCCGCTCCCCTCCACCTGCCCAAGGTGGGGGTGCTGCAAATAAATGATCTTTAAAGGCCTCCCAACCCAAACCATTCCGTGAATCTGTGGTTAACCCCACGACAGGGCTGGGCGCCATCACCGTGGGCATCCCACCAGCTCCCTGCCAATCTTCCCACTGGAGTTGCACAACCCAAACTCCACAGGTTCCAAACAGATTTTCCAGCCCAGCCCTGACCTACTTGAAAGTAGCTTTTGCCATCCCAGGGAAGTGGGTAATGGGAGGCTGCAGTGCCTTCGGAACAATTACAGCTCACAGCAGTCCAAATGAAAATGTTTATTGAAAACAACATGTGCATAATTAAGGCTTAATGAGCCCTTGTCTGTTTGGAATCTGCAATTAGATTTATAATAGAAAATACCAGCAAATGCCAAATAGCTTTAAAAGAAGACGAGATAAAAGATAATTTTGCTGCAAATCTATAGTAATACTGTAATTTAATGAGCTGGAAGTAGTGCAGAGAAAGACTGTAAAAGCCTTGGACAAGTTGGTATTGTGCGTGTTTATCTTATCTGCCCATTTCCCTATCTATAAAGCTGTCAGTCTTGCTTTTAACTGTTTAGAAAAAGGCAGGACTTTGCTAAAACCAGGAAGACTCCCTTTGTTTATTTTTATTTAAGTCATTAATTAGTCAGGCAAAGCTGCTCTTTTCTCTTTCTCATCAACATGCTTAAAACTTCTTGTTAGGGTTAATAATAGTAATAATAATAATAATAATAGTCATAATAATATCTTTATTCAATTATTTACAGTGAGGCAGGGGCATAATAATAATAATCAGAGGTGTTTTTTTCTAATTAGTTTTATTAATTTTAATGAGTTTTTAACTGTCTTTTTAAGATGTTGACAATTTTCAGCACTAAAGGAGATACTGAACAAGTAATCCTGAGGCCAGCTTGGCTGCGGTAAGCACAGAATACCTTTAGCCCTAATGAAAAAGTTAGAGGGCAGTAAAACCTGGTATAAAGATTATTAAAGTGAACAGAGAGGCAGCAAAAAAAGGAAGACAAACTGAAATTAGAAGTACTTGAGGGAGATGGTTGGGGTTTTTTTCATATTTAATAGCTGAGGTTTGGAATGAAGCTTTGGATGCGACACGTGGAGCAAGGGAACCAGGGCCAGGGCAGTGAGGTGTTGGGGCTGTGACTTGCACAACCCTCTGGAAACACAGCTCAGCAGCTTTGTGTGACCAGCCTAACTCAGCACTTCATGAAACAGGGCCACAAGGATGTGGTGGTGCTGCCTGGGGAGGCACCTTTCCGACGTGCTGGTACTGCCCGTGGGAAACGCTGCTGAGCCTCCGCTAGTCAAACCCTGCCTCTGCATGCTTGGGTCTCCGGAGTGTGAGGCTGCAGCCCTGCTGCAGCGTTGGCAGCTCGGCTGGTGCAGCTCCAGCCTCAGCCTTCCAGCAGTGCCGGGAGCCTGTGCATCCCACAGGTCTGCACCGTCCCAGCCCTGCTCATGACCCGCTCATGGAATCACAGGATCACTGAACCAGGTTGGAAAAGACCTTTGAGATCATCAAGTCCAACCTGTGACCCAAAACCTCATCAACTAAACTGATGCCTTAGGATTACAGCTTTTACGTTTTTCATATATTTGCAATCCTGCAGTTCTTTAGTGCATAACTCTCAACTCTACACACAGTGTGAGCTGCTGCTTTCCCGTTTTGGTCAGACACAACAATTCCTCTCCAGGCNCTCACCAGCCTTGTTGCCCTTCTCTGGACACGCTCCAGCCCCTCCATGTCCTTGCTAAGCTGGGGGGCCCAGAACTGAACACAGCACTCGAGGTGCTGCACAACCAGTGCCGAGCCCAGGGGAAGAATCACTGCCCTGGTGCTGTTGGCCCCTCTGTTCCATCCGCTGCTTCCCAGGGTTTGCCCTTCTCAAGGACATGGAACCACATGGATCCCCTGGATCAGGTTGCCCTGTCCAACCTGACCTTGCAATTTTGGAAACTACCTTCCATCATCCTCGTGTTATGGTTGGGTCTTATTTAGTCTTTAAAGACCTCCCTTTTCATCAGTTTTATTCTTTTTGAGTCAGGAACATGACCAAACATTGTGAAATGGATTGCACTTTGTCAGCCCTTTTTTTCTTTTTTTTTTTTTTTCTCAAGTCATTCTAAGTACCACTGCAAGAGTATATTTGCATACAAAGTGGAGTGCAGAACCACAGAAAGCAGGTTTTTGCTGGTGCCAAATATCTATGTTTTAGAAACTGTTTTCTAAATGACTGGCATGGAAGATCTCTGATTTTTTTTCCCCTCCCAGCTAGCTGGTTTTGCATAATGTTCCCCATGGTCTTGAAAAATCAATTATTCGCTTCCCTTATGCTTTGTAATGGAAGAATATAGACGAGATGTTGAATTCTGGGGGGCAGAAATATACTCTTGCTTGAAAAGAGGTTTGGGTTGAAAGGGACCTAAAAGCTTATCTCATTACCCTTCCTGCCATGGGCAGGGACACCTTCCACTATCCCAGGTTGCTCCAACCGGGCCTTGGACACTTCCAGGGATCCAGGGGCAGCCACAGCTTCTCTGCGCACCCTGTGCCAGGGCCTCAGCACCCTCTGAGTAAAGAATTTCCTTGTGGTATTACATCTGTGCTGAAAGAGCAGGGGCTTGGGGTGAATTAAAGCTACTGTTTTTCTTGGTGAATATCAATTGAGTAGCACATGTGATTTTAGGAATTATTGGAGTGAGTTAGGAGGTACTTGGGATCCAGGCTGTTTACCTGTGCAGCTGCCAGCAGGGCATTGGGATTGTAAGCAGAACACATGGTCTTTAAAAAGTGCCCAGCTTTGCGGCATCCCCTCCGCTCTCCTCTGACAGCTCTGTTCCTCACTTCATTATTTACTTGCTGTGCAGTCAAGAAAAGACAAATAGAGATTTCCAAACCCCTTCCTGCTCCGTGCACATCAAACCCAGCGTCACCCAGCCTCTGCTGGTGCTGGCACCTGCTGCCTTCACTCCCCAAGGAATTGATTCCCTCCAAGAATTCACCTCAGGTGTGTGGCTGAGCATCACTGCCGGTGCTGCACACTCCCTGGCAAAGGGGACCAATTACAGGGTGGGAAAACTCCCCTGCTTAGGGTTTCTTCCTTCCCAGCTGCTCCCTTGCCTCCTTGGCTATTCCCGAGCCATGTGGAGCCCCTCTCCAGCGGTTCCCCGGCTGTTGTTCTGCTGTGGAAATCAGCACCTCCAGAAAAGACTCCCAGAGCAGAGCCAGGCTGGTAGCTGCTTCCCAGGCGCGCAGGTATCAGCTCTATTTTTATCTCAGCCCCGAGGTTTTATCTTGCAGAAAACAATGTTCCTCAGTGCCTTTGACGCTGGTGCTGTTTTAGCACAGAGTCTCCGCGGCTTCTTTTAGATCTTTGCGTGTTTTCTGCCTCTCTCAGCTTGCTGTGAATTACAAGTGCTGCTGGAGGAGCAGGCAGTGCAGTTATTGCTCATTAGCACTTATTGTACTTATTTAACACGCACCAGGCCAGTGCCAGCGTGGTGCTGCATCCCTGTACATTCAGCCCCCACCTCACCAGGTTCCCTCAGCTCTCCTGTTCACTCAGCTGTCCATGGGTGAAAGACCAGCTCAGCAAGAGCCTGGGATTTATATTTTTTTGCAGATAAACTCCTCGAGCACCTGTGATAAACAGCTCTGGATGTGCTTGTTTGGTTTCGAGAAGGAAGTGATGTACATGCCTGAGCCTTGCAGCGGCAACGCTGCAAAATAAACAGCATTGGGCTGGTCAGCAGTGGGCTGAGGAGGCCCTGGGTGAGAGCAGAGGGTGCTGCTCACCTCCCAGCAGCCTGATTTCTGTATCCATGCCCAGACTCCGAGAGAAATCAGAAAGGATTTTGGTTTTGGCTGCAGCTCTGGTGAGCTCTTGGTGCCTTGGAAAAGGATGGAGATCTGCTGAGCACTCAGTGCACCAGGGCAGCTCAGTGCACCAGCAGCAGCTCTCCCCAGCAGGATTGTTACACCAGGCTAAAAGCTAAACACAATCATCTGAGCACAGTCAAAATGTATTAGATCAACATCTGCCCCCAGGAGCAAAACCTGCTCAGCTGAAACCCCAGCCCCTCCTCCATGCACCGCGAGGTGTAACCGTGAGCGACTTTGGCCTTTAAATTAATCACCCTTTCTTTGAGCATCGTTCTCCTCAGTGCAGCTAGGAGGAGAAGAGGCTGGATGGAGGACTGGCTGCTCTGTGCAGCTTTCGCTTCTTCTTGGAGTCGCACAGAAAGGGTTAAGCAGAATTTTGATCTCTGCAATATTTTCATGCTTATACATTCTGTTTCTCATTTCCATGACAAAGATGGTAGGAAAAGCAGAATAAGGTACAGAATTTGCAGAGCAATTTTAAGACTGTAATGAGAACAGAAAATAGTAGGGGGAGAAGAATTGTAATTAGAATATGAAATGGGAAAAAAAATTAATCTATTTCCATGTCAGTCTTAAGACTAAATTCTGCTGCTCCCTGTAGCTTTCAGTGGATGGGGTTTTTGTGTGTGCATGTGAAGAGCTTGAACTCCTTTGCCAGCTCTGAAAGATCCAGGTAAATGAGTTTAAGGCCTCATTCCCCCCCAAATAATGTAATAACAATAATTCTGTGTGCAGCATTGACAGAAAACCAGCCAGTCTCTTAGATAAATGAATGCTGTCACTCACGTAGTGGTGGTATTTCAGGAGAATAAAAGGAGATGCTGGAGATGCTTTTGGGGTGGAGGTCTGCGTGAGTATCACATGATCACATATCACAGAAGCCCCCAAACGCCAAATATTGCCAGTCCTGAGGGATATTTGTGTGTCCTGAGCCCCCCAGGCAGTGCTGGGCCACCCACATGGGGCTGTGCAGCGCCTGGTCCAGCTGAGCTCTGAGTATCTCCAGGGATAGAGGTCCCACAATGATATTTAGTCACCCACATGCTAAAAAATGAGGTTATATCTGCCCACAGAGCTCCCAGGAGCCCACAGGTCAGGGTTTATTACTCATCTCTCATTTGCCCGATTGCTGTTCTGGATCCCTCTAAGCCACGCACCCTGCAGCAAGAGGTTTTGGGTCCAGTGTGAAGAACTTCTCTGGAAGGGTTTAATTTCACTTGCTAGTAATCTCAGTGTCTGTCTCCTTGGTTTTAGGCTGTTAGAACCATGGTCTCATTTCATTTTTTTCACCTACATCTTTGTTGAGTCCATCTGACATCCTTCTGTCCCTTCCATACCCTTTTTTCCTGATCTACATTCCACACCTTGGATCCTCCTTGCAGTTGCCTTCTCTCTTCTAACAAATATACAAATAGCAAAATAATACTTGGTCGTTCATTCTTTGCACTTTTCCTGATTGCTTTGAAAACCTGAACTGTGGTTTTGGTAGCTGCTGAGGACTGAAAAAAACTTGGAAGTGAACCCTCCAGAAAAGTTTCTCTTCTGGACAGCAACATCTATTTTAAGGCCCATTGTCATGTCTAGCATTGGGATTGCTTTTCTTCAGTGCATTACTTTGCATTTATTGACATTAAATTTAATCTTCCATTTCCTCAGTGCCACTTAGTGCAGCGAGAGTCCTAATGCAAAGCTATTCAAAGTCGCTTTTAGTTTCAGCTGGCCTGAATAATTTCAGTCTCATTAATAAACTGAACCCTTCCAGATCAGTTATATGATGAGCTGGGTAGATATTAGTGCAGATGGATCATGGATCATGATCTTCTGCTTGCTAAAACCGACGGAGTGTCTTGCTGTGAGCAAGAGAGCCTTCCCCTGGGTGCCATGACGTGTGGAGTTTTGGGGTTTAGAGCTGGTTTTTGAGGAACCTGGTGAGAAGTTCAGCCCAGAGATTGGTTCATCTTTCCCAGGGGCTTGCTGACCCTTTAGCAAGCTCTGAGTGGGTTGTGAGGCACAAGGTCCCTCGTCTTGGCTCCCTCTGGGCCTCCTTGGGGTGTGTTGGAGTGTGATGGGCTCACACTGAGGGAGCCGGACATGCTGGTTTGGAACCTTCCCACTCCTGTGTGTTTGGGGGCAGAGACAGAAGGTCAGACACTTAAAATCACTGAATCAGTTAGGTTGGGAAAGACCTCTGGAATTATTGGGCCCAACCACTGATTGAGCACTGCCAAGGCCACCTCTAACCCATGTCCCCAGGTGTCACATCCACATGTCCCTCCAGGGATGGTGGCTCCACCTGTGCAGCTGTGCCAGAGTTGGACAAGCCTTTCACTGAGGCAGCTTTGCCTGATCTCCAATATAAACCTGATGTGGCCCAGCCTGAGGCCGTTTCCTCTCCTCCTGTCGCTGTTCCCCGGGAGCAGAGCCCGACCCCCCCGGCTGTCCCCTCCTGGCAGGGAGTTGTGCAGAGCCACAGGGGCCCCCCGAGCTCCTCATCTCCAGGCTGAGCCCCTTCCCAGCTCCCCCAGCCCCTCCTGGGGCTCCAGCCCCTTCCCCAGCTCTGGTCCCTTCCCTGGACACACTCCAGCCCCTCCAGGTCTTTGTCATGAAGGTCCCAAAGTTCCCTTACATTGTTTTAGAGCAGGTGGGTGAATGTCACTTGGCCATGGGGGTTCCTTAGGATTTCCTTGGTTGGTTTGATGTTTTCCTTCTGGCTATCCCAGCGTGAGAGCTTCTCAGATGGGTTTTTCCAAGGGAGATGCTCCGGTTTAGGAATTTCTGAATACTCACTCCATCAGTGTCCAGGCTGGTGCAGGTCATTCCTCTCTTTCCCACCTGGCTGTAGTTTCTTGACAGCCTCTACCATACCTTGGCCCCATCAGCTCTGCAGGTTTCCTTCTCCTGGTGTATTTGAGAGAAAACTCCTACAGGGTTTTTATCCTACTTGTGAACTGTTCTTAAAACAAACAAATCAACCAAACGAGGCACTTTTTAATGCAAGGCTTTAAGCCTCGAGACTTCAGCTATGTCAAGCTGAATTTCCCCTGGGATAATGTGTGAGAATATTCACTGTTTGTAGAAAAGTCAGCCCCTCAAAGCCACGGTGGCTCCCGCGGATGCCGCGTTTGTGCTCTGCCTCTGACACCCGCTGTGGGGTCGTGCTCCCTGCTCAAGCCATTTGTCCCCAGACAACTGCAGAGCGTGGCTGGGGTGGCCGTGCCGAGCTCCCCTCGCAGGGGGAGCAGTAAATCTGGTGCTGAACTCCTGACCCCCCCGGCAGGATCAACCGAGGGGCTACCAAAGCATCTCAGCACACAAATAAATAATGCTAAGTAGATCACTCCGGGCCAGAGGCTGTGTAAAGACCTTAATGGGGGAACTGCAGTTAAAGAGATTAAGCTAACCTCAGCCGTGTATTCCCTGAAGAGGTGCGATGCTAAATTACTCCTGCAGGAATTTGCAGCGGCAGCTCAGCCAGCAGCAGCGCTGGCAGGGGCAGGGCTGAGGTGAGGATTTCACATCCCAGAGATGTGTACAGGGAGGATCCTTACAGGACCAGCTCCCTTGGGTGTGGATCCCTGGAAGGGCTGAGCCTGGTGTGCAGGAGTAGCATCGTGGGGATGCAAGGCTTGTGCACTTACAGCAGAACGTGCCACAAAAATAATACTGATGAAAGTGAATTGCGGATAAAATGATTTCTGGAACACTTTCTGAAGAAGAGAAATGTTTTCCCAAGGAGGGAATGGTGCCCTTTGAAGCAGCTGAGTGAAGCCCAGCAGCCCATGGGTTGCGATTTTTATTATTGCTGTTATTTTTAAAATGAGGAGTATTAAACACAGATTAACTGTGTTACACAAATTTTCTTGGGTCCTAACTTTTACTCACTAAAAACCTAAAGGCATTCCTTGCATGGCCTGACTTTGGGTCACTCTGTCTTGGTGCTGGTGGTAGCTGGGGCACGGTTTGCTGGGAAACAAACCCAGATGCCTTCCAAGAATCTCCCGTGAAATGTGGCATCCCCAGTGCAGCCGGTCTGGAAATGAGGTTGTCATGAGAGGGAACCCACTGCCCACCTCCTGTGTCCTGGAACAGGGAGGCAAACCAGAGGCAAGTGTTTATAGCTCTGAGCAGTAGGAACCACTGGAAGCATCCAATTTGTTCTTACCTGGTAATTTAGTAGCTCCTTGATGATGATGGCTCTTAATTACTGCTGCATTTGTATTAACGGGCCACATTTTCAAGCTCTAGAATCTCAGTGGACTTGCAGTTAAGATGCTCTGGTCTAGTATTGCCGAAAATGAGTGTCAAAATTTAGATAAGACGCCTCCAAAACCAAAACCAACAAAACCCATACCAAAAAAAAAAAAGGACTNAAAAAAAAAAAAAAGACCCAAGACCACCACACATAAAATAAAACTAAATAAAAGTTTGGAAGGCTGTTGAGATCTTGCAGGTATCACAGAAGGCATTACTGGTATGAATTTTGCCCACATATTCTGGTCCAGAGGAAGGTGTCCCTGCCCATGTCAGGGGAATTGAACTGGATGATCCTTAAGGTCCCTTCCAACCCAAACCAATCTGTGATTCCAGGATTTCCTACAGAGCTGAAGTTTCCATCTCAGTTCATGGCTCTCACAAAATAAAAAGGATGTGATGAGATTCATAATAAAATTGTACAAGCTGGCAGTGCCATCCAGGAAAAAGTAACACCTTCTTGGAATCTTGGCAGGAGGTTGTGTTTCTTTCCACTGGGCCCTTCCCAGTTAGCAAACATTTGTTCTCCCTGTTTGCACAGAGCTGGAGATCCCACAGCTGCTGCACTTTGGGGTCTGTCCCAGCCTGCTGCCTGCATTTGTTTTTCTTTTTCATATTCATCTGGCTAACATGAGACCCATGTAACCTCTGGGCACATTTACAGGTTTGAAAATAATGCCGCGGAGCAAAAATAACAAACCAAAATGAGTCTAGAAAAGCACTAAAATTTTAAAAGTGCTTTGTACAACAGCGTCTGAATTGAGCTCCGTTTATGGGCTGATAGAGCAGTGCCAGCTGCAGCTCCCCTGGAGGAGCTGTAGTAAAAGAATTATATTTTTAATAAAATTCTCCATGAAGAACTGAATTTCAGAGGGTGTTTTCTCACACTTTTATCTTTTGCTTGGACCCAAAATACTCAGTAGGTTGTCCCATGGAGAGGTGCAGTTGTGGTTTGGTCTCCATCACCCTGATGTCCTTGGAACCCCCTCTCTGAATGGGGTTGGCGGCATCCCTGTCCTCGTCCATCAGGGCCAGGCAAAGCCACCTCCTATGGCACGAGATGGAATCTTGCCTGGCCTTGGGGTTGGCGTTCTTGTCACCTGCAGACCAATGCAGTTCTGTGGTGTTCATTTGACTTGATTGCCAGAATTAGTGGAATTTGGGGCATTTTCCCTTCTCTCTCACCCTTTCCCTTTTGCTTCCCCCTTTTTTTTCCCCTTCCCTTTTTCTTTCCCTCTTTTCCTTTCCCTTCCCTCCCTGGCTTTGTCCTCATTTCATGCAGGAGAGAATCAGCCACAGCCACTGATTTGTTTAATAGGCTGCTTCTGTTACCCAAAGAATAATAAAATTAAGTAATTGCAACTGAGCAAAAGGGTGATTAAGATAACTGCACAAGAGGATGTTCCTTTTGAATGAGGACTTGAAAATGATCCCTACCACATCATTCAGTGCAGGTTGGATTTTGGGGTAGGGAGGGTGATGAATGGCTGTATCCAGGTCTGGAACAGGAGCTAGAGTGAAGAAAAAAGGGAGGAGGCATTTCTAACCAAAAGGAAATATTAAAATTTCTGTTCCTACCGTAAATCTACCTGGAATGATGGGGTTGATTGTTTTGAAGTACATTCTGTAGCAAAACAATAATGAGAAGAGGGAGAGAACATTACTTATCTGCTCTACCTGGCTGCTGCATAATGGGCAAACGTCTAATTGAAAAAATATCCTGATGGGAGAATATCTAATAAATTTGTTTGCACCTTCATAGCCTGGAGGAGAGGGAAAAAAATCCAATCAGCAGTGGGGAAATTCCAAAGTTTCCATTGCATTTTGAGTCTTGATTTTCAGGCTCACTGCTCAGCCTGGCAATCAGAGAAACAGTAATTCTGAAGGGCAGGATTCATTACAGTTGTTATGAAGGCATCAAGGGCAGAAGGAATTGTGGAATGGAGGTAGGAGAACAGTAGAAAGCCATAAAAAAATACATTCTGACAAACAGAAGGATGTGGAGAAAGGGGAGAGTTTGTCCTGCCCTGGGCCTACCCACTGAAGGATACTTTTGGTTTGCTGAAAGTAACTTTCAAGGTAATTTTCTTTTTCCTGCAGAAAAAGGTACTGGCCAGGTGGGGGTCGAGGTCCCACTCTCTTTCCAATATTGTGCTTCTTGTCCTGGAATGGGTTTTTTTTAATATTCTTTTAATTTTTTTTTAAATAACGAAAACCTTGCCCAGCTAAGGGCAAAAGTATCATATTATTAGGACAAAACTTTACAAATCAGCACCATACAGTCTTTAAAAGGACAATTATTAATAAGATGATTTGTCATATTTGGCAATAAAGCAATAAAGAAAATCAGATGCAGAAAATGCACCCAGAGAAAAAAAAGGGGTAGAATGAGAGGAATCAGCCTTATGTGGACCAGGGCAGGTTTAGACTGGACATTAGGGAAAATTTCTTCACTGGAATGGTGGCCAGGTGCTGGCCCAGGGCAGTGGTGAAGTCACCATCCCTGGAGGGATTAATGAGAGGTGATGTGGCCCTTGGGGACATCATTAACCGCTGGCCTTGGCAGTGCTGGGAGAATGCTGGGCTCGGTGATCCTAGAGGGCTTTTCCAGCCCTAGAGATTCTGTGATTCTCCACCAACCCCTGGCACCTCTGCTGCCAGGCCAGGTGTGTCTGCTGGGGTTGTCAGAAGGAATTGAGGCTGTAGAGCTGGCTGGGTCTGGGCTCCTGGAAGCTCCAGCTGGAACTGTGCTGCCAGGAGCTGGCTGTGCCAGGGACCATCTGACAGCTGGAGGGAAATCCAGGTTAAAGGGGATGGAACCCAGCTGCCTTCTGGGGAAGTTGTTTGTCCCAGTGTTCGCTGCATCCCACAGCCCCTGCCTCACTGATGGATCTCGCAGAATCCAGCAGCTGCCCAGGAATCCTCTCCCACCCTGCTGCAGCTGCTGCTGGTATGGCTTCATGAGTGCCACAATACCTGGTCCAATTTTGCAGCTTTTAATTGGTTTGCTGTGCCAGAGGACAGTTCGGCAATTAGAGGGTGTCTGAGGCCAAGCAGAGCCGTGTTACCCCACTTGGCTTTACTAACTGTGCTGAATTTAATAGCTAATCCAGTAGCACTGTGAGAAATGGAAGTGTAATTAATTGTCTAGGCTGAAAATCTTCACCTAGTTTTATTTAGATTTCACTTTTATTGCTCTTAATATGGCCAATTTCTGTTAAGGCATAACTGGCATCAGCTTCATATCAGAGAGCGAGAGAGCAGGCGAGGGGTGAGCGATCCCCAGTTCATCATCCTGCTGGTGAGGGCAGGAGGGTTGGCTCTTCCCCGTGCTGAGTGCAAGGTGTCACTCACAGCTGGTACCTCCGTCCTCGTCTGGGGAGTGTTTTATGGCACAGCCCGTTTTTATTGCCATAATTAATTTGTGAACTCAGCCTTGAGGCCTGCCCCAGCCGTACTTCGAGCCGGAGACAGTCCTGGAGGGCTTTTTGCTTCCTTTGGAGTTGGAGCGAGTGAAAAGCTCCGTTTGTAGCTAATTGGTGAGAGGAGCTGTAGTTCTCCATGGGGTTTTTTGGCCTGATAAGTGGATCGGCAGCTGGGAATCGGGTGTGTGCTGGGGCTGTGGGACACAGGAGGATGGGCTGTGCTCGGGCTGCCCGGCCCGGCCGTGGAGCAGCGTCCTGGCACAGCAGACAGGAGAACAGGAGATGAGGGGGTGGATGTGCCAGGCTTTGCACAGAGACCTCTCCAGAATGTTCCAGAGCGATTCTGCGTTGCTGCAGGAGCTTTGCTTTGGTGTTGAGGGTTATGTAGAGGTCTGTAACAGGATGGAATGGGACCTGCCTAGGTCTGGACATTTCCATTGATGGAAGTTGGCTTTTTTATACCAGATTGATGGTCTAGTAGGAATTTTAGCAACAGCTTCCTTTGGATGATTTTTGCTGCAGGGTGCATCGGTGGGTTAACACTTTTGACTTGTTTATTTGGAGTGGTTAATTCCTTATTTCACTGAAAAATCCCATATCCATTCTATGTTAGCATATCCCGTTGCAATAAATGGGATGAAGGTGTGCTCATACACGCTCCAAAGTGTTCAAACAGCAGCTCAGGGTTTTCCTCTGGGAATTCTGGCTCTTGACATGAAGAGCCAGGAAGGCATTTGGGAGGCACAGGAGTGTGGTGTGCAGAGGCATTTTATTAACTCTTTCTTTTGCCTTTCTAGTTTGATGGGGAGAACATGTACATGGGGATGAACGACAACGCCCAGGAGTTTCTATCAGCCAATCAGGTAAGTGATGTTTTGCTGTGAGACTTTTAGGGGCCTAAAGCACAAATTCTAGGAGCTCTCTGTGGATCTGCCCTCCTGGGACAACAGGAGTGTCCATGGAGGAGGTCAGAACCCGCCCTTGGTGGAGGGATTGGGGCTCAATTCCATCCTGGTGCTGCTGCCTGTCACTGGAGCCTGGCTTTGCTGAAAAGCTTTGCCTCAGCATCCCTCACTCAAAATGAAGGTGCATGTGGTGTTTCTGGACGCAGTGACGTTCCCAAGTATTCCCAAGTATTGTGTGCAGTTCAGGTGTCTCCTTCCCTCATGCAGAGTATTTCCTGTAGCTAAATAGATTAACATGGGAGAAAAAGGAATCAAAGGGTTCCTGTTTTGGAGCTAGAAATCAACATGTGGGGGACCAGAATAGAAGTGTTCATGTCTTGCAGGTGCCTGAGCCTTCTCTGGGCTTGGATACACATGGAAAAAACATGGAGTGGGGCCCTAAACCTGTATATGGGTTGGAACGTGATCTTTAAGGTGATTTACCAACCCAGTTCTGTGATTCTATAAAGTTAAGCCCATATTTCGGTCCTGCTGGGACAGGAGGACTTCAGCACGTGCTTTTCTGTCCCCTTGACCTGGAGATGAGAGCTGGTCACCCTCAGGGGTGGCCTGGCATGGTTCGAGGTGCTGCATCCTCAGCACAAAGCATATCTTCACGTGCAGCCTTGGGAGGGAAGGCGGCAGCTCCTTGCTGACACATCCCAGCATCCCATTTTTGCTTGTGTTGGACTGTTTTGTTGACCACAGACACAGCCCCACAGAGTGCCCCTGGGACATCACTGTGGATTGCAAAGCTTGTGGTGCTCCAACAGCAGCAGGGGTTAAACTCCATCCATATTACACTGGCAATGGGATGAAATCCTCTGGTGTGCCTCCCTGGAGCATGGCAGTGCTTTGGCTCCTTGCTCAGGAGAGCTGTTACTGCTCTGGCTCTGGAAGCTGGCATAGGAAGCCATGGCCACCGTGGTGTGGGGAGAGGTTGTTCTTGTGCGAGGAGGAATTCCAGGGTGGGGAAGGAACAGCAAACTTCGTGCTGCTGAGTGATTTGGCAGAAGCAAATATGTGCTCAACCAACAACGGCGGTGTGGGGTGGATCGTTAGAGCCAGGAATTGCCAGAGGGTGAGGAGATATGGGACAGAACGGGGTGATGCCCCAGTGCCCCATCCGGGGGTCAGTCCTGTCCCCCCCCAGGCTGTGCACAGCCACATGTTGGGGATGATCACAAGGCAGTTGTTGTAGATACTTTGCCTTTAAAAACTCCCAAGGGACAAGGATTTCACTGGTGAGGGCAGGCAGTGCTGGCACAGGGACCAGCCACAGTCCCTGGCCATGATGTGCCTGCAGAACCAGGCTGGATTTGGGCAGAGCCGTGGCCAGCAGGAACCATTTGAGTTTCCTTCTTAGCACCTATCTCATCCCATTTCGCTCAAGGGTGGGCATGAGGGGGATGTCAAAAGGGGTGCTGTGGGCTGGGAATGGTTTCCTGCTCTTCAAGGAGGAGGGCTGGCTCCCAAAGGAAGGCAGGGATTACCATGTGGTAGAGGATTCATGTCCCGAGTTTGATCCTGGAGAAGGATCAACCAAACCCACTTAGATTCCTGTAACCTGGGCAACAGGAGTTTACTCTTCATTTGCTCTCTGTTTACTTGCTGACCTTTATTTCCCATTTTGGAGTAGCAGTTACGGATGGAGAGGGAGGAAGGTTCTTTCCCTTGGCAGAGGAGGGCAGGAACCCCCCACTGCAGGGGTGGCTTCGTGCACAGAGGCCGTGCTGCTCTTTCTCCACCAGCAAAAGCACTATAGAGAGTAACATGGAAAATAAATGGGGAGGTTTGCCTTGTTTTGCATCCCCAGTTCCCTCCCTGTGCCGGTATGGGACAGCCAGAGAGCAGCTGGGAGTACAAGGGGCACAAGGCTGCAGGGTGGCACCTGTGGGGGGCTGCAGTGGCTCCCCATGACCTCATCTGGGGTGGCAGGAATGGAACTGGGAGGGAAGGTGAGGAGCCCAGTTCATGCCCTGCAGGGGTGTGGCTTTACACCCAGCAGGGCTTTGGCCAAGGAGGATGAGGAGCAGCTTCCTCCTCACCCTCCTTAGTGCATCATCTCCCTTTATTTACCCGCATATCGGCACTTGTTTGCTGGTTTTACAGCCCTAGCCGTGACTTCAGCACTAATGACACAGCTCTGTTATTTAAATGGAGGTTCCAGATGGTTTTTTATTGTTTGCTAAACCTGTTGTAACCCGCAGGAGTACATCAAACAGCAGGAGGGGGGTTTCACAATCTCACCTCAGAGGCTGCTGAACTACCAGATACCTTTACAGGCCATGTGGGACATCCAGCAGCCCTTGGGTTCCTTCAAGACCAAGGGAAATTTTACAGACTCAGGACTGGGACCACCACACTGCAGTAGATGAGCCTGGTGGGTTGGGCTTTTTCTTCATCATGATCCTGCAGCTCCCTGACAGCAGCTTTGTCTCAGCCCCTTGTCTGGTTTTTGATCCTAAGGAAGTTCTGCTCAGCCCAGGGGAGAGCGCACCAGGGACACCTCAGAGCCCCTTCCAGGGCCTAAAGGAGCACCAGGAGAGCTGGGAAGGGACTGGGGACAGGGGATGGAGGGACAGGACACAGGGAATGGCTTCCCACTGCCAGAGGGCCGGGATGGATGGGAGATTGGGAGGGAATTGTTCCCTGTGAGGGTGGGCAGGCCCTGGCACAGGGTGCCCAGAGCAGCTGTGGCTGCCCCTGGATCCCTGGCAGTGCCCAAGGCCAGGTTGGACATTGGGATTGGAGCAGCCTGGGACAGTGGGAGGTGTCTCTGCCCATGGCAGGAGGTGGAATGAGGTGAGGTTTAAGGTCCCTTTCAACCCAAATTTTTCTGGGTTTCTGCGGTTTCTCATGGCAAGAGTGTGGTAAAGCCAGGATCAGGGTCCTCCTGCCTCTCCTTCATTATTCCCTGCCTAGCTGCCAACTTGAGGGGACAAAGAAACAAAACCCCACAACAAAACCCATATAAAACCCCTACAAAACACCATCCAAAACACATGGAAGCCAGGTGTCCTCTTCCCTCCCCTCATCTTCCTTGTTGGGATGGCTTTTGTGCCGTGGCTGCAGCTCCTGTCATCCCAGAGGGGTTGGACTCAGCTGAGGACAAAATGCAGAAATAAAGGAGTCTAAAACATAATGAGAGCACTGACAGCTCACGCCAGCACAACCTGCTTGGAGAAAATAATTCCTCTTGTTCCATCAAATAGGAGGGACATTTGACCCCAGAAGTGAGTCAAATGTGAAATGTAATTCAACCTCCGGCAGAGGCCAGGGTATAAATGCAAGCTGACATCCGATCAAACCATCGTGGACATTTGACCCCCGAGATGAGTGAGGTAGCTCTTGTGTCTCGTGGAGTCAGCAGAGCATCTTTCCTCACCCCTGTCAATTTTCCTTTTTTCTTTCCCACCCCCCCTCCCCAAACAAAGGGCAAGGAATTAGCTAATGTGAAAAATCCCAAGGAATACACAGATATGAAGTGCTCTGAAAGATTAGTAAAAATGCAATGATGCTGGTAAAAGAAATAAAATCACCTGCAAAATCAGTGGGAAAAGATATTTATTAAGATCTTTGTCATAAGGAGAGTAACACCAGGAAAGGGAAAGGTTGGGAAGTTCCAGGACAGGAATGAGGTTGGTTTTATTTGGCATCGAGGCTTTTGCACTTGCAGGAAGATTCCATGGGTGCTTTAAAAACATGGATTAAATGAACTACGCCTGGGAATCCCGTGTGAGAAGGTATCCTCATCCCATGTGCTGGGTGAAGAAATGCAGGAGCTGCCTTGTCAGGGAGCTGGGGGTGATGTGAGGAGGTTGTGGGGTCTGCCAGGCCCTGGCGTGGCTTTGGGCACCTCCCTTGGCTTTTGGGAGCAGGGATGAGACTGTGCACCTGCTCAGTGCTGGAACATTATGGAAAGCCTGAGGGAGGGTGTTGGCTGCATTTCCCCTCCCTCCATGAATACCTCTGGCTGTTAGCAGGGCAACAGGCAGCTTGAAGGAGGGAGGAGCTGAGTATTCATCACTGGACAGTTTGGGTCCTGTGCTTTGCCTGATCCCAGGAGATTGCAGTTCGTGGTTTATTCCAGCTGAGCAAACAGCCTGTTTCTGTCCCAACAAGTTAATTTGTGTGACTCCTCTTGGAAAGGCTGTTCAACACCACGGTGGTTGTTCAGGCCAGAGAGACTGTATGAGCAGTTCTTTGCTTTTGGAAGTGAGGGCAGAGGCAGGACCCACTGCTATGAAGTGTTGAATATTTGACTGTTCAATTGAAAACAAGAGAGTTAAATTGATAAAGTTTTTTGCGCATCATTTCCTCCTCCTAACGCTGTTCCTGTGTGTTGCTCGTGCTGGCAGGCTCATGCTGCCCACCTGTGTGTCCAAAATGTCAGGTCTTGGCTGCCAGGTTTGCACAGCAGCACTGAGCAGCCTGGGGTGGTGGAAGGTGTCCCTGCGCATGGCAGGGTGTGGAAATGGATGGTCTTTAAGATCCAACCCAAACCATTCCAGGATTCTACAGCTGAAAAAGCAGGATGCCTGGAAAGCTGTGGCTGCCCCTGGATCCCTGGAAGTGTCCCAGGCCAGACTGGACGGGGCTTGAAGCACCCTGGGATAGTGAAAGGTGTTCCTGCCCATGGCAGGAGTGGAATGGGATGAGCTTCAAGGTTCCTTCCCACCCATCCATTCTGGAATTCTATGACTGAAAAAGCCAGGATTTTACCCCAGCCTGGTGAGACACCTGCTGCAGATGATGTCAAGGGTCTCATCTGATGTGTAGAGCAGCACAAGGGGCTTTAATCTGGGCTCTGGGCATTAGGGTGAGAGTGGGTAACTCGTGGATGGGCTGTTTGCACTTACACTGCCAAGAGAGCAAACCCATGGGCAGGGGCGTGTTTCTGTGGGGCAGTGGGTGTGTGTAAAACAGAAGGTGGATTTTCCCTGGCTGTGTGTGAACTGGGGAGCCCTGCTGGGCACAGGGGGTTTGCTGACACCCTGAGGGAGATGCAGTTAGGAAAGATGATGTTTGTCACATGCACACACATCCACAGCATCTGTCTTCAGCCATGCTCCAGTTTGAACATGAGTGTGGGGTTAGGCACGGCCACCCCTTCCCACGCACAGGGGATCCATCTGCAGGTGTCCCCATGCCTGCATGTGTATAAATCAACATTTATCTACTGTATCCATTGCCCTTTATCTCCCTGCCTCCATGTATCTCCACGCTGGGGTCTGTATTAGCCATAATAGATGCAGTGAGTCACTGATCTGGTGGGTCAAATGGTCAGGGCTCTTTGATCAGCCGTCAGGATCCATTACCACCAGCGCCTCCACTGGGGCTGGAATTACAACTTACATTTGACTCATTTCTGGGGTCAAAACGTCCCTCTTATTTGATCGAATGACAGAAATTGTATAATTTGTATATATCCCTGAGCCATGTGTGCTCTGAGTGCCACTCTAATGTGTTTTATAAAGGCACAGCTGTCTTGGTGACTTATTTAAAATGGGATTTTGAAGTAGTGTTCTTGCCGTTTAATGTCCTCATTCAGGGTTACACAAGGTTTATCAAATAATAAATAACATTTAGAACATTGGTTTTAACATAACAATGGCTTTGCTGGTTATAAGGAACTTGGAGGTCCAATAAAGCTGTGTTTGGTAAATAAGTGGTAATGCAGAAAGCAAAGATAGGATAATTAGAAATTAATGATGTGTGGGAAGCTATGGATACCTTCCTCATGTTCTGCTAATGCTCCAGACGAGAGAGAGCTCGTCTTGGCAGCCTCTGCTATAAAATATGCCTTCAAACCTTGTCATAATACTGGCAGACGTGTTGTTCCCACCAGTCTTGGCTGAATCACTGCAGAATGTCAACACTTGATAAAATAAACCTGGGGCTGGGGCAGACCCACGTGAGTGCAGGGGTTCCCCATCCCTGCTGGGCACCGCGGAGCCAGAACACAGTGACTGACGTGGCCGTGGAGCCCTGGGCAGAGCAAGGGTAATTGGGTGCTGCTAATGAAGGTGTGGGCCTCCCTGCCCTCATTCCTGCTCCTCCCTCCAGAGCAGGAGCTGTGAAATGGAACCAAGGTGGGCTTTGGTTTTCAATCCATCGGTGGTGGGGCTGCTCTCCCCGTGACACTGGAGCAACAACATGCAATTGCTCAGGTGGGAGATGTTCTTATGGCAGCTGGTCTCTGACCTACCATCTGTGTGAATTTGGAGTTTCCAGCACTTTGTCTCATAAGGCACAGCAGGTTGCTCATGGTCACCACTGCCTGGAACCAGGGATGGCTCCAGAAGAAAGGCAGGAAGAAACCAGGAGATCATACACATGGCTGAGCAATTCCTTGGGGTGATCCTTCTCTTGAGTCTTACAGAAAGGTCTGCACAGAAAATTAGAGCCTATGGTGAGGTTATTCTTTGTGTCATTTCCACCCTGATGAACTTTGGTGTTTCTAATTAATCCTTTGCACATGAAGAAACTTCTTTAAACTTTCATAGAACCACAGAATGGACTGCGATGGAAGGCGTCCTTAAAAGTCATCTAGTTCAAACCCTCTGCAAGGAGCAGGGACATCTCCAACGAGATCAGGGTGCTCAGGGCCCTGTCCAAGCTGACCTTGGGTGTTCCCAGGGATGGGACATCCACAGCTTTTCTGGGCAAGCTGTGCCAGTGTTTCACCACCCTCCAAGTCAATAACTGAGGAGATGGAGTTTGCGGACTCCATATTCTGTTGATTTTTGGCTTGATCTGTTGATCACAGGAACAGATGATATCAGAGGTTGGTCAGCCACGTATAAGTGAGGGGTTTTAAAAAGGGGGAATATGGCTTCCTTTTTTAAGGGGGGCATGGAGAGCTCTGGTGCTCCTGAATCTCCAGCAGCCTTGTGCTCTTTGGACTTCACTCTCTTGTGCCTGTGCAGAATCTTGGTCTCTTCCAATCTGCAAGTAATCTGTATTTTTGAAGTCTGGAATTGGCCCCATCAGGGGCAGAGCACTCCTGAAAGTAAATAACTGCTGACTCCCCAGTCCCTCTACAAGGATACATTGCAAATACTGCAAGAACATACAGATATGTGTGTATAAAAGACCCCTAGTGAAAGGAAGAGAAGAGAGAGGTCTGTAGAGAATCAGAGTTGAAAGAGGATTACACAGAGTTTGGGAGTGTGCACCGCAGGCCCCCATGCTAAGATACAGATTTTGCTCTTTCCCTGCTGTTCCTTGAGTAATACTGTATAATTTCATGTGTTGTGCTGGAGAAGAAAAAATAGAGGGGAGACACTGATAGATACTAAATGCCTTTCTCAGCAGACAATTCAGGAGGAATCTCATGTACTACTTTAGAATGAACAATAGAGTGTTACATGTCATTTATTATAATCAGCAGCTAATGGAAACCCTTCCAGGAGGGGTCTGGGAGTGGAGCACAACTACAGCTGATGATCCAGGCTTGTGAATTTTGCATGAACTCCTGTGTGACAGTGAAATTTTTGAAAGGTGCAGTCAGGAAGCAATTCCTGTAGCTTAGTCATAGCAAGGGAAGGTTTTACTGCTGGTGCAAGGCCAGCTATAGTGTTCAAATAAAATAATAATAAAAAATCCCTTTGTATTACAAGCAGAGTGAACATCATCTTCAACCCTTGGTCTCAAGGGACTCCTAAATTTTTAGCAATAGGGTGTTTGAAAAACAGTCGCCAACCATCCCAGAGTGAAAAACGAATGCAATTGAGCCATTCCTAGACCAAAATGGATGGTCTCTGCTTCTCTTGCACTCACTCTGGGGAAAAGAAGGGCAAAAGAACTAGCTTCTCAAACAGCTGAAAACACCTGTCAGCTGCCAGAGCACCTGGTAGGGAGGGGAAACACTGAAACTGTTGTGGTGCCTGAATTTCGTGTGTAGATATTTCATCAAGGAGATTGCTGATAGGTTTAGGCTTAGGGGCAAAGGCAGGAGGGAGAAGGAGATGCTCAGGTGCCCTGGAGGACACGCACCACGCTTGACAGGCTGAGGGCTGGGCACGGCATCCACCACTCTCCAGGTCCCCCTGGAGACCATAGCCAGCTCTGGCCAGCCCCAGCAGTTACCTTTCCTTGTCTTTCCTGTGTCTTTCCAAGGTTTTCTGGGATATGAATCAGCTCAGAGAATGTTTTTGACCCAAAAAAGAGTGTATGTATTAAGCAGCACATCTGTCTGTAGCCTTTGCTCTGTGAGATGTGGAATCAAAATGTGCCTGAGGATCTTCAGCCAGAGCTGGGATTTCTTTTGCAATGAAAAGGTCTGTAAACAGTGAAACATTTAAAAATTAATAATTAAAATCCAGTCTGTGCAGGAGACTGGCCCAAGGCTGGAGGCAGCAGAACCGCAGCTGGGGAGGTGGTGGGAACCTGGGGGTGACAGAGAAGGAGCAGCAGGACCGCATTCATCCCCCTGAGAAACAGCCTTTGCTGCTGCTGCATCTTGATCGGAAGGTTCCCACAGAGAAAATGCTGATACCAAGATGAGTCCTGATAGAGGATGGGACATGGGTGGTTCTTGGTGCCAAAATCATGCCCACCAGTGGGGCTGAAGGAAAGGTGTATCCCAGATCCCAGGAATGCTCCTTGTATGCTGGAGGGTGAAGGGGATGGAGTAACTGGGACTGCTTCAGAGCACTGGGGGCACAGCTGAGGTCCAGTCAGACTGAACAGGACCTGCTGGTGTGCAGGGTGGCTCCCGTGGTGTGAGGACACACGGCCTGGCTGTCCAGCAGTGCTGCTGGGCTTGCAACGGCTCATAAAAGAGCAGGAAATGAAGGAGGAAGGTGGTGTGCTTTAACCAAGAAAGTGTCACTTCATCAAGGATTTCCCATGTGCTTTTACTGCTGTAGTGGGGCTGTACAAGGTATAAAGAGAGCCACTGTCTCTGACGGTCAGCGTGGCCCAGGGCAAGGTGGAGACCTGCATGGGGGACAAGCTGGAGCAGCTCTGGAGAGGGCAGATCCCATTTAAAGCGCAGCTCTCAGGTTGGTGTAGTGCTTGTGTGTGCTTTAAACCCTGGAGGGCCCCTCTGGTCAGCTCCTGCTGCTCCTGGGCTGGCCTTGAGTGGTGGCAGTGGCTTCAGCCAAAGGCAATCCCGGAGCTTTGATCCAGAAGCTGTTTGTGCCCTCGGATCCCCCAGCTCCTTGTGCTGAGCTAATTCCTGGGCTCATGTCTCCCGAGCTCCCGCTGCGGCACAGTGTGACAGGGAGCCACGTCTGTGCATGCCAAGGATGGATGCTGAGCTCTGGCAGGGCAGCCCCGTGGCCCTCGTGGAGCTGTGCTGAGCAAGGATTTCCTCCTGCGTCCTGTTGAGGGGGCTGGGCTTGGCTCCTGCAGAGGGTGGTTTGCTTCTCTGATGGACCTCCGGGAAGTCTCTGTGGAAAACTGTTTATTTGTGGAAATGCAGCTCCGTGGGCCACAAAAGTGGAAGAAAACACCCAGCCCATTGCTCTTGGGATTTTCTTTCCCAGCTGATTGATTACTTCTCCTCATTGGAGACCCATCCCGAGCTGGTGTTTGGGTCTGCTGTCACAGCAGTGATTAACTGAGGAGCCACTAACTTCCGGCAGGAAAATGTTATTTTCCACTTCAGCATTTGGACGAAGGCCTGGGCAGAAAGGAAAGCCCCCCTGTTGCCTTGGCTGATGAGAGAATGAGCCCCTCTGTGTGTGTCAGCTCTGAGGCTGCCCTGGGCGCCTGCAGGGTTGGGCCCCATTCCAGCCCCACGAGGGCAGGACCAGCAGCAGAGCATCTGTATCCAAAGCAGAGTGGCCAGCAGGATTAGAGGAGCGATCGTCCCCTGTGCTGGCTCTGCTGGGGCACCTCAAGTGCTGTGCCCAGTTCTGAGCCCCTCGCAAGAAAGGCATTGAGGGGCTGGAGTGTCCAGAGATGGGAACAGAGCTAGGGAAGGGGCTGGAGCCCCAGGAGCAGCTGAGGGAGCTGGAAAGGGGCTCAGCCTGGAGAAAAGGAGCTCAGGGGGGACCTTGTGGCTCTGCACAACTCCCTGCCAGGAGGGGACAGCCAGGTGTGGGTTGGGCTCTGCTCCCAGGCAAATATCAGTAGAACAAGAGGAAATGGCCTCAGCTGTGCCATGGGAGATTTGGGTATCAGGAAGAATTTCTTCACTGGAAGAGTTGTCGGACACTGGAGTGGGCTGTCCAGGGAGGTTTGGAGTTCCCATGCCTGGAGGTGTCCAAGAACACCTGGCCATGGCACTCGGTGCTCTGGGCTGGGTGACACGGTGGTGAATAGGTCACAGGTTGGACTTGATATTGGAGGGCTTTTCCAACCTGAGTGATTCCTTAGTGTCAGGGCTCTGCAGGCGCTGGGGATGATGAGGGCTGTGTACCCCGAGTGCAGCCATCCAGCCCCTTCTGCGCAGAGCCCGGCGTTCGCTCCGACCTCCCCTCGCTCGTGCGGCTGGGCAGAGCAGGGGACCTGAGCTGGCTGGGGAGGGAACGGCACCGCTCCCCTGTGCTTCTGCTCCTTTGGGGAAGGCTTAGATCTCTCCCTCCCAGGTGGCACCAGGCTGGTCAGAGCCGTGCTGGGAACCAAGAGTCAGGGGCAGCTGGGAGGCTTTCCCAGGGAGGTGCGCTGCGACACGGGACCCAGCTGAAGGGTGGTTGTCACAGCAGCTCCGGGGCTTCCACGTTTGGTCCATGTTCCATCACCTGTTTGGCAGGTCTGCCAAGGACTGTGCTGGGTGTCACCCATCACTGACACCACTTCCATGATCAGCAGCCTCGGAGCCAGCCTTAATTAAACTTATCTCGAAGTAGCAAATCCATCAGCTGCCATCAAAAGTGAGGGTCTGATGCTGTTTAGCTCAGGTCTATACATCTGTGTACACCGTAAAGGGCAAAATATGACTTGGCTTTTATTACTTTAATTAAAACATGAGTGAAGAGTATGAGATTCGTATTAAATTGTATTTTCCTGGCTGCTGTGGGAAGGAGCTAACTGATCTGATTACCATGAAGATTACAAACTATCAAAGTGAAAAAGAGCTTTTAGCAAGTATTTCATATTAAACCTTCAAACATAACACTTTAAGAATAATTATAGTTGTATTACTGGAAAATGATTCATGAATTCTGAATAAATATAAGACCCTTAAAGGGAAATGTTCCAAGACCACAGTTTTCATTGCAATCTGATGAAATTTAGTATCATTTTGTAGCTGTAGAACAGAATGAAAAAAATATGTACATAGACTGTATTGAATATATGTCAGACTAAACTAATGAGATTTTTTACATGAACTCTGAGCGCGAACGCAGACAAATGGAATAGCCATCCTCATTTTCTATAATAGAAAGCACCAAAAGGGAAGGCAGAAAGGATCTTACCACTCTCAAGTCTTTATTCCAGCCTTGATTGTTAAATAATATATTTTAAGTTCTCATATCTTGCCCGCAGAATGTTTGAACTGACACTAATGGGTACGTAAGAGAAAAGAGTGAGCTCTAAAAAAAAAGTGAGGACAGGCTAGGATTGGGAATTTTATCAGTATTCTCACTGGGCTGTAATAAAGATACTTTTCACACAATACAGTGAATGTTTACAGCAGACAGTTTAGTTTCCTTCCAACAATTATGAGAGGAATTGAATCTCAGGAAATGTTAGTTTTTGCTAAAATTAGACATAACAATAAAGATACCCCTGAAAGTTTATTAAGGAGGAAAAAAAAAATCAGTCTCTGGAAGACAATTTAGCAAATTTATTTTAAGAATTCCAGATGACTTCTAAACAAAACCACACACCTACGTGGCACTGAGGGCTCAGGCTCCCCATGGGAGCTGCTATTCTCCTGTGAAGCTTTCTTTCCCAGGCTTCATGAATGCCTAGTGCATTTTGGAAGCAAATATCCAAAAGGTGTTTGTTTCCAGGCTGGATCCAGCTGCAGGACGATGCCCGTCACTTCTGCAAGCAGATGGGGCAGCAGGGAGCAGCAGGTCACATTTTGGGGGTACAATTCAGGGTGCTGCAAGCCTGGGAACTCACACTGGTATTGGGAGCAAGTTCCTGGGCACCTGAATGCAACTTCAGGGAGGATCTGACCATGCTCAGACAGAGATGCTGGCAGTCCAAAACCAGGTAAANAAAAAAAGGGAAGATACTCTGTAAAGTGCAGGAAACTCTTGAGTGCTCCGAGCAGTTCATGTGATGGTGTTTAATTTTTGAAACATGGCAAGTGGAACATGTGGTGAAATTCTGCCTGTCCTGATTTCCAGACTTCTGCATCGAGGAGTGCTGCAATATCCCTGTTAGAGACACCTGCTTTCCTTTCCTTTTGGCCATGCAATCCTTGATTTTTTACTTCTGTCTCACTCTGTTTCAGTCGGGAAAGAGATTCCTTTTATTTGATATCAAGAATAGGGGTGGTGAAAGCTGATGCAGCTTAGCTTGCAGCCAAACTTAGCTAGTAATCTTCCTCAAAAGGATGTGTCCCATTTTGTTGTATTTGGGGTCAGACTGGGCTGATGCTTTTTGGTAACACCAAGTGGCCCTTGAGGTGCTGCCCAGTTTGGTACTAGAATTGGCAACAGAAGCACTTGGCTCTGAGTCATCCCATGTTTATGGAAATATCTAGGCCTTGTGTGGGCTTGGTTTGACAAACAGCAGCTGCAGCCCTTGAGTACACCAGGAAAATGTGAATTTTTACCATGGGCTTGATGTTTTGGCTTTGTTATGTGCAGCCCTGGTGTGCTCAGAGCCTCGCCCTCCTCTCCATCAGCATCTCTCCCTCTCATTTTGACTCTTCCACTTCTGCCCAGTTTTTTGGAACAGTTCAGGTTCTGCCTGGTGTTTCCAAACCAGTGAAAATAACAGAAAGACATCTCCAGCTGCTCAGTGAATGGAGAGTTTCAGGTGGTTTGGCCCCTGGAGAGCTGGGGCTGGGTTTCCCTTCTGACCTCATGCCTTGGGTGTTTGGTTGGGCCTTCTGGTCGTGGAATGAGGGTTGGGCTGGTGTGGATGTGAGCCCTCCTGCACGCTCTTTTCCCCTGCAAAGCCATGCCCTGTGTCCACAAATGCTGTCCATGGCCTCTAGATCTGCCAGTGCCAGCGCTGGAGTTGGTCCCTGATACAGGCTCCTGGCTTTGAGCAGCAGATTGATGCCATGGCTGTCCTTCTAGATGGACAATTGTCCTTACTTTGGGGAAATACTGCTATTTTGATTATTAAGAAAGTGGTTTTCCTTTTTGCCTTCCTCCTGAAAGGATGGTTCCTGCTCTAACTGCTCATTTTGTCCAGGTTACTTAATGCTTTAGAAGGAATTTGATGAGTGTCTGATTTAGGGCATAGATGAGCCTCTCCCAGCCATGTGTGTGTTCCTGCCTTTTTTTAGATACCATATATAAGGCCTGGTTTTATTAAAGAAAAAAAAAGTTGTTAAAATTGTTAAAGATAAAATCTGTTTGTTTCCCAAAATTCACATATTGGAGGCTTAAGGCTGAGATTTTCACGCCTACACCGGGGATTTGGATACTTGGCCATGCACCACGTTCCAGTTCTCACAGTTCTGTCACGAGTCTCTTGGTGCTTCCTGCTTTCCCTGACAGCCCCAGCACCTTTGTGCTCCTGTGACATGACAGCTTCTGCTTTGGAAGAGGGAGGAAAAGAACAAAATTCTTGGAGCTGTAGCTGTGAAGGAAGAGTCATAATTGTGGCTCTCAGTAAGTGCAAAGGAGGTGGAGAGAGATCCTGTGTGATTATCATGGGATGCTGTGGGTGGGAAGGGACCTTCAAGTTCCCATGGTTCCAGCCCCTGCCATAGACAGGAGCACCTTCCACTACCCCAGGGTGCTGCAAACCTCCTCCAGCCTGGCCTTGGACACTTCCAGGGATCCAGGGGCAGCCACAGCTTCTCTCACCTTGACATCGCATGGACTGGGAGTACTGGGAGTACTGGGAGTCCTGGGTTCAGGGGCTGTGGTCAGTCAGAGGTTGGACTTGATGATCTCGGAGGTCTTCTCCAACCTCATTGATTCTGTGGCACGTTGCTGAGTTGTGCATATTTGGGATCTGCACAGAGTGAGACATCCCAAAGCCATCCCAAAGCCATGGTTAATCCGTCACAGACCTGCCCTGGCCAACCAAACCCCGTCACTGCCCCTGGAATTGGGTCAATGCTCTCTCCACCCCACCTCAGGGTTTGCTTTGGCAGAGCTGTTTGGCTTTGGCACATCTCCCATGTGCCGGAGCCAGATTTGGGGGCTGAGGGTCTTTGGGATAACATGGGAAGCGGATTTATCACCCTGGTGACTTCAGTTAATTTCCTTTCCCCAATTCAGCAGCTTCCTGGCAGCCTGAAATATTCAGCAGTGGAGGGATGAGTGAAGAATTTCAAGCTGCTCTTGGGGGTAAAAAGTAGAGAAGGGAGGGAAGAAGGTGACATTTTATAAAGTTGTGGTACATTCTTAATTTTAATAAAATAAATATATATTAAAAAAAAGGTAAGCAGCACCTCAGCTGCTGAGGTGACAGGCGCTTAAGAAGCACTGACTAAATACATAAAACATATTTGCTGAAGGCATTTGTTGTTGGAAGTTTAAACATTAAACATGCCTTCTTCATCTGATACCATAATAAAGCAGGGATGTTCAAAGAGCCATTAGTGGTGCTCTGACTACAGCTTTACATCTTCACTCGTGTACCAGGGAACCTGCATTACATCAGCAATGCCTCAGTGAGTTTTGCCCCCAGGAGGGAGGGATTTCATCGTGGGCTGGGGCTTTTTTTGTGGTGCATTTCCCTTTTCCCATCCATGGATGTGGCTGTTTTGGTATTGTTTCCCTTGTCAAGTGCTGGGGCAGGTCCAGGGGAGGCAGCAGCTCTGCTTTTGTCCCACTGTCCCCAGGCTCAGTAAGTGCTGGCTCGGGGCCTGATGAGACAAATAAACAGGTTTGCGCATTTAGGTTTTTAAATTACAGGCTAAGGAGGAACACAGATACTCAATCCATTAAGAAATAACTAGGTGGGTGATTCAGTACCATTTGTGTAAATGGCACTAACTCTGGTCTGCCTGCACAATTTATTAATACTTCACGGGATGAAAAAAAAAATTATTTTAATCTCATAATGGATGATGAGCTGTGAAATTGCTTCTGCAGCAGCTGGGCACCCTGGAGGAGGTGCTAGATTGCAGCACATTATGCAAGCCATCCCCACATCCCTGCCTTCCTCGTGCTAATCACACACATCAAATCTGGGTGATGGGGAGGGGGGGAAGCTGCTTCTGCTGGGGTTTCTTCCTTTTTGATTTTTTAGTATCTGCAGTTTTCTTGTCAGTTTGCTTTGGGGTCCCAAGCCTGGCCGGGGAGTGTGAGGGCTCAAATCTGAGTGGTTTGTGATGATG
Organism: Donacobius atricapilla; assembly: GCA_013397315.1. Classification (NCBI taxonomy): domain Eukaryota; kingdom Metazoa; phylum Chordata; class Aves; order Passeriformes; family Mimidae; genus Donacobius; species Donacobius atricapilla. Next base: position 295,444 of record WBMY01007072.1, on the reverse strand, counting down.
CTCTGTACTTCAAAGTTGTTGGCAACAGGAAATAACAAGAAATTCAGCAAAAATGCTGGGTCTTGGTTTCATCTGGCTGATACCCACACTGAGAATGGAAGTGTACCAAGAGCTCTTACTGCTCTTTGCTCTGCCTTTATAGGTCTGGGACCATGAGCAGGACCAACATCCTGAGTGCTGTGGAGTTCCCACACTAAAAGCAGAGTCTGGGGTTAAGAACTTTGGTTCTGTGTGGGAAGATGGAGCCGAGCACGGGGTAGTGGGGGGAATTTAGGAAAAAATTATAATTGTCCCTTTAGCTCCAGCGTGGGATCCTGAGCATCGGGGATGTGCTCTTGGGAGTGTCTCTGGTGCCTGGCCTACACCACTGCTGGTGTGCTCTAGGTGGTGAGGGCCATGCAGGGCCTCTTTGTGAAATGTCTCTCTGCTGATGAGAGAAAAAAACCCAAACAGGGTATATTTGGGGGGGAAATGGGTTGCAGATGGGTTGTGTTGCCATTGTGGCTTTGCTGAGGGACCTTGCTGCAGACCACAACACCCCAGAGCAGAGGGTGGCTGTGAATGCCACATGCCATGAGCAGGACATGTCTTTTGAGATGAAACTCTGGAAAAATGTGGTGCAAAAAATCATCTTTGTGAAGTGTGGCACAAAGGATTTGTTTAATCCCTTAACTCCACTCGCTCAGTTTTGAGCACAAGGGAAATACTCTAAGACAAAATCTGAAGGGGAACAAGCATGGTACAGAGTGGAGTGTAGTTTCCTTCCTGCTCCGGGTCCTTCTGGCTCCGAAGCCATGTTGAATTAATTTCTTAGAGTGCTTTTTGCTAATTCTTCCTTGCCTGTGCCTGGTTTTGGTCTGCCTTATCCCCTGACCTGCTTACAGTGCATTATGCAGCATTGTGTAACATACCCCAGGCTCAACACCCTCCACCAAATCCATCCAGCCCAACAATGGATTGCTGTGAGTGCACTGAGCTCATTATGCAAGTTCAGTATGCCATGAGACAAAAAAGCCAATTATGTAAAACCTGTACTCAAATAATTCCCTGAAATGCGTGGTGTTCTTGAGTAGAATATGATATTCCTTGTATTCACTTGGAGACAAGATCCTAGGAAAGAAATGAGTTTATATTTGTCTGGCCTAGCCAGTCTAATTTTAGATCCCATTGGCTGCTGTCTCACTGGATGCACAGTACCTTTAATACATTTTAAAACCAGGAAAAAATCATTATAAACACTTTTAAGGAGACTGATTGTGAGGCAGATGACAGAGGCTGCTCTTTGCCAGCATGGAGCAGAGCTTGCACATCTCCTGGCTTTGCCTGGAGCACTGCCACATTTGCTCTGAGAGACTGGGGAAGAACAGCCGCGAAAACACGCAGTGAAAGGAAGCAGTTCCCTCGTCAGCGTGGGTAGGTAAAGGAAAAAGAGATGAGGTGAGCTGCTAGTCTGGGTCATTCAGGAGAAACTGTGCATCAAACGTGCCCCCCAGCCCCAGCCCTGCATGTGCAGGTACAACAAAGGGTTTTCAGAGCCCTGGTTAGTGCTGGTGGTTGTGGAAACCAATATTAAATTCTTCTGAAAATGCTGTCAGCAGGAACTGAGCCTTAATATCCCATCTGGATAGGGCTTGGAGCAGCCTGGGATAGCAGGAGGTGTCCCTGCCTGTGGCAGGGAGCAGAACTGGGTGAGCTTTAAGATCCCTCCCAACCCATTCCATGATTCCACAACCCATCTGTCTGGGAGCTGCAGGTCTCTGTGGCAGGGATGAGGCGTTGCCGCACAGAGGTGGCACCTGGTGGCACGAGAAGGTGGCCCTAGAGGGACAGCTGTCCCAGCAGGCTCACCTGGAGCTCCCTCTGGGACGTGTGGGGTGCAAGCAGAGTCCTGCCCTGCCCTTCCTACGAGGCAGCTGCTGCCTTGCCGTGAGAGCAAGAAAGGCTGAGATGTCTGATTACATTTTTCTTCCTCTTTATTCCTGGGGGTTTCTACTTCTAAAACTCATTTTTGTCTGTGTCACCAGGGGATTAGGGGTCTGTCTGTCTCTCTTTCCTCAGGAGGATAAACACAGCACTCCTAATCCTTCCTGCACCCCTGCCTGCTGCACTGCTGCCCCTTCCATCTATATCTGCCTTTATGGAAACCGTAACCTTTGCTTGAACCGGAGATTTTCCTGAACAAGAGCCCTTTGGGATCTGAGTGGGCTTTCCTGGATACATTTTTAATAAACACAATAATTTGACTGCAAACCCATTACCTATCCCCTGTTTGTTCTATGGGATAGTCATTTCCATGCCTGCAAAAGCCACTAACTCACAGGGCAATCAAAGGAGGAATGACAACCAGGATAAAATTGGTCTGTGTTGTGATAAACCCGTCCATCCTCACATTGTGCTCTGGAGCTTTATGTACTGCCTATAAATTATGGCCTCAAAAAGATACTAAATCCTTAGAAAAAATGAAGTCTAATTGTAACTATATTTTTGTTTTCCATTTTGGTTTATGTACAGTATATGACTTCTGCAGAGACATTTTTATTCCAGGAAAATGACAGGCCAATAAGAAGCCATAATTGCACTGATTTTTAGAAGTGCCTGCATTACTACAGATCTGATGTACTGCAAGACATGAATCAGAAAAATTCTATTAAAAAATCTCTTGAATGGTTGACACAGGAGTATTATCCACGATGATTAATTTGACTTGGTCATTATGAACACAGACAAGTCTGACAAAATTGCATTTCATTCCCCACTGAATTCATAAAATCACTGTACACATAATAAGAAGTTATAGTTCTCTGCTATCCACTATTCTTGACAGGATTCCAGTTCTGGATAAGATACTGATTAAAAAAAAAAAAAAAAACAGAGGGAAAGAGAGAGAGTTTGGAGCCTTTTTAAAAGCCTACAATAAGGCTGATTTCTTTTGCTATAAATTGTTCATAGAACTCCATTATTTTTAGCTTTTTTTGGTGAAGTGATGATGCAGGTCACGAGCAGCTTGGACAATATCAAACCCAACTGTGAGCTTGTGGTTCCATGGGAGGGGATGCAGCAGAGTGGCCAGGCTGAATCTCAGGGTGTTCCATCCTTCAGATAGTTATAATTAATTGGTACCTTATTCTTCATTTCCCTCCCACACAACAGACAGGTTGAGGCCAGAGTGTCCTGAGAATGTTGTTTCTGGCCTTAGCAGCATGTAAAATAACCCCCAAAATGCAGAACTGGATGCAAGCCTCCAAATTTTTTTTTTTATTTTGATGTGAACTGAGATTTTCTGTTCCCTGTGGATATTGTTCCCTCCACAGCCCCACCCTGCTGAGCACCACACCACAGCCTTCCCTTTGCCACTGTGGCAGCTTCCCAAGGACATCCAAGGTTATTAGGACAGGCAAGGATGTTTAGGACCCTCTTGTGGACAAATGGCTTTATGAAACATGTTTTTTTGTAAAAGGCATAGAAAAGAGGCCTTTCTGAGCTGTCAGATTCAGTTGGAACCATCCAGGCTTTGGGAAGAGCTGTGGCTCCAGGACTGCATGGGATCTACAGGAGATGGGAGAAGGTCAGCTCATGTAAAGTTTAAAGGTATAAACATCCCACAGATTCAAAGGTGAAGCCATCCAGAAGAGCTGGGATTGAGCTGGGAATGGATTTGTGCTGCAGTTGGAGCATAGAGTCTGCATCAGAGCAATGCCTAGAGTGGGAGAAATGGAGAGAAACAGGGAGTGGGGAGGTGTGGGATTGATCTTTGGGACAACAGCACTTGCTTGAGGTTTTTCAAGAGAATAACCTTTGCTCTGGGGACAGGCAGGGAGAGCTGGGAATGCTCACCTGGAGAAGAGAAGGCTCCAGAGAAATCTGAGAGTCCCTTCCAGGGCCTAACGGGGCTCCAGGAGAGCTGGAGAGGGAGTGGAGACAAGGGATGGAGGGACAGGACAAGGGGGAATGGCTCCCAGTGCCAGAGGGCAGGGCTGGATTGGATATTGGGAATAAATTCTTCCCTGTGAGGGTGCTGAGAGAAGCACAGGGTGCCCAGAGAAGCTGCGGCTGCCCCTGGATCCCTGGAAGTGTCCAAGGCCAGGCTGGACAGGGCTTGGAGCAGCCTGGGATAGTGGAAAGCATCCCTGCCTGTGTCAGGGGGTTTGGGAAAAGATGATCTTTAAGGTCCTTTCCAACCCAAACTATTCAGTGATTCTATGATTTTAAACCCCTCTACTCCGGGTATAGAAGAGGAGCACACACAGAGGGAGGAAAAGCCCACTTTCCCACAGGCTCCCTGCTGCTCTGCTGTGCCCCCAGCCTCTTGCTGAATATTGTGCAGACACTTCCAGGGCACATTTCTGTTCATGCAAGAACTCATTTTTCCCTTTTCAACAGCACTCCCTTAGTAAAAAACCTGAGCATGTGAAAATTAATGTAGCAGGGGCTGGGAACATTTCAAAGACAATTTGTAGATTGTATGTGACTGACTGTTAATAAATACTTCTTTTTCCAGTATTTATCCATCTCTCTCCACATAATTCATTGACCCTGGTATTCACGCAGATCTCTGTGTGTGAGGATGAGGCAAATCAATTCCCATTCCTAAGACCCAGAGCTGCTGACACAGAAAATCAGCGCTGCTTCCCTTCTTGGCATGGGGCTTTGGGAATCATAGGTGTGAACAGGAGCCCTCTGCCATCCCTGCCTGGAGAAGGGGTGATGGAAGGGGCAGCCCCCCTGGCCACCCCACAGGAAGCACCCATCCATTTCCCTTGCTGGCCCCAGGGTATTTATCTGGAGTTTGCGATGTCCCAAGTGAGTTCCACTTCCTCCTGCCACCTCAGCTGACATTTCTGTCCCTTTGGCTTGAGTGCCATGAGATGAGCAGAAAACCTCTCTGCTTTCTGTGCCGGAGAAACACATCAAAATCGCTCTCTTGCAAACAGGATCGTGCCTGTGTGAGTAGTGGGTGTAGTGGGAGAGGAGATTAAAGGCTTTTGAGGAAATACAGGCAGCTGGTCTTCAGGAAGCTTCAATTTTACCTTTTTCCTTGTGTTTAGACTCTTTCTGTGGCTCAAGGTGTTCCTCAACCTGGTGTTCCCTGCAGTTGCTGTGGCCAGTGGCACATGGCAAATCTTTGAGATGTGTGTAGGGAAAAGGGAATGTGTGTGTATGGCACATTCCTCTGTGTGCTTCTCTGTCTCCTGACTCCACCTGACACATCATCCAGCTTTGGAAAAATTGATCCCCCCAAAACCACCTGGCTGCTTGTCTGCAGCTCCTTCCCTGTGTGGTGCTGGTGGGAGGGTGCTCTCCCTGGGATGCTGCCCTCAGCCCTAGGACTGGGGTCCTGCTGGGAGTGGGCTGGGGGCATTGCCATCACTGCTCGTGGGATGGTGTGGGCACCCCATAACCTCCGTGTGCTCCTTGTGCACGCCAGGAGCCCAAGCTGCAGCACCGCTCAGCCTCACAAATATCAATGTTTTCCTCACTTTGCAGACTTGCCGGGCTGGTTTGGGTCTCTTTAGGTCCATCTCATCTCTGAAGTGTCAGGAGGGTCACTGAGCTTTTGCATTAGCTTCAGGAGAAACCCAGTTAGATGAGGGATGGCACAGAGTCCATGGTGGTTTGTGTCACCAGGATAGATTGCACCAGCCTCCCTATTTCCTTGTACCTTCCCAAGAACAAATGTTCTCTCTCAGGCTCGCATTTACTGTTGAATGCTTTTTGACAGGGCAAATATTTACCTGCAGTAATACTGCAAATCTTTATCCTTCTCACTGTGGAGAGCATTTCTCTGAATCAGTGCTTGGCTGCAACTCCTGGATCCTCATGGATAATCACACAGAACATGACTCTGTGGAGAATTGGGGTCGCTGGACATTTGCCATGCTGCCAAGGAGGAGAATGGTTTCCCAGGTCCTTGGTCAAGCCATGTCCTCTGTGATTAATACCAACAAGCAGTGCAGAGGTGGTGCTGACTGGCTGTGGAGTGTTTTCTAAAGGAGGACAGCACTTTCCTCCCCTTCCAGGAGAGGAAAGGCAGGAGGAAGCTAAAGGCATCATTTATAGACATGCTCAGCACTTGCCTTGCTGAGCCACCTGCGTTCGAATCTATAGTGTCTTTTAGAACATGGCTCTGTGGCTTTGGCTGAGTGACAGCTGCTCCCTACGAGCTGCATGGCATTCAGACGTCCCTTGGGCCATCCTCCTCTTTGCTGCAGTGCTGGGAATGCTGCCCCAGGCTCAGGAAGGTTCTGTTAGGGGATGGCTGCTGGGAGCTTGCCAGGACTTGGCTTTATTTACAGTCCAGGAGGAGGTGCAGCACAGGAGGAAAAGGTGAAGGAGCAGCAACACCAAGGGTGGTTTTGTGTCTGTGGCAGAGGGTGAGCAGGGTCACTGTGCCCATCAGGCCACAACTCACAGATGTGCTCTGTGTTTGCAGCAGAGGAGCCACCTGCCATCGACAGACACGTCCCCAAAGCTGCCTCCCTCCTGGGAGCCTTCTCCTGCAGGTCCCAGGCATCTGGGATGCCTCCTGTCCATCTCTGTCTCCCTTTCCTGAAAAGCAGCAGGGAATACAGCAAGCCTGGGAGATCTTGGCACGCTGTCCCTGTGGTGGGGAGCAGCGTTGGCAGGAGCCCACACTGGGATTTCTCCAAGACCTGCAGGTGCTTCTGGCAGCTCAGCAGCAGAGCCTGGCTGTGCCGGCCAGCCCCTGCTCTTGCAAGGGGTTCAGGAATTCTGCCTTTCCTCTCAAATGATTCTGAATAACATGGCCCCAGCCCCGTGCTGTGAGCTGGGAGGGAGCAGTCAGTTACCTGTCCTGACTCCTCTTGGTCCTGGACATGGCCCAAGTGTCACCTTGTCAGGAACCAGAGTCTTTCTCCCCATCACAATCCCCCTCATCACCTCCCTTCCAGTCCTCTGCCTTCTGACCCTGAATCTACCGTTGGGATGGAGATGGGACCCCTGCTCAGACTTGGATTTCAAGATGGAAAAATTACTTTTAAAAGACAATTTTGCTGCTGTTGGAGGTTGGTTGTGCCTGCTGTGAGGCCATCCTGTGCAAGTATAGGGCAGAACCAGGTGCTGAGGCCCTGGCACAGAGCAGCGGTGGCTGCCCCATCCCTGAAGCGTCCAAGGTCAGGTTGGATGGGGATAGTGGGATAGTGGAAGATCTCCCTACCCATGGCAGGAGGTTTGGAATGAGGTGATCCTTTGGGTCTCTTCCCAGACTATTTTATGATTCTGTGATAACTCCAGGAGCATGCTGAGGGCAGTTAGATCCTATACAACCCCTATAGCTGGTGCACAGGGATACCTGTGGGGCAGGGGGTCACTCAGAGGAGGGGCACTGACCCCTCTCTAACAGGATCTGGCTCTATCATGTGTCTCCACCCCATTGCAGGGCTTTCCTGCTCCAAGCAGCACCCGGCATCTGCCCAGCAGCACCAGCCACGAGAGGGTTTGCAGGACGAGCCTTGTTGTTTCAGCTGATTTCAGTGTTTTAATCTGAAGAGGAATAATGTGCAATCACAACAACTGTCATCTGTTTGACAGTGGAAAATCCTCGATCTTTTTTTGTGCACAGTAAATGGGCAGCCATTCAGCAGCACAAGCTGCTCGGAGTCCTGGTGGGATGAATGGCTTCAGACCAGCCCGCTAATCTAATTTGTAATGTATCCTTAGAACGTATAATTGGCTGCTTAATTTAATTCAAATTAACATAAGAATAGGAAATATAATCTGCCACAGAGCACACATGGTGGTGGAGAGGAGCGTTGGGTGCTGCTGCAGAGGGGTTGAGGGGACAGCTCTGTGCACGCCATGGGCCATCACTCCCTGTGGGGACAGAGGTGTCACTGTGGACACGTCAACATGCACAGTGTGTGACAATAAATCACCGCTTTGCCCAGCCTTCTGAGTGTGTCTGTGTGCCTCATGTCCCTTCCTTATCCCTCTGACCATCTCTTCCAAGCACACGTAGAGAGAGGGCAGCTTAGCTTGCTTTGGGGAGCTGGCTAGCGACAGGGTGTGAACGCTGGCAGGCACCAACTCTGATTATGTTGATTGGATATTGTCTAATCTGATTTTGATTGTGTACAGCTTTGATTGTAATTTTGATACGTCTGCAAAAATGCTGTAGCTATTCGGAAAGCTTTGTGATTTAAACAGGTCTCTTTTTTTCTTTTCTCTCTTTTTTTCCCCTGGGTTGAATAGAACAGAGGCAGAAACGTGCCTGGGGGTGAGCAGGGTGCTGGGGCTTTGGGACTCTGTACAAAACCACCTCAAAGCCCTTAGGTGAGCTGCTCTGCAGCTACACAGGGGACTCGTAGTTTTGAAGATAGCTTTAGGAAACTTTGAGTGGGTTTTACATAATTTAGTTAAGTACAGCAAAGCCACTTGCTTATATACCTGATACCAAAATAAACCAGTTGGAGGAACAAGTTTTCTGTGCAATGATTTATTTAAATCCCTTTCTGTAAAGCATGGAGAAAAATCCTCTTAAATAACTGGGAAAGAATCAGTGTACCTCAAGGAGCATAGCCCGAATGGAAACCTAGCTACGGGATGTATTAAATGGGATCTCTCTGTCTGCCTTGAGTACATCCCCTCAGCCCACCGCCATCCCTGTGGCATAACAATGGCAGACAGAAGCTGACTGGAAAAGGAGCTGGGCTTCAATTTCCCCTGAACAGTAACAGTGGGTACAGAACTCTCATGGCCCAGGCTCTCTTTTGTGTTTTGGTCATGCTCTTCTTTCCCTACAGACAGTGAGAATCTCAGGCAAACATAAAGGTTTGGGTCAGATATGCAGAACCTGCTCTTGAATCACAGAATCATCAAATGGGTTGGGCTGGAAGGGACCTTAAGGCTCATCTGATTCCAGTTCCCTGCCATGGGCATTATCCCAGGGTGCTCCAAGCCGTGTCCAGCCTGGCCTTGGACACTGCCAGGGATGCAGGGGCAGCCACAGCTGCTCTGGGCACCCTGTGCCAGGGCCTCCCCACCCTCACAGGGAAGGATTTCTTTTCAATATCCCATCTAACCCTGCCCTCTTTCAATGTGCAGCCATTAACCCTTTTCCTGTCTCTCCAGCTCTTGGAACCCCTTTAGGCACTGGAAGGGGCTCTGAGCTCTCCCTAGAGCCTTCTCCAGACTAAGAAACCACAGCTCTGCCAGCCTGTCCCCAGAGCAGCAGGGCTCCAGCCCTTGGAGCATCTTTGTGTCCTCCTCTGGAGCTCCAGCAGCTCCATGTCCTTCTCCCAGTGTGGCCCCAGAGCTGCAGGCAGCCCTGGGCGTGCCGAGAGGGGAGGAGAGAGGCAGGGTCCCCTTGCTGCCCTGCTGCCCAGCTGTGGGGTGAGGGTTAGGGTTAGGGTTTCTGGGCTGCCAGGGCACAGGGCTGGGTCCTGTCCAGCCTTTCCTCCCCCAGAATCCCCAAGTCCTTCTCTCACAGGGCTGTTTGCAATATTTACCTCCCCTGGTCTGTACTCCTGCCTGGATCACCCTGGCACAGGAGCAGCTCCTTGAACTTTGTGGAACCTCGTTAAGTTCCTGTGGCCACATTTCTCCAGCTTGTCCAGGCCGCCCTGGATGACATCGTGTCCTTCTGCTCTTTCTGCTCCTTTCTGCAGTGCAGGAGGGAAGGCGAGAGGTGTGGGTTCAGCTTAGCAAGGATGAGCCTATTCCAGCCCCAGCTGTGGGTGAAGCAGGAGTGAGCCCCTGCTCTGACACCCCACAGAGCCAGGGCTCTCCCTGGCAGTGCCTTTTCACCAATCCGCAGATCCCTCCTGGCTCCCTGCTGACTCTCCCACTGACTTCTGTACTCAGTTAAACACAGGCTTTATTTTATTTTATTAAGGACTTCTCCACGCAGTCTGTGGTGATGAAGAGCATGAATCCAGGGGTGAGCTCTGGGACAATGGATTATTAAAGCCTACAGTGCTTAACTGGTTTTTTAACATCTGGGGTTTTGCTCTTAAATCAAGTATTAAGTCCAAATCCAACCATGAAACTAGGTGATCTGGGAAATTTAGCTTTAGCATGTGTGTAATACTATAGCTAATCAGAATTTCATGTGCTATAATAATATGTGAAACAGTAGATGTTTAGAATAAGCCTCCTCTGCCAGAGACTCATTATATTCTGTGTTGGTAATTAATAATTTTGGATAGATTCACACGTTATGAAGAAAAAATGGTTTTGCCTGAAGTGAAAATGATTGCACAGGTGCAATAACATATTTTTATATAAATGGGAATGCTTACAAGTAAACAAGCCATGAGAAAACATGGGGAGCAGACAGAGTTCCAATATCTCTGCATGTTCGTGTCACCTCGAGGGGGTGTTACTAGGGAGGTGAGGGAATGCTTTTCCAGATGAAATTTGGGAGGGGATATAGGGAAGGACAACCCTCCATGTGTGGTGAAATCATGCAAGCTTTCTTTAAAGGGTTTTTAAAAAGTGATGACTGTGTTTCCAAATTCCCCTCCCTGGTTGTAGCTTCTGTGCTTGAGTTCTTGAGCATTCTGAGGGAGTTAGGATGAGAAGGAATGGCTTCAACCTGACAGAGGGCAAGGTTAAATTAGATATTAGGGGGAAATGCTTTACTGTGAGGGTGGGGAGGCCCTGGCACAGGGTACCCAGAGCAGCTGTGGCTGCCCCTGCATCCCTGGCAGTGCCCAAGGCCAGGTTGGACAGGGCTTGGAGCCCCCTGGGATAGTGGAAGGTGTCCCTGCCATGGCAGGGGGTGGGACTGGGTGGGCTATAACATCCCTTGTAACCCAAACTGGTCCGTAGTTCTGTGTATTTTGATCCCAAGTAATTGTTATTTATACAGCTCTTAATTCTCACAAAAGCTCTTAAAAATACCAGCTTTAGGCTGGGAGCTGAGCCAGGTGCCCAGAGAGAGACTTTGACCTAGGAAAGGCAGCAGCTGGTCAGGAAGCAGCCGTGCCCTTCCATGGCTGTGGGCCAGGTGTGGAAGTTTCTGCTGAGGTTTGGGGGACTCAGAGATGAGCAGGGATTCAGTGAGGGAGAGGGGACCAAGGGGGTGCCTCAAGTGTCTCCATGGTGTGTTCCTGATGGATGGTGCCGTGCTGCCGCACTCACACCCGGGCTCCTACCTCGTTACAACCTGGTGTGCAGTACTGGAGGTGCCTTTCTTATTACAACAAGCCTGCTTCCACGAGAATCTGTCTTTCTTAGAGCAATAATCGCTTTTCTTTGCTGAAGCAGCAGGGCAGTGACACGTTGCAAAATGTCTCTTTCGTGTTTCAGACGTACAACAGTCAGAATGAGAACAACGAGGACTACGAGATCCCTCCCATCACGCCTCCCAACCTCCCTGACCCATCCCTGCTGCACCTGGTGGACCACGAAGCTGGATACCACTCTCTGTGCCACAGCCTCCCTCCAAACAGCCTGATCCCAGCATACCCCTACCAGAACATGGACCTGCCGGCCATCATGGTCTCCAACATGTTGAGTCAGGATGGGCACCTCCTCTCCAGCCAGCTCCCCACGGTCAGTGCCTTTCCGCTCTCTCTCCCTTTCATCCAGACCACTCTGTGTTTCCAGGGGGGAGGTGGCTGAGCAGGGGAGGGTGTTGGTGATGAGCTGTTTGCCGTGAGGGTTGGGGTGAGTTGGGATGTGTTGGCAGAGAATGCAGTCACCTGCTCACGATGGCAGTTTCATGCTTAGTTTGGTGTCCTCCTGTGCCTCATTAACCACTCAGGATCAGGGCAAAGGGCTTTGCCCCCTGTATGGAACATCCTCCTGTTGCCTTTTTCCCAGCCTGGAAATGACACTCGAGATAATTTTAGTAAGGAAGTGATAGAAAAGAGGATCTTTATTTGAAGGCCTTCAGAGGCAGTTATGGAAAGATGTCCACAAAAGTCCGCTCAGCCCACAGGGGCAAATACATTTTATAGATTTTAGGATAGTTAGGAGGACAAGTGATGCAATTTCCCCCCAGGTCAAGCCCCTTCTCTGGAGCCTCCCCTTGGCACTGGCTGTACTTTGTCCATGAAATGTATCTCCAAGAGTTGTTCTCAACCTTGGTTCCCAGGGAGAACCAGGACAGCACTGGGGCCTTGTACCCCCCAGAGCTTGGAGCTCTGGAATTTGTTTTGTCTTTTTGCCTAGAGAAAGGCCATGGAAAATTACTGGAAAACTAGCTACTAATACAATAGGCTACAGAGCTCCAAATAGACATGCCAAGAATACAGAGAACATAAAAAAGCAAAATCAAAACAGTATCAGTCCCTGAACTAAGCGAAGTGCAGGTGCCCCAGCCCCCATGGCAAGGTGACCAGGCAAAGCCCCAGTGTCCTGTGTCCTTTCCCTTTGCCCCTGTCACCCCTGTCCTGCTCAGGGTGGCCCTGGTGGCACCAGCAGGAGGAGCGCGGATGCTTCCTGAAGGGAAAGCTCTGCTATTGATTTCAGGGGGAACAGGATCCCTCCTTGCGCTCACAAACTCCAGTTGCCTCCCGGCTCACTCCTGGGAAGGGGATACCTTGTAAAGTTTCAAATGACTCGCGCAGGGATAAACTAGGCAGGGATAATGAAGTAAAGTGCAGCTCTGGGAAGAAACTCCAGGGCTAATTAGAGCTTAGGATGCCTCTGCATCAGCAGCACCAAGGAAAGGTTGTGACTTGATTTTGACAGTGATATTGAATTAATACTGCTGCTGTTTAATACCATTTTCCTCCTTATCAGCTTTAGCCCCGTGGTTGGTTTTCGCCATTGTTTCTCTGAGATCATTGATTTTGAATGACACTGATATCAAACAGAGTTAATTTTACTTGAAGAGCATGGCTGGGAGCCTGGCCGTGCCTAGCTGGGGAACGCTTGGTGTTGATTGCTTCAATAGATAAGGCTCTGAAAGGTAGTGATATTTAAATATTTAAATGGGATATTATCTCTTAGTCTAGGAAAATCCCAAGGCTTTCTGAAGTCCTGATGAGTCTCCGAGTTTCATTGTTAGTGTGTTTAAGAGAAATACCATGTTCTGCCCATCAATATTGAACAGAGGCATATTTCTATGGAATTAAATATTACTTAGGGCTCTGTGTTACCTTTTAGGTTCTTAGGTGATTAAAACATTCATTTCTGAGGCAGAAAGAGTCAATTTCAGATGAAATATTTTTCCCTGGTTTAATTTAAAGCACAGCCCCTTTGCCTGACCCCTATTTTCATAACACAATAATTTTATCCCCTGTTGATTGTCTCATTTTTGAGAGGTGATATTGCACTTATAAATCACTTTCTAAAATACCTAAAGAAAAAAAGAAGAGGGGGATTTATTAAGCAGCTTCTCTGTGTCTGAAATAATTTATTTTGGAGTAGTCCTTGGGAAATGTTCTCTTTCTTACTTTATGGTACTGTTTTACAAATGCAGCGCGGTGATGATAAATCAGGGCCGAGCCAGAGAAGATAAGAAGGGGACTTAGTGGGCTGTAAACGTGGAATAGAGAGATTAAGATTTGTTTGCCCCTTACCACGAAAATAAAAAAGTCCAGTGAACCCTGAATTTCTCAGCTGAGAGTGAACTGAAACTGTTCCGTTTTGGAAACCCTCGGAGCTGTGATACATCTTCAGAGGTGCCAGCAGCAAAGGGATCAGGGAGCTGTGCTACAGTTTTAGGTCAGAATTAAATCCTGCCCTACCCTCCCATCACAGCCTTTTTTCCACTGAAGAGTCACACCTTCTGTCCCTTTTGGTGGGGAATCAAGTCTCCCTTTCCTGCAGCAGCAGCCCAGAATGGCAGCGCTGGTCCCAGAGCACACCGACAGCTCCTGTGGGTGCTGAGGGGAGCAGCACATGCACGAGGGAGCACAGAAGAGCTCTGGAGAGAAAGCACATTTTAAACTCATCTAGTTAATACCTAACAGCACCTTCCAGTGCCTTCAGGGGCTCCAGAAGGGCTGGAGAGGGGCTTGGGACAGAGGATGGAGGCACAGGACACAGGGAATGGCCTCCCAGTGCCAGAGGGCAGGGCTGGATGGGAGAAATTCTTCCCAGTGAGGGTGGGGAGGCCCTGGCACAGGGTGCCCAGAGAAGCTGTGGCTGCCCTGGCAGTGTCCAAGGCCAGGCTGGACAGGGCTTGGAACACCCTGGGATAATGGAAGGTGTCCCTGCCCATGGCAGGGGTTTGGAAATACATGATCTTTAATGTCCCTTCCAACCCAAACCATTCTGGGGCTTGTTTGCCAACAGTTCCAGAAAGTGAGGGATTCTTTCACCCAGGCAGTGATGGGAGGCCAGTCTGGGAGTGAGCCTTGCCCGCACTGGGCTCTGAGGAGTGCCACAGTGTGCAGAGGTTTTGGGTTTGTTCCAGGGCCAGCATTGCTCATGCAAATGCTGGAGCTGTAGCCTCTCTCCTCCCTGCTGCTCTTGCTGTGGCTCACACAGATTTTTGCATACACAGCTATTTCCTGCCTTGGTTGCCATGTCTGTGTGTTTGAATACAATGAGAAACAACAAGCAATTCATGGTAAAATGTTTAGACGTTGGTCAGAATTTTGCTCTAAAAATGTAACTTGTGCCTCAGGATTTTTTTTTAAGTCAAAGAGAAAAAAAATGAACAAATCTCCAACTGCTGATAAGACATGAGCCAGGACTCACTGAGAGCCATATGACTGGTATTTTTTCCTGAGAGCTCAGAAGTGAATAAAGAAAATCCAACTGCAGGTTGCTGTCCCCTGTGTGTGTCTCTTGCCCTGGGATGTCCTGGCATTACCCTCAGACTGCATTAAACCTCCCAGTGCCTCTCAAGGGACACCCCATTGTGCAGGTGATCAACTCAGAGGGGGTTTAACCAGCACAGAAACTGCCATGGCAGGGTGGGAGCTGGGGAGTGAAGGTGGGTTTGCTGTGTACCAGCCCCTGCTCCTGGCTCCGGCTCACCCCTGAGCTGTTGGACGGAGACCCTCATTTGGGCAAAGCAGCTGTGCCCTGATGGGGAAACCCCAAATCCAGCATCACTTCTGTTTGCCCATCCCTTCAGCAGCCCCATCCAGAGCACCCTCCACACCACCACTCTCACACTTGGATCTGGACCAGCTCCACCTTTCCATGTCATGGCTCTTCACTGCTGTTTCTGTCACCTAATTTCCCCTTTCCCCCCCCCCACCCATGAGTTTTTAGAAGTTAAGGGAGTTTTCAATCCCTGAATGGGGTGCAGGGAGCTGCAGAGCAGGGAAGCAGGGATGGCTGGACAAGAGTAGGCAAAGAGATGGCACAGGATGTGATGTGTGAAGAACTGCTGGAAGGGGTGTGGGAGGGCTGGGGAGAAGGCAGATCTGGCTCATTTTGGGACATGTTTGTTATTTTTTGTGTTGATGACAAGAAACAAACAAAGTTCTTACTGCAGTGGATTTTTCTTTCCAAGTGATCTCTCTTTTCCTATGGGAAAAAAGGAAGGGAAGAGAAGGGAAAGAGGAGGAATGGCAGGAGGGAAAGAAAATAGGAGAGATGTGACTGTCACTGAGAAATGGGAGTAATTAAGGAAAAGTAATCAAAGAGGAAAAAAACATGTTTTCCTTGGCAAGAGAATAACTTTGCTCACTGTGAACATCGCAGCAGCAGCTGAGCCTTCCAGGGATCCACAGGGAGTCCTGCTGGGCTGGGATCTCTCTGGGGCTGGGATCTGGGGATGTGGGGAAAGCAGGGGAGGCGGCACAGACGTGCTGTGGATCAGTGGGGAACTGGGTGCCTGATGGGTTAAGGAGCTGCTGGGAATAAATGAGATTTCAGAGTGGATCTGGCAGAACATTTTTGACAGAAAAAAAGGGCAATCAAGGTCAGAGCCCAGGAATCTCCAACCCAGCACAAACGTATTTCCAGAAAAATTGGATAGCAGCCAAGAGGGCTGGGGGTGCCTCTGCTTGTCAGGTGGGACAGTGCTGGGTGGGGGGAGCCAGGAGCCCCTGACTGGGGGGACAGCACTGCCCGGAGCCCTCCAGCACTGTTCCAGGACCCCAAAACCGTGCTCCTCCAAGCCTGGTCACAGGATGCATCTACACCCTCCAAAAAGGCAGCCACCCTGCTTCCTCCTGCTCTGCTGTGGCCAGGGGCAAGGTGGGCACAGCCATGCATTTCTGCATGTGGGAAGCATCCTTTTGGACATGTGGCTGCTCTTGTGAGCCAGCATGAGCTTTGTAGGTGTGTAGAGTTGATTGGAGAGACTTGACACCTCTCCCTGTGTCTGCGTCTTCCCATTGCTTCTCATGATGAGAGATATTTGTGACTCCTCTAAAGGCACTAACATTTCTTTCAGCCCATTGGAGTGACTTTTTTATGCTCACAGCAAGCTGGTGCAAGGGCAGAAAGGCTTCAGCCACAGCCTGAAAGGTTTTGTTTCAGTTTGTTGAGTGGAACGGAATTATTTGAAAACAGAACATCCATGGTGTAAAATGTCACATTTCCAGTGAGCTGTGGAACCTGCTTAGGTAGAGGTGAGAGAGTAAAATGGTAAATGGGGGCTGAATTGTAGAAGAAAGGTGAGTGCCACCTTGAAACTCCGGAAGTTTTCGGCTGACTTTGAATAGCTGCTTCCCACCGCAGCGAGGCCTTGCCGTGGAACAGAGAGGAGAGCAGTAAAACAAACCAGCAGCAGCCCAGCTGCCCGTGTGCCACGTGAGAAATGGAAAGGAGAAGCAGCCCTTTCCCAGAGCTGGGAGGTGCATTCCTGGGGTGCTGTAGGGCTCCAAGGACAAGCTTGGTGCTCCCCAGGCCTCGAGTGAGGTTGTCCTGCAGGGAGATTGCAAGGCCAGAACCCAGATTGCTCCAAACACCATCCAGCCTGGCCTGGGACACTTCCAGGGATGGGGCAGCCACAGCTGCTCGTGGCAGGTTTTACCCTCATTGTAAAAAAATCATCATGTCAATTAAATATGGTCACAAAAGCCAAGTAAGCTGTGCCAGTCTTTCCTCCAGGCTGCTGGAAATCCATGATCCCAGCAGGCAGAGCAGTCTACATGCTGTGGGCAAATAATTCCAATGCATCAATATTTCAATAGTTTTGAATCACTGCCTGTTAAAACAAGTTATTTAAAGTAATCCATATCCCAGTGCAATGTACAGGCAGCATTGCACTTCAAAGGAAGTCCATGCTCTTCAGGAGAGCCTTTATAAATAAACAAACCAACAAGAGCATCGTTTGGGTCACCAGCAGCAAAAAGTTCCCTGAGTTCCCCTTGTTTCAGTCCTGGATAAGTTTTCACTGGCACTTTTGTGTTGTGAGCTTTAAGGTTTTGACTAATTCGGCCTTCTGCTTATTAATGGTCCAGTATTTAAAAACTAAACTCCCAAACATGAGGTGGAAAATAGTAATAACACAACCTTACATGAAGGGTTCTTTGTATTAAGCAGAGCCCTGTTTGCAATTCCCTGCTAGTGGTTTTCTCAGAGGCAATAAATGAAAGAAATATGTCTTTTTAAATTTTATAAAACTCAGAAAAATGGTTTTAAACAGCTTTTCTTCACCTTCTATAATTATTTATTTTCAAACAGTCCTTCAGGGTAATGTTCCGTTTTCTTATTTCACACTCCTTTTTCTCATAAATGAACCATCACTTCAATAAATCATTATGAAAACAGAGACTAACACAAACCCTGAAAGGTTGAAAGATTTATGTAACACATTTATGTTTTCCATTTTCTCATTCTGGTACTCCACTGCTAAAGCTAAGCTAATAAAAGCTGCTATTAATATTTCTTGTTGCCTGGCAACCACAGAGAGGGAGTAATAGCTTTAGCTAGAAAAATAGATGACCGATAAGGAAAAATTCAATTCTTTTATTATCTCAAGGGAAAATGGGCTTTTACTGGAACATTATGATGTACGAGTGTGAAGTTGAATACAAAGGGTATTTTTTCAGTTGTTTTTCTATTTTTAATGAACATTATTTTACCTTCACAAACTCATTTAAGGCATTTGCCCCACCTACTTGCGAGCTTAATTTAGCAACACCCACACACGCTGCTGGCTTTAAGTATCTGTTGGCATTTTCGCTTGGAAGCCCCTTCCCTTCACGCCTCCCCCCGAGCTGGAGGGCTCAGTCATAAAATTTCACTCCAGGTCGGAACCTGGGAGACAAGATCCGCAATCAAAGAGTAAATTGTTCTTGTGTGTGTTCAAAACTTGCCTTCTCAGAGGAAGGGGCTTGTGTGGAGAGGTGTTTTCTGAAGTTTCAGGCATTGTGGCTGTGCTGTCTGTGCTCGGGGAGAGCAGGAGCGACTGCTGCTGCTGGGGGTGCGAGTGCAGAGCTGCTGCCTGTGGGCAGTATGTGCGTGGATCCCTCAGGGAGTACCAGGGCTGCGGATAAAGAGATCAAAAACAGCCCTGGGAGAAGGACTTGGGGGTGCTGGTGGTGAGAGCGGGACACGCGTGTTCTCAGAGATGCCCCAAGTCCTGGGCTGAGCCCCAGCATGGGCAGCAGGGGAGGGAGGATTCTGCCCCTCTGCCCCTGTGTTCAGGTGAGACCCCCACCTGCAGAGCTGCCCCAGCCCTGGGCCAGCTCAGGCAGGACCTGGAGCTGTGGGAGAGAGTCCAGAGGAGGTCGCAGAGATGCTCCAAGGGCTGGAGCCCCTCTGCTCTGAGCCAGGCTGGGAGAGCTGGGGGTGCTCACCTGGAAAGGAGAACGATCCAGCAAGACCTTAGAGCCCCTCCCAGGGCCTAAAGGGCCCTATAAGAAAGATGGGGACAGAGTTTTTGTCAAGGCTTATAGCAACAGGGCACGTGGGAAAAGTTTCAAACTGAGAGTTGGTTTAAGNAACATGAAATTGTGAAACAGAAGAGAAGGCTGAAAAAATCAGGGCGACAAGGCAGGGCTTGGAGAAACCTGGGATAGTGGAAGGTGTCCCTGCCCATGGACTAGATGACCTTTGAAATCTTTGAAACGCAAACAATTCTACAGTTCTATGAATACAGGTCCTGTTCTGTGGGAGAGGTTCCTCCCTGAATTTCCCAGTCATCCTGGACACCAGCAGAAGCTCCCTGTGGAGCAGCAGCCCCTCTTCTCACATGGCTGAGGCAGCTTCTGCATGGTCCCTTGCCAAGCACTGCAGTGAGAGAATTGGGGTGATGTGGGTCCCTCTCAGGACCCAGCTCTGCGAGTGCTCAGGGAACAGCAGAGCTTGTGAGGACTGGGCTGTGCATGAGAGCAGTGAACCTGAGGAACCTGGATGGTTGTGAGGCTGGCCTTTAGGTTCACCCATGGGTATCCCGTTTCTGAGATATGAGTAACTAGGGTGTCATGATAACACTTCTCACACAAGGGAGCTGTGGTGACAGCTGAGAAGCCAAGCAGATGTGGGCTTTGCTTGGTAATGAAAGAATTTCTCCCTCAACGAGGGAAAGGAAGAAGACAAGGTGTCACTTGAACAGGCAGAGGGTGACTGTCACCTGCCAGGGTGGGAATCTCCCATGGGAATCTGCCTTTTTTCCTGAAGACCCCTCATAGCCACCTCCCTGCAGGAGAATTCCTCCTCAGCAGGAGATCCCTTCCAACCCAAACCATTCCATGGGTCTATGTCCCAGAGCAAGGGGATGCAGGAGAGCCTTCAGATGTGCTTTTACCCACAGCACCATCTTGTACCTGCAGGAAGGGCCCTGCACAGGGAACCAACGTGTGTGTGTAAGTCTGGCTGCAGAATTGTCTCTGCTGCCTTTGCCTCTTTGCAAACTGGGTCCTTATTTCCCATACTCATCTCTTGGCCAGAGGCCAGCAGGTCCCATCCCAAGGTTTACCCGCTGCTCTCGATGAACCAGCATGTCTTCTTCTCTCCTTGCATTCCCCCTTTTAACTATTCCATGAAAATTCATCCTCCTAAACTTTCCTCTCCTTGCGTTGGTCACTGTCGCTCCCTGATAAGCCGGAGCCCTCGGGACAGTCCCAGCAGGGACAGTCTCCTTCTCAGCCATACAGTCCTGAGGGAGGGCACTGGCAGATCCCTGTGAGACAGCCCCTGCCGTCCGTGCCTCAGCTGCCATAAGCGCTGGTGACACAGTTTGCTTTGCTTTCCCAGCACTCCCAGACAGCCCTGAGTGCACTTCAGCCTGCGCTGCAGCAAACCGGAGCGGGGCTCTAACAGCGCCGTTTGCGCCAGGCCGGTGAGGAGGAGGAGGAGGCTCGCTGTCTGTATCAGCAGTGTAATTAAAATATCAATTACACCGTGCTGACAGCGTGCCAGAGAACTGCCTCTCGTGTGTGCACAGAACTTAATCACTCCAAAGTCTCCTCACAAGGCCTGACACGACCGTGGTGCCTCAACACGAGCCCGGCGCTGGCTGAAGCACGGCCCAGATATGACTTTGTGAAATGGTGCCGTGCTCCAGAGCTGGTAGCATGTTCTGGAAATTATCTTTTAATGTACAATTTGTATTGCTGAGAAATGTCACTTACTTTGCAGAATGTCTCGCCGGCATAAAACCTAAGATTTATTCCTGTCATTTTTTTGTCTCCTCTGCCATGTTGATAATAAGAAGTCTGCTTTATGTGCGTAATGGCTGTGTCAGTTTTGAAATTCGGGGTTTCATAAAAGACAGTGGTATAAATAAAACATGATATAAATTAAAAATATAGTGGAAAACAAAATCTCTGAATTACGGGAGCAGATGAGATGAATGCAGCATGAAGGAGGTTTTCAGAACAATATCAAATAACTCCAGTAAATAGGTCCAAGAAATGGGATGTATCTTTTTTAAGATCTGATTCTGATCTCAGATGTGTTTGTCTCTAGTGCACAGACATGCAGGTGGATGGATGCCTGTTCTTAGCCCAGTTTTAACCCTTTAGGTTTAGGCTGTGTCCACCTTCGGGGTGATTTTTTTTCTCCTTCTTAGCAAATCCCACTTCAGCAATTTTCATGGCTGAGGTTAAAAATCCATTTTGCCCCCATCAAAAAATCCTGCAAATGAGAATGTGCAACACGCTTTGCAAAATGAACTAGAGATTTGGAAGAGAGTTTCTCAGGAGTCTGTGATATGGCTCTGGGGAAAGTGTCCCAGCATGGGCAATTCCCCATTTCCTGGTGGAGGATTTGTCAACTCAGCCCCAGGAGCTGGGGTTGGTGTCTGGATGGGCTTTTCCCCAGCTGCTTGGGCTCTGGTGTACTGTGACAACATCTCTGCCATCTTCTTCCTCCCTATCATAGCTTGTAAAAACACAGGAAATTACATCGAAGGTAGGCAAAAGGAAAGATAAAAAATTGAATAGATATATAATGGTCAGAAAGTGTTGGGATTACCCTTGTTCATGCTGGCTAATCTGGGGCATTGTGCAATGTCTTGCCTTTAGTTGCAGCATGAGATTAATGATGCCAGATCACCTCTGCCTAAAGATTGGTTGTCTTTGATGCACCAGTTTTAGGTGTGTTTGAACCTCAGAGATCCCAATCCCTTTGGGAACAGTAGGTAAAGCGAACAATGATGTGTTTCCAGGGTCTCTCTGCTTACCAGGACATGGGCTCCAGCAACAGCCAGGGCTCTGTGTGTGTGCCAGAACTGCCCAAGGTTCATGTGAGAGCTGCAGGCAGGATCTTCCTCCTTCCTTGAAGTGCTGGACAGGGCTTGGAGCAACCTGGTGTAGTGAGAAGTGTCCATGGCAGGAGAGTGGAACTAGATGAGCTTTGAGGTCCTTTCCAACCCAAACCATTCTGTGATTCCTTTGCCTCTTGCTGAATGTACTCAGCCCTCTCTCAGCTGATTAACCAGAAGCTGCTTCACCCTCCCTAAAATGCTGCCTTTGTTCCTTATTTTGTACATGTGACCCAACAGCGCAGGTCATCCAAGGGCTTGTTTTCATTAGGGTCACACACAGGAAAACAGAGGCATTTCCAGGCAGGAATAATCCCCACGGCACGTGTCCTTGCACCTTCTCCTGCATCCCATTCCTGCTCCCCGACTGTGCCAATAAAGCTGAGCTTTCATTGCCACCTCTGGACTGACAGCAGGGGTCTGATGAGGAAGTTGGTTTTGCCAAGGAGATGGAGCTCTCTGCTTGCTCCTGGAGCTTGCACCATCTGCCCACCTTGTCTGCTGTCCTTCTGCCCCATGCTTCTCCCCTCTTGTGTCATTTCCATGGGAATAACGAGATGTGGTGGCTGTGGGCCTGCCAATGCAAAGAGCCTCCAAAAGACAAGTGAAGGTTTTTAATTTGCATCATAACCTCTGCCACACCATCAAGTGTTCACGTTCCCATGTGTGTTCACACCCCACATCATAATGTGACATAAAGTCTTCTTTGAAGTGCATCAGGCAGCTGTAAATAGAACAATTTTTTGCCACTTTTTAACCAGCATCACCTCTGATACAAGAAAAACCAAAGTAGCGTGTCTGGCAACTCTTTGCCATCCATCTTGTGCATTTTGATCAATGTTGCAGCCCATCTTTAATTGCCCTTATCCCATAGATCAATCATATTTATCTGCTAGCTGTCGCTGGCCTCCCCTTTGCATGTTACCAGGGTGCATTAACCTGCTCCAGCAATCACTCACTGCCCCGGACAAGGAGGGGCTGTGGAACTTTGAGGTTCATTCCCAATCATGCACGTGCTTTGCTTTCCATTGCTTTTCCAGAAGTTTCAGCCCCAAATGGCCTTGCAGTGACTGGTGTTGGTTCCATTCCCGTCCTGCCCGGGGCAGGAGAGCACAAAAGGATGGAAATTTCCACGCCTTTTGTTTCAGCTGTAGAAGTTATGATGACTGTTCACTGCTGTAGGTGTGTGCACGTTGAGTGAGCCTCTTTGTATTATTTCAATGGGAGCCGTTTTTAGAGGCAAATAACAGAAAGTGCTTACAATAAAAATAATGGGCTGTAACAGGCTTTGTTATGCAATGAGGAGATCAAAGATCCACATCAGCCCCTCGGCTGAGCGCTGGAGTGACAGGAGGAATGGTCCCTAATTGGTAGGTAAGATTTCCTCAGCTGGTAAATAGAAATGGTAATCCCAGCCCTTTCAGAGGAGTTTCCCCCTGCCAGTGGCCTCGGTGGGGTTTGCTGTGAGCGTGAGTGATGGTGCAGAGCAAGGGAGAACACAAACAGCAATCCTGAGGCAGATTTCCCTTTCTTCAACAAACACTCCCAATCTCTACCTGCATTTTGGGTATCAATCTGGGAAGGTCCAGCTCCCAAATTGGGACCCCACCCCAGAAGACTGAAAGCTCTGAATGTGGGAAGCACACCTTGGGAAAAGCTCCGGCAGCCCCTGCTTCTGAGTGGTACAGGCTGAACCTCTTCACATCCCCGTAGCCCCGAGAAATCAAAGTTACCATTTAAATGAAGAGTGCTACTTGAGTCCTGCCTCTGTGAAGAGGTGTGGGATGCAATGTCAAGAGAAATTATAATGATTGCTACAGATGCAGCTTGTCACAGAAAGAGAAAAATGTTTCTGCGTCTGATGCATGGCAGCGAGCCAGTTGGTAACGTTATACGTCCGAGTGTTCCACTCGGGCTCTGCTGGCTGGAAAGCATTCCTTAATGCTCTGCCTGGCTGTTCCATTTGTCTCCCAGCTCTGCAGAATCGCATTAGGAACCTCCCATTTACACCGTGGAAATTGTTTGGTCCCTGCTGAGGAGGGGGCCGGGTATTGCTGCCATCCTTCACCGTCCGCCGGCGTTGTGTTCCTCACCATCCCTGCTGAGGGGGCACCCCTCGTCAGGAATCCAGGCATCCTGGGACCTGCAGCAGGCAGCTGTGGGATGCCAGGGGGCTGCTGGGGGGAGTGGGATCTGCTCCCTTTTCCCAGGGCTGGCCCCGATGTCTTTTTGTCCGAAGCCTGGGTATGGATTTGGAGTTACAGCCCAAAGGTGGGTATGTAGTGGCCAACATGGGCAGTCCTGTCCCACCTGGGCTGTGTTGGACGTGGTTCCCCCCATGGATACCTGGTCCCTGTGGGAATGGGCAGCAGGGCAAGTGGAGCTGATGGAAGTGGAAGTGGCAAATTGGGAGGAATATCCTTGTGCTCCTCCTGAGGTAGAGGAGGATGAAATCAGGGCAGTTTGAGGTGTTGCCACAGAAAAAGGGAGTGGCTGCCCTGAACCAGGACATTTTCTGTAGAGAAGAAGTGGTTTTTGTCAGTCTCTTCCATTCTTGATGTTATTTGCAAACACTAGAAAAAGCAGTGATTAAAGACTCCTGCACCTCATGGTTTGTGGGGGTCTCTCAAGGTTTTGTCATTACCCTGGATGCTCTGTTGTTCATGCTTTTGTATTAATGATGCTAAATGTAGGCAGTGAGGGATAAAACTGGAGGGTGACGCAAAGAAATTGGACATATTTGGGACAGGAGAAAGGAAATTCATAGAGATGTAAGCATAGGAGGGAAATGGACTGCAAGATTGCAAAGGCAGTTTGTTCAGCGTTGATAAGTGTGTAATTAATGCATGTTGAGGAGAAAAATATTCACTATTCATAAAGTTTGCCGTGCTTTGGATTGACTGCCAGAAAGCATCTCAAAGAACCTTGTGCAGGGATAAGGAGTTAGAGGACAGGAGAAACTCATGGAGGGGGGGTGGTTTGGAGAGTTGTACACTCTGTGCTGTGTTGGTCATCCTGTCTCAGGCAAGAGAGAGGAAAAAATGAGGCTCAAAGGACAGAAACAGAAATTATTATGGGTTATGGAAAGAGCCTCTGCAATGGCAGATGCTCAGTTTAAGAGGGAGGCAAATAAAATAATTGAAAGTATAAAAGTGCATGGAATACACAAGTGAGAGCAGCTGTGTCAGGAAACCTCATGGGAATTGAGATTTGGAATTTCAGAGCAAAAAAAGGGAATACTTTTGTCCACACGGGTGAGGATAAACTCTGCAACTTGCTGAGAGTGAGGGTGAAAATGAAAATGCCAAAAAGATGTTTTTAAAATGCTTATGGATCTACCAAAAACATGGGGAGCTGCTGTAGCAGGTGTTCAGTGTGTGTTGGTGGAGAGGTGGAGGTAGCTGTTACATGTAGTAAATCCAGAGCTGGTCCCTGGCTGGAACTGATTTGAAGCTGGGAGCACCAGGTCCCATCTCCCCTGTATTGTGTCTCATTCCAGGGAAGGTATGGTGGAATGGGACCATCTGTGCCTTGGGCTCCTTGGAGCACTTCGCATGCTGTGGTTTTGCCACGGAATATTGTTAAAAAACAGTGACTGAATCAACTCTGACTCCACTGTTACATGGAAATGCAAGCAATGTGTCATTTCCCTATGCATCCAAATCCTGATACCTCTTTTCCTTGACAGGGGAGGGGTGGAGATTTGGGCCTATTCCCAAATTAAACTTCATAGTATTAATAACTCCTTATTACTCGAAACATTTTTAATATATCTCATGAACATCACCTTGTCTAACACAGAGAGAAGGTCTGTCCCTGTTCCAATTCCTACTGCTGCCAAGCTTTTGGGACAGAGCAGCCTTCCCAAAGCAACTTGTTGAAGGTGCACTTTCCGCGTGGGCCTGGCTTGCATGGGCAGGACTGGCCTCTGGAAGAGCCCAGCTCTAGCTGTTAGCAAGGTTTTGTGCTCTTGGTGCAAAACATCCATCTGCCACTGCTGACCCACCTGCTCCACCACAGAAGGTTTCTGCCCAGTGCTGGAGACAATCCTGCGCACAGCTCCAAGCTCCACGCTGGTTGGGCTTTTTCGTGGCACTTTCCCAGTTCTAAATCAGTTCTCTGTGTCTGTCCTAGAGGCTCTCAGATGATTTCAGCCTGTGTTTTTTAGCAGCAGTCTGCAGACTGTTGGCCATCTGGTTGGCATAATCTGGGGGAGGAGGCAGGTCTACCTGCAGGAAAATCACTTCCCTTGCAAAACAAGTCCTGTCAACTTTCTTGTTCCTGTGGAGCTGAACCAAAAACATCCAGTTCTGGTGAGAGAAGAAAATGGGACAGCTGGGACACAGTCCCTGCCCAGCTGTCCCCCACACAACCCAAAGCTGGGATCAGTAACTGAAGTTGAGCATTTGTTTTGATTTCCATGTCTTGGCACCTCGATGAGGGGGAAGGTACCTGCCCCCTCACCCAGCGTGGTGAGGCAGGGGCAGGTCCCTGCTCAGCCTCCACAGCCAGCTGAGGTCAGTTTGGTTGGTAGTGTTGGCTGATTCTCTCTTTTCAGAAATCTGTTCCTTTTTAAGCCCATGCCTCACGGTGGCACAGGGTGGGATTCTTGGGGTTGTCCTGTGAAGTGCCAGGAGCTGGACTTCAGTGATCCTTGTGGCTCCCTTCCAGCTCAGGATATTCTGTGTTAGGATTCTTGGCTACCACAGCCTCGCTCCCTTCAAACTGCCCCATAAGAAAATACATTTGGGGTTGTTTTTCCTCTAACAGAGCTGAGGGTACAATTAGGCCCCAGTATGGGATGTGGGAGGTGAAAGGTCCAGAAATAAACCACATTGTGGAGAACAGAGCTTCTGTGGGCATTGAGCAAACATGTGCTGGCAACAGAACGGTCTTCATGGCCCAAGAAGTTACTCCAGGGCTCTCCTGGGGTGGTTTAGATATGTAAGTGAAGAAGAAGGTTAATTTTAAGGCCTACACACTGCAGGCTGAAGGATAGAAAGATCTATGCTTATGGGTCCTCTTATTGCCTCCATCCCATCAGCTCGATGAGAGGACCCAGCACTTCTTGCTTAGCTTTGTCCTCCTCAGGGGGTTCATTTCTTCTTCTTCATCTGCCTATTCTACCAGAATTTCAGCCCCCTCATGGAGGCCAGAAGATGCTCTACAGCATCTACAGAGAATCTGAGAGTTGTCCAAAGAATTAAACCCAAACAGCAGAGACCATGACAGAAAAAAAAAGGGGGGTTAAATCCTTCCACCAAAGCAAATACTGAATTGGTGGAGTCCTGGTTGTGCCAGGATTCCCTACAGCCTATTCCAGGAACATCACAAGGTGGATTAGACATCCCTGTCCCACCTGGGGTACGGCTGATTTTCAAAGTCCTTCTTTTATAATGGAGCATATGTAGCTCTGCCATGGCCACTCTGGTTTGCAGGGCAGAAATGCAGTTCCTGGAGGGCTGGAAGCCCAAGTTCAGCACGGAGTATTCTGCCCTGGAGAGGAGCCTGTACTGATGCCAGGGGGAAGAGCAGTTCCACTGCTGATTCCCAGCATGTGTGAGTGGCTCAGCAGCATGAGGTGAGCATTTCCCCTGCTCTCCCCATGGCTCCTCGTTTTACGGTCGAGATCTGTAACATTAAGCTGTCTGTGGAAGGGCTCCTGTGTGGAATTCTGCCAGCAGGTCCAGCCAGTGGGGATTCTTTTAAACTTGGTTTTTCTCTGGCTTCTCAGAGTTGCAGAGTGTTGATGAAATGCAACCTGAGAGAGCCTCCCTGATGTGGATTTCCAAGGAATTTGATGGAAAAGAGCCTGGATCTGCTAGAGCTGTGTTCCTGAGCTCCTTGCACACGCAAGGGCTGGTTTGTGTGTGCCTGTCTGTACCCGTGGCTGTTGTGCACTGATTTCAGGTCTGCACAGGAGAACTTTGCTCTGTGCCAATCCTGCCTTCTGATTTTATGCTTTGCATCTTACGCCTCAAAAATCCAGGACTAAATTGAGGCCCCTTTGACAATCTGGATTTCCTGATCCATGATGGTTGATGGGAGCTGGAATTCTCCTGAGTGACAGTTTGCTTCATTCCCTTTTGCTTTGCTTTCTCACTGAAGTAGAAAAGTCATATACAGTACAATGACTTCAGTACAGTCAGCAGCAATTCAGCCATGCTGATTTGTTTGAGCCATTCACCGAGAAGTTGTGCCCTGCCCTGGAAGTGCTGGTGCCCGTGAATTTCATGTTGATTTTTACTGCTGCCCATCAGTGGTCAACCAGATGTTTTTTGCTGTTGTGTTCCCTGGGTGATGCAGAATTCAGTTATCCTGCTGTGCTTGGAGGATGCATGGGTGGAAGTGGATCTGCCTGGAGGTTACTGCAATTTGGGAGTGGGGTTCTTGCAGTGATTTTAAATCATGTCCCATTGTATTTACGTTCCTGCAGTGCTTGTGTTGTTGTTGCCACGCGATCACTATAAATAGCTGTGAGGAAACAACCAGTAACATTTTTAGCACCCGATCGATCACTTGGCACACTCAGATGCCGTGTACACCATGAATAATAATAACTGGCCCTCAGTTTTAGCTCACATTGAAGGTTCACTGGGGACAAATTAGAGGAATAACTGCAATTATGGCTGTAGTGAGATGGCTTCTTTGTAGTCCATCATCTACAGTAATTTTAAATCCTGGATCATTAAAATCAATACATATTGCAACCAGAGCTTAGGAGCTTGACTCTCCTCACACAGACGTGTCAGTCTTGTCAAAGCTGGGAGCCAAAGTTACAGGACACAGCATTAGCTCAGGGAAGGTTGGAGTTACTCTTTCCTTACTCTTTCCTCTGAGAAATCTTTCCCTTGTTCACTTCTTCCCTGTGTTTATCACTGAATAGGAATGCAAGTATTTCATATATAATCATAGAATCCTTTAGGTTGGAAAAGACCTCTAACATCATCATGTCCAGTCATTAACTTGAAGCTGCCATGCCCACCACTAACCCATGTCCCAGAGCACCTCATCTGTATGGTTTTTGAACACTTCCAGGGGTAGTGATTCCAACATTTCCCTGGACAGCTTGTTCTGATGCTTGACCTCCCTTTCAGTGAAGAAATTCTTCCTGCTGTCCAACCTGTATCTCCCCTAGAGCTTGAGGATGTTTCTTCACCACGGGGAAGCTGAGCCCACCTGGTCACTGTACATTTAGGTGACTTCTTCAGTGCCTAAACAAGGAACATAGAGGAAAGAAGGAGAAATCCCCTGGCCTGATGGAAATGGGGCCAGAGGCACTGAGTACAGACAGGGCCCTTCCTGAGTTATGAAAAGTCTCTAAGAGACAGCAGCTTACAGAGTCCTTTAGGAAAAAAAAATGTCACTGAAAAAAAGCAGGGTTTTCAGCCAAAGTCAAGAATAAGATTCCCAAGTGCAGGGCAGTGTCAGTGTTTGCAGTAGACTATAAAAATACTAAGTACTGAGCCTGAGTACATCGTTAGAAACATTCCAGAGGTGTAAAACACCACATTAATAAGCCAACTTTGTGGAGTGATACCCAGCGTGGGTCTGAATGAGTCCCCCAGGTTTCTTTCACAGTAAGAAGCTCTCCTGGAGTGTGATTCATTGAACTGTCTGAAATACCTTCCCTGGGATGTTCTGCAGGGATTCAAGGAGGACCAGACCCCCAGCTCAGACACATTCACCCACATTTTGGGTGTCTGTGTTTGCACACATGGTAATTTTTCCAGCAAGAGTTTTCATGTTGGAAGTGAAGGTTAATAAAAAATTCACCTTCTGCCTTCACAACCCACTGAAGAGATGTGAGTAGACATGAGCATGGCAAGGAACAGGTGGAGTAGGGAGTGAAATCCTGGTCCTCAGAGGGCGAGGCAGTGGTGGGTGGGATGAGCAGGGGTTGAGGTGCAGGAGGGAAGGGGCTCAAGGGGCAGAGGATAACTGTGATTTGCAACCTCTTCACCTGATACACAAGAAAGGAACTTCATAGAATCATGGAAAATCAGGACAACATTTGCCAGCTTCCAGTCAGCTGGCACCCCTCTGGATTCCCAAAACTGCTCAGAAACCATCAAGAGAGGTTTTGTGATGACATCAATTTGCAGCAAATTGAGGATTCTCCCACGAATTTCAGCAGGCCCCATGGATTTGTAGAGATCAAGCTGGAGCAGCCGATGCTGCACAATTCCAGATCAACTGGCAGCTGATCATTCTCACAGTCCTGATCCTCTAGCTCGGGGCACTGAGACCCCCTTGGTCCGTCATCTGTGCTGATGACAGAGGCAAAGAAGGCATTAAACACCTCTGCTATGTCCATGTCGCTGCTTGTGAGGGGACATCATCATCCCCACCCTGGAATCCACTGATGTTATACTTCTACACTGCCTTTTGCCATTAATATGTTTGAAGCTCTTGGCAGCGTTCCTGCCGGTGTCACACGAGGGGACATTCCCTGGTGCATCATCCCCTGCAGCATTGACTGCAAAGGCAAAGCAGCAGGACACGACCCTGCAGTTTTTCAGAAAAGGAGCTTTCCTGTCTTCACCTCGTGTTTCTGAAGGGTTGGGACATCCAAGAGCCTCGTCTGTACCACAGTGCTGCAGCCCAGCCCTGGCTGGGTGAGCTGAGTGCTCCGGGTGTGCCTGGAGCTGTGCATCAATCCCATCCGGCTGAGGGAGAATTTTAAAGGGAAACATTGACACTCGTGTTCGCTAAAATTTCAAGAACAAAATTCTTCCCTGGATCGGGATTTTCCTTCTGACTTTCTCCTACATTTAAAACCTGCCAGGTTTTATTTCAATGGACTGTCCGTCCTGCTTCCGGGGTGGAGGCAGCTCTTAAAGCCATCAGTCTCACCTGGGCCACAAGATGAGGAGGAGATCCAAAGGGAATACAGTATTGACCCACCCCATTTAGGGTGCTGGATACAAGGATCTACCCACTCCAATCCTCAGGGCTTCAAGCTGAGCAAAGTGGCTTTTCCCAGAGTATGTGAGTGCGGATTGCAAGGCTGGGTGAATGATGGCAGAGCCTGTAGGAGCTCAGCCAGCTCCCCCTTTCTCAGGGAAGCAGAACGAGCCCTGGATCTGGGAGCATAAAGGAAAACATGTCTGAATCATGCATTGACATCACCGGGAGCGCTGCAGCTCTCCGACTCACGTCAGAGCTGGATTGATATGGTTACAGCAGAGCGTGTGGCTTTTGGTATTCTGGGAGAGCTGCTGCTGTGGCAGAGAAAATTATTCATGGATCAAAAAAAAGAAGGGCATTAGCTGTACAAAGTGTCAGGATTGTCTGTGTTCCACCACAAGGCTGAAACGAGATGCCAGCTGTGGTACACGAGAAACAGCTGGAAGAAACACCAACAAAAATGCACAGATTAGTCTTGAAACACCCTTGCAACTGAAGCCAAGATATCACTTACTAATTTATGAGGAAGTACAGCGGGTGCAGAGCCCTGAGCTGACTCACAGGCGGGTGATCTGGAACAAGAGGGATCACAACAGAGGAGCGGAACAGTCGGATGCTTTCTGACACTGGAAATAAAGGTTGAGGTGAACAGATGATCTGCCAGCCACAAAGCCGTGATTAAGAGATGCCAAAACAGCCTTTTGTCCTACAAGGAGGTGGAAAAAAAGAATGCAGAGATCACGGAGGAGGGTTTCCTGACGTGCACACAAGGGAATAGAGGAGGGAATAATCTTCCCCACGAGGAGTCACATTCAGACTGCAGCAAGCAAATGCTGCACTGAACCTTGAGTCCTGTGGTGGAGGCACAACACGGAAAAAGAAGTGGACACAAAATTACCTTAATGCCTGAAACCTTTTAGTAGGAACAGCGGTGGAGTGTTAACTTTGACAGGGTGAGTACCGCCAGTGCAGCCGTGGGTGGTCAGGAACAATCTGCTGAATCCACTGGTGGAAGTAAAACTGTGTGTAAAATATTTGTAGGTGTCTGCAGGAGGTACCATGAATGCATTTCAGGGTTGGGAACATCCAAATACAGTGCTGGAGGACAAATACATGTGGACCTCACTTTCCTTGAAAATGGGTCTAAAATCCTTCAAATGATTCCTAGCCACAAAAATGTGTCGGTGCAGGAACAACTTTGTAAAAACTTTGTTTCATTAAACTTCTGCGGTTTTGAAGTTGTTCACTCAGCTGAGCCATCGGTAATTAGCGTTTAAACACTCTGTGAATATTCATTAGCTTTGCCAACCCTCCTGACAGAGGAAAATCACTCCTGGCATCCAGGAGGGGTCGGGGTCAAGGTCCCTGGCAGGGATGTCTCCGGAGGGAGCTGGGCGCTGCTGGGGACCCTCCGCTGCCTCTCCCTGCGCTCACCTCGGGACACGGGAGCCACAGAGCAGCTCCTGGGCCCTGCAGCCATCAGCCAAATCTCCTGCTGGGATAAACTGCTTGGCCTTTGGTCTTTGGTTCATCCACGTGCTAATGAGATTACCCCACAGGACACGGGGACAGCGATATTATCCCTGGAGCAAGCCAGCAGGGTTTGGTGTGTCTGGGAGAAAGTCCTGGCAGGTGCTCACTTCAGGAAAAAAATCCTGGTTTTTCTGGAAATAAGGCAACAGCTGCTGTTATTTCCCACCTGGCAGCTCCGACCTGAGAGGGTGGAAGTCAGTGCACAGGAGGGAACATTCGAGTTTAGGGGTTTTCCTGGAGCTCACCACACTGCTGGGAACACTCGGCAGCTCTGGGAGAGCCTGAACCTCCATTTCCTTCAGTCTCGTGTCACAAACCCTGTTTGCAAGGAGGGAATATTCCCCCCGTTGGCAGGGAGGGGAATATTTTAATTTCCAAGCTAACCTTGTGAGTTATGAGTGCTGCTGACGAGCTGCAGCCACCGAGTCCCACAATGTCATTTTTGCAGTCGCTGGTCAGAGCGGGATCTCGCTTTGAGATGAAACGGTCAGGCTTAAAATAGAAACCCACATGGAATTGTACAGCCTCTTGAGAATGACTTTTTAGGGCTGCTGCTAAAAATGCCACATTAAAAGCCTATAAGGTGCTGCAGAGCCATCAGGCTGCCACACATAAGGATTTTATGGTGGCTGCATTTTATTTCCTAATTTTGACGGGCCAAAGGCTGGAGACCAGAGAGCAAATATTCACATTATCTCCAGTATCTCTGTGTTTCTATCTCCTGTGCAGTGTGAGCAGGGCACAGCACAGCTGCGGGGGTGCCAGCTCAGGCTCAGGGCCACCCCACAGGTGTCACCCAGATTTGGTCTGGGCAGTTGGGAAAGCTGCGGTGCCAAAGCTGTGACGTGGCCACACGTGCCAGGCTTTGAAATCCTCCAGTCCACGTGTTCAAGGCAACCAGGAGGGAAAGGAGAGCCACCCAGTATTAATTAGGAGTTTTGAAGCTTTGCCTAATTACTTTGTCTCTCTTAAGAAAATGACACAAATATTTATGAGTGGGACTTTTTATTCTCATTGTAATCAGTGACATAAATAGGTAACACCTTTATAAAGAGTTAATAAAAATGTGTCAACACAAGCTCCAGCACAAACTATCGAGCAGTGTGCAGTAAAACATTCCAGTGTTTATTGTATTGATTGAATATTCATGAGATGCCAATTTAAATTACAGTTCACAACTGTTGCTGTGTCTAATGAATAATTTAAACAAGTGTGGCCAAAGAGATTTCAACGCTGCATTAGCAAACTGCAAGGGATTAAGCAACAGAGAATTTATAATTAGCTTTGTATATCCTATAATAAATTCATTGGAAAGATGGTTTTAATTATCCCACATGTTAATTCAGAATTCAGTGCATTAATTTTCGATTGAAAAGTAACCCCTTCTGCCCAGATAATATATTTGGCTCTTCTTCATCTTCTGCATCTCAAGAAGAGAGAATTGCGAGTATGGAATGGCTTAATTTTTGCAAATCTCATCCATCGTGACACAGCATTTGTACCTGCCCATCTCGGGTTTGGAGCAATTCTTTTTTCCCACTTCCAGCTGGGGAAGCTGAGACCAATGAGATCAAATCCCTTCCCACAAGCTGGATCCCAGAATCCTGCTGGAGCTTCTCCCAGATCTATGTGCTGCTGCACATGCTCTTTGATCCACTAATGGCTACTTGGGCAATATTGTCTGTTCCTGGTAAACAAGTCTGTGACAGTGATAGAAGTTTTTGGCAGTTGTCTCCTGTAAGCAGCTTTAGGGTTTTGTTTCGGAAAGGAGGATGTGTGTAGATAACAAGTGTAAACCCCAGAGTTGGAGCTGAGATTGCTGCATTCTTCAGAGCCAAACAGGGATGGTTTTGTCTCTATTTGGCAAGCTTATAAAGGGCTTTTTTTCTGGGGGCGATTGGCCCTATTGCCCATAGGGATAGGGTGGCAGAGTCCCTGCTATTTGTCCATATCCAGGGCAAGGATCCAGCCCTGTGCCTGTGAGGGGCTGGGGGCTGCACTGACAGTATGGCTTTGACCTTGGGTGACAAGGGGACAGCAATGTCCTCAACAGCAGAGAGGCCTGACCTTCTCATCAGCTGATGCTCAACCCTTAGAAAGCATGAATATTTTTTGTGCTTTCCCCTCCACCTGCTCCCCCTAAACCACCCCTTCACCTTGCTGGTTGTCCCCAAAGCCTGTCCATATGTACAGATACAGTTGTAGCTCTTGCAGAACCTCAACACTTGTGCTGAAACTCCCTGGCCAGAAAAAATATGGGAAGTATTCCAAGGAACATAAATCCTCCCAGCTCTGTGCAGCCGCCCATGCTCAAAGCCTGTCTGGGAAGCTCCGAAGGTGTCTTGCAGTGCACGTCGAGGAGGAAAGCGCTGCCTTTCCAGGTGGTTTTGTTTGATTCCAGGGCAGCAGGTTAATGAGATTGCTGGGATATGTGACTTTATCTGGAGTGTAAACACGAGCCTGGCACGTGTCCTCTGTGTCTGATCAGATGGAAATGCAAATGCGGCGCTGAGCGTGGCGTGCCATCCAAAATGTTTTGGTGACACAACGTGCAAGACAAAATAACGATCACTTTTTTAATTGAAATGTCTTCTGTTGCATTTGAGTCCTGCCATATCCATCTAATCAACTGCCTGGCACTGAGGGGGATGTGCCTGAGCCAGAGGTGGAAGCTCCTTTAGGAGCGTGGAACACCCGGGTCTGTCCCAGGAGCCACCGGCTGTGTTCAGACTTCCCCAAAGGCTTTAATTGCTGCTTTAGTGCCTCTGTCTGCTGGGTGACTGGAGTTACTCAAGGTGATGAATGGAGAGCATTGCTGGAATGTAGTAATGTTGTTGTTGGCACATATTGATTAAACCTCAAGACTCAATTGATCAAGCTCCCCAGTGCCGGCACGTAATCCCAGGGGGAAAAATCAAGCCTTTAATGGGGTTATGCTTTACTCTTGGTTTACCACTTGGGGTTATATGTTTTGGGAGGGAAGGAAGTGTTTGTGATGGCCTGAATCCCTGCTGTTACCAGGATTAAATGAGGACTGGCAGTAGGAACACTTGTTATTGTGGCAACCCAGTCCTGGGCAGAGCCAAACCTCATTTAATATGGCATATCTCACCTCCAGGAACTGAGTGTCTGTCTGGGTGTTAGAAGGAAATAAATGAAACTCTGAGGTGTTTGTTATCCATCATGAGGAGGCCCAAGAGGACAAAGATGCTGCTGGACTCAATATTCTTCTCCTGGTCTCCCTTAATACACTACATTTAATCTAAATAAACTGCATTGCACAGCGCAGACAGAGCAGCAGCTCAGGTTAATGTTGCTGCTGAAACCTAAGTGAGCACTTCCTATATCTGTATGGCTTCAATTCTACATTTATGTAGATTTTAGCCTGTCTGTAACTCAGAAGAGCAGCTGCAGTTGTATTGGCTGGCTAAGAAATGAGATGGGTTTGCCATTGTCAGGACTCAGAAGAGAAGTTACAGCACCTGGCTCTTGTGGCTCGAGTTTCCCTTCCCTGTTCCCTCCTGCAATTAATTTTGTACATACAGAGTCATTTGGGCTTTACACACCTATTTTAAGAGTGTCCAGCATTTGCTATAACTAGGGCAGGAAGATGACAGACTGTGCCTCCTGGTAACAGTTTGTGTGGTGCAGCAAGGTCGCAGCACATCCTGCAGTTCTCAGGGGTTCCCCTCTGCAGGGCAGGAGCATCTCTGTGCTGCTGGAGAACTGGTGTGCTGGAGGTTCACTTTTGTCTCAAATGAAAATCCTACAGTTCCCCAGCACAAATTCAGCCACAGAGCCATCCTCCTTCCCTGCATGCTTGTACTCCTGGTAGTAAGAGACTCTTATGAAACACTTATTACAAACTAACACAATAATCCCAGCAATATCTGGCTGCAGAGGGAAACTGAGTGGGGGCAAAAAGGGGGAAGCTCATAGCAGATGTGCAGAGGAGCTGTGGTTTGTGTGCAGATGTGGGATCAGCACTGGGGGCCCAACTCTTTCCAATGCTGCAGCATTCCTTACGGTGCTTGAAAAGTGGGCTGTTAGACTTTGCAATCAAAAAAAAAACCTATTAAAATTCATTCACAGAGTTTAATCCCACTGGGATGAGTTTTCTATCTAGTCTTCCCAGTTTCCTGTTGCGTTCTAAAATTGCTTCTTTTTGCCTTCTTCTCCTTCTTCTTTTTTTTAATGCTCCATGCAATAAAATGTGGAGGTCTCTCATTACCTGTGAGTCTATTGCTTTATGTGAATGCAATATCTAAAATGTGTGAAAAGAGCCAGGAGAGTCATAAAGCAAAGGGAAGCCGGGAGTGCAGGAGGGCTTCAATCAGCTGCACAAGCACAGGGAGGGGGCAATAAATGCTGGGGGAGCTGAGGGGGCCAGTGCTGGGATGGGGGAGTGTTTGCGCAGCCGTGGGTGAGATGGGTCCCCCAGGAGCTGGAGGTGCTCTTGCCAGTGTCAGTTTTTATCCCTCCCATGCAGAAAAACACCTGGATTTACACAATCCAGCATCTTCTCCAACCAGAGGGAAGCTTCTTGCTGCCCTGCCAGGCTGGGCACGATTCCATGGTTATCACCAAGTGGTGCCCAGGGGTGTCCCAGGGCGCTCTCCCTGGGGAGCAGGATGGGGAAGGGCTCGGTGTGATCCTGCCCGGGCAAGGACACACAGCAGAGCACACTCTGGCCCTGCCCATACTGCTTCCACAAACATTAAATTAAATTGTTGGCCTGCAACCCACCTGCAGCAGAACTTTTGTCCATCCCAGCAGTTCAAAGCCTTGTAAAAAGGAGGCTGAACTGTAACACAGGATGTTAAACATCTAATAACATCGAGGATGTGGTAACCCACCAGGAAAAGCAAACTCCCCAAGGAATCTCTATCGAGCTGAAGATGGGAAAAACTTTTGTCTCTGGTGTTTTCCTGCTTTCCCTTTCATTTTTTAATGCCTAAGGTTATTTACGTGACACCAGATCTCTGTTTCCCAGGAATTTATTTGTGCCTCAGATCCTATCCTTGACCTGTGGGATGGCTTTGCTGGGCAGGTGATGGTCCCATGGAGTGCACAGCTAAGCAGGATCCTGAATTCCCATTCATGAACAAAAGGGCACCTCGGACATGTGGCCAGGGGCCACCTCTAACCCCACACCACAGGTGGTGTCTCACCCCAGCCTTGGGAAGCAGCAAGTTCTGTTTATAGGGTTACTTACTGTAGGTTTTAACGCTGACCTCTGACTCCATGTTTCACCAGTGTCTTCGGGATTAAAAGGTGAAAGACAAAAAATTAAAGAAAAACTGATGGATAAACAGGTCTGATACTGAAAGATATTTTCCCCTTATTTGGGATGGCTTTGCTCACCATTAGGCTCAAATAATGCAACAAAAATACTCCATTAGACAGTTTGTCTGCTTCTCCATCCACCTCAGATGTAGAGACAGAAATCCAAATTAAGAAAATTGTTCTGGATTGGCTCCAGAGCTGGTGCAGATTCTTCTCAACTCCCAGCACCATGTTGACCCCCTCAGTCCCTCACCCTTACCCATGAAGGTTCCATCATCTGCCCCCTTTGCTTCTATTCCCCTCTATAGCTGGTTCTCCCTGTCTTTCCAATGCACAGGTAGGTGACAATTGTATTAAGTTTTATACCCTCCATGGGCTATAAAAGAGGGGGGTCAGGGTCTGCTGCTGTTTAATTACCTTCCAGTGCCCATTCCAGGGAATTCTAGCCCCAGCTTTTGGTGATGGTGTTATGCCTGGATGAGCATCAATTCCCTTCCTCTACAAACGGGTTTTGCAAAATTGCTAAATAATGCATTCAGAAAACAGTCTGGAAATTAATGGGATAGATTATTTGCAAACATGTTCACTGAATTATCAGGCTTGTTCTTTATCCGTAAAATAATGTACTTAAAGAAAAGAGTTTATTGAAGATGTTATTTACAGACAGTTCTCCAGCTGAGAACTGCGGGAGCACCGACGGAGCACACACACAGCCCAGATGCTCCTCCAGTGCTGGGGCAGCCCTCCTCCTCCAGACACATCACTGAATCCTGGAATTGTTGGGCTTAGAGGGAACCTTAAAAACTATCCACTCCCAGCCCCATGCCATGGGCAGGGGAACCTTCCAATAGACCAGGGATTTATTTTTCCACTTGAACCAGAATTCTGCTTGCATTTTGCAGGGCTGTTGGGCTCATCCCAGACCCTGGAGAGTGAGTCTGACAGGGGACACATGCTATCCCTCTCCCAGTGCCCATGGAAATAGTCACAGCAGTTCCTTCCCTTCAGGCATTTCCCCCTAAGACTCAGTGGTGAAGAGGCAAAACACCTGGGAAAAAGTCAGCGGAAGGCTCTGAGTACCCAGGTGTGGTGGGAGGTGTCCCTGGAAGTTCAGCCTTGGGGGTCTCCACAGTCAGCTGAGGTAGGGTTGCTGATATGCAGGGGCTCAGCTACAGGAAACAGCCTCAAACTTCACCAGGGAAGGTTCAGGTTGGATATTTAGGAAAATCTCTTCACTGAAAGGAAAGAGTGGCCAAGCACTGGAACAGGCACAGTCACCATGCCTGGAAGTGCTCAGAAAACATGTAGCTGTGACGCTTGGGGACACGGTTTAGTGGAGGGCCTGGCAGTGCTGGGTGAAGGGTTGGACTCGGCGCTCTCAGAGGGCTTTTCCAGCCTCAGTGACTCCCTCATTCTCTGCAGGCCACGTCCCCATCTCAGCTGTTTGGTTTCTCCACCATCACACGGCTGATGGGATTTGGGGCTCAGGATGGGCCAAGCCCTTACAATGCTTTAGGCTTTCCCTTGAAAAGGAGCATCCCAGCCAGGGTTGCAGGTCTGCAGCAGGGATGGAGGATGGGTCTGGAGCTGTGTCATTGACACCTCAAGGTGCTTGAAGACCATAACCTCTTGCAATCTGTGTAATAACCCCACCAGCACGAGCGAGAGGGAAGCACACACTGAAGCACAACTCCTGCCTCCCTGCCACTCCCTGGGATGGGATCTGGGGCCCTCTGCTGTGCCAGTCCCCAGTAACGCTCTTGTTGGCGGATGACCACAGTGGGGGCTGAACCACAGGAAGATAACAACATTCAGTTCATGCCATGCTGAGCTGGCTCCTTCTGGCCGTGCTCTCCCAGCCCCGGGAGCGATGACAATATTAATGAGAAATATTCCCTGTTTGCCAAGCTGAGCCTCTATCCTGTTGGACATCACTGTTCTCACCCAGCAGTTACAGTTCCTTATCCTCTGATGAAGTGCTAATTGAGTTTGGGAGTCCCTTCCCCTGTCATAGCAGGATCTCAAAGCACAATCTCTCGGGCTGCCCAAGTGCCCAGCTCAGTGTGGCAGGCGGGGGCTTCCCAGCACCAGCCCTCAGTCATTGCCTCTGCTGCCTGCCAGGGCCTGGGGGCTGCTGCTGCTGCAGGGAGCTTCTCCTTGCGGGGGAAAAAGCATGCAGAGGTGATCAAGGCTGGAAGAGACAAGGAGCGATTTACACGGTAACAGATGTGGATGAAAAAAATCCCCAGAGATGAGGCAGAGTCATCTAAAGCCCCAGAATGGTTTGGGTTGGGAGGGACCTTAAAACCATCTTGTTTCAACCCCCCTGCCATGGACAGGGACACCTTCCACTCTCCCAGGTTGCTCCAAGCCCCATCCAGCCTGGCCTTAGACACTTCCAGGGATCCAGGGGCAGCCACAGCTGCTCTGGGCACCCTGTGCCAGGGCCTCCCCACCCTCACAGCCAGGAATTCCTTCCCAAGATCCCATCCAGCCTTGCCCTCTGGCAGTGGGGAGCCATTCCCTGTGTCCTGTCCCTCCACCCCTTGTCCCCAGTCCCTCTCCAGCTCTCCTGGAGCCCCTTTAGGCCCTGGGAGGGGCTCTGAGCTCTCCCTGGAGCCTTCTCCTCTCCAGGTGAGCACCCCCAGCTCTCACAGCCTGGCCAGAGCCAAGGGGCTCCAGCCCTTGGAGGATCTTTGTGGCCTCCTGGATCACTCCAAGCTCCACATCCTTCCTACTTTGGGGTCGCCAGAGCTGGGGTCTCACCGGAGCAGAGGGACAGGATCTCCCCAACTCCTGCTGCCCTCCCAGTGGGATGAGCCCAGGGTACAGTTGGGTTTCTGGGCTGCCAGTGCACATGGACAGGTCACGTTCAGCTTCTCATCCTCCCAAGTCCTCCTCAGAGCTGCTCTCAGTCCATTCCCACATAAACATAACTGGGAGAAGCCCTGGGAGCCTTGTCTGGGGACATTGTGTGGCTTTCAGGTGAAGCTTTGTGTTTGAGAGCATTGCATTTGGAACTGCCAACGTTCATTGGAAAGATCAGAGTTTTAGTTAAAGCACTTAAACCAGAAGAGTTTCTTTTCTCATATTTGTATGTTCAGGTTTCCTCTAAGCCATCAGGCTGAGCTTGTCTGTACATGGCTTCAGAAAACTGACTGAGGAGCTCTGCTAATGCTGGTATTTAATAATTCCTGGAATATTGGGGAAGCTCTGGGGGACTAGAAAAGAGCTAATGTGCAAATATTTAAAAAGGGAAACAGAACAGCCCTGGTAATTACAGACCTGTCAGTCTGTCATCAATCCTCAGCAAAATAATGGAATGGCAGATCCAGGCCTCAATTAATAAAGAATTAAGGGAAGGTAATATAATTAATGCCAATCAACATGGGCTGATGGAAAACAAATCTTGTCAAACTAACTTGATATCTTTTTTGATGATATTACAGGTTTGGGTGATAGAGGTAACAGTGTTAACACACTTAGACATCAGCAAGACATTTGACTTGGAAGCACAAAATCTATTGAGGAAGTTGAACAATACAGACCCAGTGTTGCACAGGTTTTGGTGGGCTGGATTGGCACTCTGTCTGCCTGGAGGGTTTTTATGTTTCTGCCAAAGGAAGCATTAAAAAATTGCCAGTGGAGTTGGCAGATGATGATGCAGTGAGCAGGGATAGGGCAGAAGGCTGAGATGCAGAGCTTTTGGCACGGCCTGGTAAACCGATCCCCAATAAAGAATATGTGTTCGGGGAAAGAGTATTGCCCCCCTTGCAGGAGCAAAAAACCTCTTTCAAGGTGAGGACTCCTCTCCTTACAGATGGTGGCTCTGGAAAAGGGGTGTGAGATGCTTTGGGTGGGCACTGCTGAGGGAGATGTCCAAAAAGCATCCAGAGCAATGAGCAGGGTGGGAAACATGGAGAGAGGCAGAGATCTGTCTTTGGCCAGAGCAGGAAGGGGCTGACGGTGCTCTGCAAGTGCTCTGGGGAAGGACAAACTGTGAGAGCCTCCAGTCTGGTCAGGACTGAGCTGTGAGCTCCAGGGTCGGGAGCTCCAGGGATGGCAGTTCCAGGGATGGGAGTTCCAGGGATGCGCTGTGAGCTCCAGGGATGTGCTGTGCGCTCCAGGGCTGGGCTGGGAGCCCCAGGGCTNGGATGGGCTGGGAGCTCCAGGGATAGGCTGGGAGCTCCAGGCTGGGCTAGGAACTCCAGGGCTGGGAGCTCCAGGGCTATGAGTTCCAGGGATGTGAGTTCCAGGGATGTGCTGTGAGTGCCAGGGCTGGGCTGGGAGCTCCAGGGATGCGCTGTGAGCTCCAGGGCTGGGCTGGGAGCTCCAGGGATGGGCTGGGAGCTCCAGGGATGGGAGCTCCAGGGATGCGCTGTGAGCTCCAGGGCTGGGCTGGGAGCTCCAGGGATGCGCTGTGAGCTCCAGGGCTGGGCTGGGAGCTCCAGGGCTGCGCTGTGATCTCCAGGNCTCCAGGGATGCGCTGTGAGCTCCAGGGATGCACTGTGAGCTCCAGGGCTGGGCTGGGAGCTCCAGGGCTGGGAGCTCCAGGGCTGTGAGCTCCAGGGATGCGCTGGGAGCTCCAGGGCTGGGCTGGGAGCTCCAGGGATGCGCTGTGAGCTCCAGGGATGCACTGTGAGCTCCAGGGCTGGGCTGGGAGCTCCAGGGCTGGCAGCACAGGCTGGCCATGGGAGCTGCATTCTGGGCTTGCTCCAGGAATCAGCCGCAGGGCGATGTGAGAAGTGAATCCACCCCCCTGGGCAGCTTCTGAACCCCACCTGACAGGGAGGGGTTCCCCAGCTCCTTGCAGCCCTCCTCTCTCCATGCCCTCCCCATGTGGAGCCCCACAGGCTCACAGAGGTGCTTTAGAACCCCTGTGTCACAGCCACCACAGTAACAGTTCATGAAACCAAGGGCTGTGCCTTCAAACCTTCCCCAGGGCATGTCTGT
Organism: Donacobius atricapilla; assembly: GCA_013397315.1. NCBI lineage: Eukaryota > Metazoa > Chordata > Aves > Passeriformes > Mimidae > Donacobius > Donacobius atricapilla. The sequence goes on along the minus strand of WBMY01007072.1, from coordinate 253,230 downwards.
GTCTCAGAAATGGTTTTTTAAAATCATGGATGTGGATTCTTCCTCTTTGTTGCCTGGCTCTAAGTTCAGAGATGCTCCTTCAGATCATATTTGCAAACTTGAGTCTGTAAAACCTTTTTTTTTTTTTCACTGTGTTCGATGAGCACAAACTGTAATTTTAAAATAGATCAAAAGAATTTCTGTGTGCCCAAACCCCCAAAGCTGGCACCAGCAGTTCCCATGGCTCCTGTGCTGCTGCTGGCCAGCAAAGCCCCCCCATGGCATCCTGTGGGGCTGCAGACCCCCAGGAGCTGGCAGAGGGGTGCTTGGTCCCTCTGGGAACTGGACACATCCAGGAGGAGAGAGACAACCACAGCTGGGAAGGCCACTGCACAGAGAAATCCTCTGCCATGTGATAAATGCCCCCCCACCTTTACCAAAATGAATTACTTCCTTTTTAAATCCTTTCCAACTGCTCCCCTCGTGTTCGTAATAGGATGATCAGTGGAACCAAAGATGTGGCTGTTACTTTAAAGGATAAATTAGTTTGACTCTTAACTCAATAATTAAAACTGTTATGGCTATGAGCCTGGAGGGATAATGTACTATTATTATAGTCATTTGTTTCAATTAAATGCTTACTGATTTTACAATAGCAGCTGGGCACCTGTGTGAGATAGCTATTACTCTGAACAAGACATCTCAAATTCCAGCAGAAATTTGTCACTGCACTAAAGCATTTTACATAGACCATGAAAGTTTATTAGGAGCAGTTACAAATCGGGAAGAGGAGGGGTGGTAATTGGGGATATATTTTCTTATCAGCTCCTCTCTCTCCTGCTCTCTCTCTTTTTTAAGTAAATCATCTTTAAGTATTTCAGCTATGGTGATGCGTTTACATTGAAACTTCAATACAGAAAAAGCCTGCTGGGAAAACTTTGCTTCAAAGCTGTTCAGAAGATAATTCCTCTCCCTGGTTGATTGTGATTATAATGGCATGTTCTTGGGAACAAACCCAAGGAGAGGGGAGCTGTGCTGTGGATGAGCCTGGTGGCTGCCCCTGGAGTAGCTGCTTGCCTTGCCTGGAGAGGAAGACCTCGGGTGAGGAAGGCTCTGACAGCTCAGTCCAGCCCAGCCCGACTGTGTTAGCTGACCCTGGGAGGGGTGGGAGTCAAAGATTCATGGAATAGGTTGGGTTGGAAGGGACCTTAAAGACATCTCATCCCAACCCCCTGCCATGGTTTCTCCAGGCCCTGTCCATCCTGCCCTGGGACACTTCCAGGGGTGGGGCAGCCACAGCTTCTCTGGGAACCCTGTGCCAGTGTTTAACACCCTCGTCATAAAAAATTTCTTCCCTATATCTACCCTAAATCAACTCTATTTTATTTTAAAACCATCACCCTTTGTCCTGTCACAAGAGTCCCTGATAAAAAGTCTGCCTGTCCCATCTTTCTTATGAGCTCCTTCAGGCCCTGGAAGGGGCTCTCAGGTCTCCCTGGACCCTTCTCTTCTCCAGGTGAACACCACCAGTTCTCCCAGCCTGTCTCAATGACAGAGGTGCTGCAGCCTTTGCAGCATCTCCATGGCTTCTAGACTCTCTCCAGCAGCTCCTCATCCTTCTGATGCTGGGAACCCCCAAGCTGGGGCAGCTCTGCAGCTCTGTGGGGTCTCACCTCAGCGGGGCAGAGAGGCAGAATCCCCCCCGTCCTGCTGCCCACACCTGGGGATGAGCCCAGGACATGGCTGGATTTCTGGGCTGCCAAAGCACCTTCCCAGCCTCTCATCCACCAGTACCCCAAGGTGCTTCTCCCCATGGGAGCCTGGTGGTCCCCAGGTGCTGCTCTGCCTGGCACAGGGATGCCCCTCAGTGGGGTTGCACCAGCTGCCCACTCTCACTCATCTTGGCCCCGTCTTTTAAAAGCACGTCCCACTTTAGCTCAGGGGGATGCAGTGCAGCAGGGTCAGACAGCGTTGTGCGGCAAACTGCAGCCAAATTTCTGCTGCTGCTGCTCCCTGGGTAAGACCACCAGTGGTTTAGCATGGATCCCACCTGGGATTGCAGCCCAGCTGAGCAGGCAGCAGGGCTGGAGCACCTGGGGCAGAGCACACCACGGGGGAGTAGGGCAGAACCTCTGAGTTTGTACCTCAGACAAACACGGGGTTTGTTCAGGGTGTGGCCGAGACCAAGGAAGGTGAGAGGAGGAGGAGGAGGAGAAAAATCCCATGGAAGGCGAAGGCAGAAGGTGGTTTTGGGGGTGGGACCTGCCTCTGCAGTTGGGAGTTAGGGTTCAGCAGGAGGCCATTCCACCATACAGCCATCCCTGCAGATCCTGGGACCTGAGCCCCAGCTCTGCTGGCTGGTGCTCCACCCTGTACTGCTGGAAAGACCTGCTTTTTACATCAGAATTTTGGGGAACAGTCCAGTTGAAGCTGGGCTTGACACATTTGAAACATTATTTGTGTTAGGAGAGCACCCCAGTCCGCAACTAGGCTCTTCCTCGTGGCATTTGTCACTCATTGAATTCCCCTTCTCCCCAGAAACAGAGAATGTGGACCATGTGCTATTTTTCAGGCTGTTTTTCTCTCCTTCTCTGGATTAGCTGGAGCGTTTATGGGCCCGATATGCATATTCATTAAAAGAATTGAAATATTGTGGAAAAAAAGAAGCTTTGAGTTAGCACAGCCTTTGGGAATCTGCTAAGTAAGATGCACTTAATTACTTTAGCTATGACTACATCACACTGCACTCTGGGTTTCCTCTGAGATGCAAAACATCTTTTCAGCACAGGCTGCAAACCCATCCTGAGCCTTTTGCAGCACCTCGTGGTGAGCTGCTTGTGTTGAATTCCTGGGATGGAGGGGGGATCTGACCTGGCTCTCACAGCCTCTGCTCCTGGGGAAGGAGCTGATCACATCTGGAGGGTGGTTATTTAGTTCCACGTGTGTTTCCATCGGGTTCTGTGGGTCTGCTGAGTGCTTTGGGGCAGGAAAGGCATGGGACAGCCCCACTGAGCCCAGGGCTGGGGCTGCATCCCACAGGACCAGGTTGTTTTCTTTCACACAGGGAACGTTGCATTCATTGCCTCCTTTCACTTTGTTTGCCGTGATCACGATTTCATTCATCATTTACTTGCCTAATTTTAGGCCATTTGCTGCAGGGAATCATCTCAAAATCCTGCTCCTGGGTCTCTCTTCCCTTGGGTCTTTTTTGGGGGGTACCACCTGCTATGGGTGCCCCTGAGATAGCTCAGAGTCAGCAGGACCCCCAGTGGGAAGCAGGAATAACCCTTTCCCTGGCTTGAGTGAGAGCCATCCTCACCCTTAATCCTATTTAAGAAGCTCCAGTGTTGCACGTGAACAACTCACCTTCATTTTCACTCCAAATATTTTACAGCTGGAAAACTCAAGTGGATTTTCCACCACTCCTGGGGAGACCAGGAGCTGTCACCAGGAGTGGTGGGGAGGTGGCAGCCTGCTGTGTTGCTTCCAAAATTGCGTTTAAAAAAAAAGAAAAAAGGGGAAGTGGAGAGAAAAGCAGTGAGTGCCAAATGGTGGGGGCAGTTCCTGCCTGTCCACACTGGTCAGCAGGGTGCATGTGAGGAGCTGTGCATGTCCTGCAGAACCTCCTGCGCTGGGGGAGAAGAGATGGAAATGTGGGAAAGGGAGAGAGAAATCAACAATATTCAACTAAAACCACTTTTTTATCATACAACTGTAGAATGCTTTGGGTTAGGATGGGCTTTTAAAGGCCAACCACAGGCATCCCCTGCCATGGGCAGGGACACCTCCCACTGTCCCAGGCTGCTCCAAGCCCCACCAGCCTGGCCTTGGACACTGCCAGGGATCCAGGGGCAGCCACAGCTGCTCTGGGCTCCTGTGCCGTTGTTTTAACACCTCCATTGTAAAAAACTTCTACCTTATATCTAACCTAAATCAACATTCTTTTAGTTTAAAACCATTCTCCCTTGTCCTATCAACACAGGCCCTGATTAAAAGTCTGCCCCCGTCCTTCTTATGGGGGTCCCTTTAATGATGTAAGGAAGTTGGGAGGAGGCATCTGCGCTAAGATATCCTTGCAGAAGAATGTCCCAGGAAAAATTCTGCATCTCTGCTACTTAAAAGGGTTCTGTGATGGGGTTGTATGAGCATGGGGCTTCTGGAGGGGTTCTCTGAGCCAGGCTCAGGTTCCTGTTTTTTTCTATGAATTTTTAGAGGCATTTACAGCATGTGGCCCATATCCATAATTGCACTCCTGGACTTGTTCTGCTCTGATGCATAAATAACATGCACTGTAAAGAAAATGCGCGTGATTACATATTTAATGGATAAACGGAGCCGTTGTGGTCCATTGACCACATAATAAAAGTTTCAAAAAATTGTCTTAATACAGCATTTCCTCAGGAGACTACCATGGCTGAAACGTGAGCAAGCTATTTTAAATTTTAGAATTTTTTAAGCTACATCTCATAGCCTTCCCCATTTCTCCAACACCCATCTTCTAAACTTTCCCTTCATTTAAATTTAAAATAAGGACAATAAATTATTCTTTTCCTTAGCAGCTGGCAGATCTTCTCCAACATGAAAGGTCTGGATTAAACTGACAAAACCCGAGACAAATGCACGTTTTTTGGCTGGAGTCTGGCAATGGCTGGCTGCTCAGCAGATGGGTGCTGTGTCCCCACCTTGCATGGTCCCTGTCACTTCCTGTCTCACCCAGGCCCTTCCAATGACTGCTGCAAATTCAGTTTAAATGCAAAAATCGCCTCTCTGGTGCCTCCTGCGCTGCTCAAGCCTGGGGTCCATCCCCATGGCTGCATCATCCTCAGTGTCTTTATGACCAGGACAGGCCAGAGCTCTGCAGTAAGACACATAATCAGGTTTCAAGGGCACATCATAAGGTTTTAAGGGCACACAAAACTTGCCATAGTTAATCTCTATGCCCCTAACCAAAGCATAGCTAAGCTCTTTGCTTCAAAGCAAAGCAAGTCCTGCTGCCTCCTTGACACCACCAAAGCCAAGGGCAGCAATTCAGTGTGGTCCCTAAGACAGCCTCAGTCAGACTCGTGCTGTTGAAATGCAGGAATATATTTAATTCCTGCGAGTTAAATTCCTTCAGTTCACAATTAATACAGAAAAAGGGCAGATCCAGGGAAAGCTGTTCCCCTGACACTGCTTCTCTACTGCTGGGGAGTCCAAAGGAGAGCAGAACATTCTGTCAGGTATGGTGTAAAGCTCTTGATTCCTGCAGCAGTAAATCTGGGTCTGTGTTTGGACTTGGGTCCTCTGAAGCCTATGGAGCCCTCACAGGTTTCCTTCCCTGGGTTTCCTTCTGTGTGTGCTGCTGATGGAGTTGGCAAAGCTCTCCTGGTAATGAGAGATTGCACCTCAGTGGGCTGATCAGGGGCTCAGGTCTTTAAACTCGTGTTAGCATTAATCAGATTAATGTAAAAGGGAAAAAGTCTGGCAAATGTTTCAGACAGGCTTTGCCTCCCTCCCACTCCATGGCTGTTCGAGGCTGTGCAGGAGCCAAGTTCTACAAGATAGCAAGGATGGATCCTGGGGGAAATGGAGTTTAGGGGAAAAGTATTCAAACTGGAAAAGGGGTCTTGATGCAGAAAACAGCAGGGTTTGTCCTCATCATCTCATCTCATCTCATCTCATCTCATCCTCATCTTTTGTTTGTCTCTGGGTGTACAGGGGCTGGACCTGCTGGAATGAGTCCAGAGGAGGCCATGCAGATGCTCCAAGGGCTGGAGCCCCTCTGCTCTGGAGCCAGGCTGGGAGAGCTGGGGGTGCTCATCTGGAGAAGAGAAGGCTCTGGGGAAACATTGGAGCCCCTTCCAGTGCCTAAAGAGGCTCCAGGAGAGCTGGGGAGGGACTGCGGACAAGGGATGGAGGGACAGGACAAGAGGGAATGGTTTGAAGTTAGGTTTAAANAGCTGGGGATCAGCCTGGAGAAGAGAAAGCTCTGGGGAGACATTAGAGCCCCTTCCAGTGCCTAAAGGGGCTCCAGGAGAGCTGGAGAGGGACTGGGGACAAGCGCCTAGAGGGACAGGACAAGGGGGAATGGTTTGAAGTTAGGTTTAAATGGGATATTGGGAAGGAATTGTTCCCTGTGAGGATGGGGAGGCCCCGGCACAGGGTGCCCAGAGCAGCTGTGGCTGCCCCATCCCTGGAAGTGTCCAAGGTCAGGTTGGATGAGGCTTGGAGGAGCATCTCTTCTGGTGATTTGGCCATAAATTTCTTGTTTGTGGTCCTTTTTTTCAGACCCCTGAGAGCCAGCCACCAGCAATCCCTGAGGCAGTCAGGGGCACTTTCTGGGCACATGGCCCCACACACAAAGCTGATTTAGCCCCTCTCTGTCGGGCTCGTGGGCACAACAGTGGGTGCACAGGGCTCAGCTCTTGCCTTTTTCAGAAGCGAGCTCAAGGGAGACCTTCCCAGCCGCACAGAACAATTTAAACAATAAATCAGTCTTAAAGCGATTTGCCAGTGTGGCAAACAGATAAATAAATGAACGAGTGAATTTTGTGGTGACGCGTGATCTCCCCCTCACTCAGATCCAGGAGATGGTGCACTCAGACGCCGCGTCCTACGAGTCCAACCGCCAAGTGCCACTGCTCAACCGGCCCGGCATGCTGGGCGGCCCCATGGGTGCCCTCAGCCAGTCCCAGCTCATCTCGCAGATGGGCATCCGCAGCGGGGTCACCCACGGCTCCCCCTCGCCCCCGGGAAGCAAGTCTGCCACCCCATCTCCCTCCAGCTCCACGCAGGAAGAGGAGACTGAGTCGCATTACAAGGTAGGGGCGGTCGTGCTGGGCCTGACGCGGAGTGGTGCTTTTCAGGGAGGGATAAATTGGGCGAAATAAAACCACAGGCTTCTGGTCTTATTTTCACATTTATAGTGGGAGACTTTCCCAAGGGTGAGGGCACTGTTCCCAGCCTAAAGTGAGGTCCAGCACGGCAGGCTGGCGCTCACACAGCAGGTTTGGAGATCAGAGTTGTTCTTCTGCCTCCACGTTTACCAGGTCCATCAGGCTGCAGGGTTTCCTGGATGATGATGATGATGATGATGATGAGTAAAGCAGCTTCAGGGCTAAGAGTCTGCAAATGCTTGGAGCTAAATTAGATTTCTGGTGGTGGGTAGAGGAGACTGAAACAGAGAAGGAAAATAACTCACAGTGGGATTTAACTGAGCTCATTGGACATGGCTTGCTAAGGAAAACAAACAGGAATTAAAGGGGTCTTCTGCCTTTTAGTTCACCAAAGTGGTGTTTTAAGTAGTCAGCAGTGTGCCAAATGGTCTCTATAGCCAACACAACTGCTGGTGAGTGTGGCACCAACAAACCCAAGGAATTCCTGGGTGTTTGGGCACATCTTGGTTGTTGTCCATCTCTCTCCAAATGCAGCAGCAAAGCCAAACCACACATGCCATGTTCCAGGAATCTGTGGCTGTTATGTACTGAGGGCAAACTGCAGCATCACACTGCCTCTGTTCCTGCAGGTGAATTCCTGGATTCCCTGGGGACTTTGATTAAAGCCTTCCATGGAAAACCTTCTGGAAGGTGCTGAGCCAAGGCACTGGTATTGTAACCTTGTCCCACCCAAATGGACTGCTGTGACAGGGTTTGAATGTATAACCGGAGCAGCAAACAGTGCACAGGCTGGAAAACTAGGAAAATGCTAGGACTGAGCAAAAACCTTTCCCTCTTCATGGAAATCCAGGAAAATGGATTCCCATCAATCCTGCAGGTTTTTATCCATTGGCAGATTTCACTTCAGATTGGGGCATTTCAAAGCAGAGCGCTCAAGTGGGTGGAAACACAGCTTCAGTGGATAGAACTCTAAAACGAAGGGATACACGAGGTTAAAAACAAATGGAATTTTTCAAACTCTGTGATTCCATGTCCAGGAGACACTGTGGGAGGAGTTGTGCTGCTGGATCCCACAGTCTGCCATCTCCCAAAGCCTGCGTCACAAAGCTCCAGGCAACGACCTGAGAGCTGAAGTCTTTCATGTCAGGAGAAAATGAGTTCCAGTTTAGTGACACACCAGATTCTGTCTCTGCCCCCACTAGCATTACCCAGCTTTCCTGTCAGCCCCCCAGGAGTCCCTGAGGAGGACACAGCTTTGGGGTTGGGTCTTCCATTTTCTTGAGCCAGTGGTGCCCACGGGGTAGGAAGAGTTTGGAGATGTCCAGATGATGGCACCTTGCAGAGATTAGAAATTTTCCTAATCATTAAGGCAATGATGATTCTTCTGCCCTGTAAAGCCCCCAGACAGGTGGGAGGGATGTGTTTGGTGGAGGAGGAGATGCTGAGTGTGAGGAAAGCAGCAGACCCACGTTGTGGCCTGCAGGTTTCTGTTTGCTTTCTCTGTCTGCACAGCTGCTGCCTTCACCCATCAGTCACTTTTTCATGTGACCATTAAGGACTTTTCTGCAACAAGCAATCAAAATGACATCTAACAAGCAGAAATTAATCTTGTGAACAAGGTCACAGGTTAAAGAAATGAGTCTGATGCCAACAGGTCCTCTGAGCCAGGGAGCTTATGAATTTCAGAGGTCTCTGAGCCTCACGGGTGTATTTACCTGCTTCATAGCTTGGGGGGTGGGTGCACAGAAATGGGAGGGACAGGTGGGTACAGCCCAAATTCCAGCTGGATTCGTGGTCCCTCTCCATAGTTATTAACATCACGGTGTCCATGAGGTCTTCCTGGGTTGAACATCTTAGAAAGCACCGAATTTCTGGGATCACATCATTGCCACAGCCCACCTCTGCCACCAAACAGACCTTCCCCCAAAGCCAGTGGCCACCATGGGCAGGTGGCCATGCTCTTCATCCCCCTGCCCGAGCCTCCCTGGTCCCTTTGACCACAGGGATGACCCTTGGGGGTGCAGGCTGAGCCAGGCAGTGAGGCACTGGCTCACTGGGGGTTGACTTTGGCCATGAATGTGGTTCAGGCTGGTCAAGACTCTTCTGAGGTCCAAGCCCAGGCTGTTGTCTTATCCCGTGTTTGTCACACCTGAAAAACCCCGTGAATATCAAATCCTGATCTGCTCTGCTCCCTGCTGCTGTTTTCCTTAAACCCCACATGCTCTTTGGTGCTGCCTGAGCTGTAAATCCAGCTGGGCGTGTGCTGCTGCTGTTCCAGCTCCTTGGCTTGGTCAGTGGCTCTGTGGGAGCAGGTTGCCCACGGCACTCCACTAAATCAAATAGGATCACAGTTAGTTAAAATACCATCTCACTTACTAATGGGCTGAAGCCCTGTCATGCATTTTTTTTCCTCCTAATAAGCTGGCCTTTCACCTCCAGGCCTCCCATTCAAGCCCAATTGGGCAATTTTAAATTAAATGCAATTTTTGTGGTCTCTCTGCTCATTCACTAATGGTCACTGTCTGTTTGACAAATGTCACTGCGCTGATACTGAAATTAATGACCAGTCAAGAGCTGCAGAGCGGAGAACAGGAACGCTGCTGCCCTTTTCCTCCCCATGCCTGGCCTGTGCCAGCTGAAGGGAAGCCTCTTAAATCCTGGCACTGCCAAGAACATGCTCAAATTGACAAATCCATCAGGAGAAGAGGCTGTTTGTCCCCAGCTCAGCTGGAGGCACAGTTGTCACAAGATCTTGGTGTTTAGAGCTGTGTTTTTCCAAGTAATTCAACAGCCTGTGCAGCTGATGGTAGTGCCTTGAGTTCAAGGGCTGCAGGTGGAGGGGCTGGTCTCTTTGCCCTCAAGGATGCAGAGGCCCTGCCAGTGCTTTCATTCTCTGCCACCTGGTATATTTAGGTTTTCCTTCACTATAAAATAAGGGTAATGGTGCTTCCCTGTAGTGCAAGCTTTCACTGGACACAGTTAATGCACTGAAGGCTTTGATGGGTATCCAAGTGCTCTCCAGGGGTCTTTTCCTTTGCACATCCTCCCATGGAGGCTTCTGCAGTCCTCTCTATTCACAGAATCATAGAGTGTCATGAGTTGGACCCACAGGATCCCCCAGCCCAGGCCCTGTCCCTGCACAGACCCCCCAACAACCCCACCCTGGGCATCCCTGGCAGCGCTGTCCAAAGGCTCCTGGAGCTCTGGCAGCCTCGGGGCCGTGCCCATTCCCTGGGGAGCCTGGGCAGTGCCAGCACCCTCTGGAGAAGAACCTTTTCCTATCACACTGCACAGGACATCCCAAGGGGACTGATACAGGATCTTCTTTCCATGCTGCCTTCAGTGGAAGCGTCCCTGTTTCCAGCCTTGCTGTTTCGCTTCCCGGCCCAGAGGCAGCATCTCGTGCTGAGCAGCCACAAAGGCCAGCTCCTGTTCCCTGTGTCCTGCTCCCCTGAGTTCCAGCACCCACTGGGCACTGAGTGTGGACACAGCCATTCCTGGTCATCCAGCTGCACCCAGATAAGCTGGAAGAGTGAACAGCATGGGCAAAGCATTTAATTTGTGTGATTAAAATAGTTCAATTCCCATATTTTTCTGGATAGAGGTACATATATGTCAGCAGGATGGAGCAAGTTTTGGCCCTGGTGTGATGTTTAATGTGATGCTGGTGCTGCTGGGTCAGTGCTCACAGCCCTTCTGTAATGAGGAGATGAGGGAAGTCGGGAGCAGCTTGCAAAGGGGGCTCACTGGGATGGAAATCAGAAACCATGTGGAAGCCAAGTTTGGAACATTCATGGACTGCCAAAGTGATCTAGCTGGGACGTGAGGCATTTGGAGAGGTTCCAGAAGAGGATCAAGGAGTGAGTGAGCTGGGGAGGAGGGTGGGGAAGGAGAGTGACTGAGGACTGGAAAGCTTCAGGTTTGGAGCAGGGACAAAGGGATGAGCCCAAGCTATGAGCTGATCTGAGAGGAGGCACCTGCATCCACCAGCAGTTTGTGCAATGATCCAAAAGGCTCCTGGGGGGCGAAGAGACCCCCAGGGCTGCTGCTCCCTCTCCATGCTGGGACAACTCCTCTTCCTATTCCCTCTCTCATCTCCTTGGCTCAGTAGCTGTAGCAGGGGTGTATCACACCACTCCCAGCTGACTGCTAAGGTTCATCTCTTGGTTTTGCAGGCTACTGGAGAGAAAAGACCCTCAACAGACCTGGGCAAAAAGCCCAAAAGCCAAAAGAAGAAGAAAAAGAAGGACCCCAATGAGCCCCAGAAGCCCGTGTCAGCCTACGCCCTGTTTTTCAGAGACACACAAGCAGCCATCAAAGGGCAGAACCCCAACGCCACCTTCGGGGACGTGTCAAAAATCGTGGCATCAATGTGGGACAGTCTGGGAGAAGAACAAAAGCAAGTGAGTTCCTGGGTTATTTATTTTTGTCTCTCAGCTGCTGAAATGTGTATTTCCACGGTGCAGGGCATCTCCCCAGGCATGTTCAGGGCATGGCCAGGGGCTTCCACGGCTGAAGTGCAGGACCAGAGGCTGTTTTTAGGAGCAGTGCTGAAGTGCCCACTGTGCAAAATTGCTGTCGTTGCATGGGGAGGAGCAAATTTTTATGACAACTAATTATTCTTGATAAGCTCATCCTCTGCACTGCCATCAGTGGCCTTTCCCTGACGTGGGGTTTTACAGCTTGAGATGGGAGATGGGTTTGTATTTGCTTATTTGCTTACAAGGAGTGACAGCCAACCAGCTAAACACTGTTAACTCCCTGTACTGCTGGCTTCGAATCCAGGGTTCAGGCTTTAAAAGCTTCAGAAGGAGATGTCTGAAGTGGCCTCACAGAGGAAACCTTGCTGCCCCAAAGCTGTCAGCCACTTTTCCTCTGCTTCACACGGAGAATTCCAGGTCCTGCTTTCCCTCTTTGGTTGCTGCTGAGTCAGTTACAAAAGCCTGTAATTGCTTGTTGCCTATTGAGAGAACCCCAGGGGACACTTCCCGGAGCCAGGATGGCTTTTTACCAGGCAGAGTGAGATCTGGCACGGTGTGTGATGTGTCCTGGACCCAAACAGGCTTTAGCTGGGAGCAATTCTGAGCCTGGCCACAGCTCCAGCTGGGTGTCCATGGCCAGCACTAGAAGCAGCTTCATCTGGAGAGAGAGCAGCGGAAAAAGCCATTTAACTGGAAGTTATGGTGGGAAAAAACCCTTGATTTCCAACCCACACTGAGTCAGGAATAAGAGCAGAAGATCTTCAGGGATGAAAGCCCCTTTGCTGCTCTCTTTTCTCCTCTTTGGGTGGATCACTGTAGGACTATGCAGGCAGAAATTCCTCATCCCAAGAGGGGAGGAAGGTCAGGAGGGTGGCCCCAGCCCTGAGAAGGTTCAGGATAGGGGCTGGGGTTGTGCTCTTGGTTCAGGAGTGTGGAAAAGCTTTATGTCACCTCTTTCTCCTGCTTGCATGCCCCCAGCGTCTCAGTCTGCCCCTCCTTCACCCCACCAGGTTACAAATTCTGCTGCAGTTTGGGCACTGAGCGTGGCTCGGAGTGGAACCTCTTCCTGCGACCCTGACTCAGCGCAGTGCAAACGCTCAGCTCTTAATTAACAGCAGGGATTAAACCAGCCCGTTTATCTTCCCTGCTAACTCTCCCTCCTCCTCTTTCATGAGCTCGCAGCAGCCTCGCCAGTCTCTTTACACACGCTTTCTAAGTGGCTCCATTTCTCCCTCTGTAATTGATTTAATTAAGTCATTTGTTCCTTGTCTGAATGCTTAAATATTAACTTCCTGGCTTTGTCTCCAGCTGGATACTTCTCTCCCACAACAGTTACCTCCCTGCCCGGGACTCTGGCTGGAGGAACACAATTTCTCTTTGGCTCTGGGACCCTGTGCCTGGTTTGTGTGATGTGGCACGTTCACTCTGGAAGTGTCTGGCTGGAGGAGAGTTTATTTAGCCACTGTTTGCTTTTCTCTGCCAACATCCCTGGTGAAGCTTTTTTTGGATTCATGAGGCAATGCAATGGAAAGGGAAAAAGGAAAAGAAAATTTTAAAATGCCTTTAATATGTGAAAACAAGTGCCTGGGCTGGCCTGTAGGTGTTTCCCGCCCAGGGCTGCAGGATGTGGTGCACACATTCCCTGTGAAGGCAAGCAGGCATTCCAAGTGCTCTCCTGGCACATCTGGAGAGGGAATGGTGTCCGAGCATCCAGCCAGGCATCACTGGCCAAAATCCTGCTGCAGCCTGGGAGTCCAGCCTGCCACGTGGCTGCACCAGACTGTGGGGAGCCATCAGCAGGGCAGGACTGTGCTCTGGGAAGGGGTGGAAAAGCTGGAGGAGGGAAGTGTTTCATCAGGGACACTGCTCTTAGCTTTGTGAACAACACTGGCTTCATGTCCTCACTGCAGGAAGCAGTGCAGAGGACAACCTGGGGAAAAGCCAACACAGGTGGCACAGCAGGCAAGAGCCAAATCTGGGTATTTTGGCTCAGTTATGACCAAAGTTTTAGTTAGATAACACTATCCCTCTTCCTGGCTTGAGAAAGGGTGGATTTGAGGCTGTAGGATCTGCTCTGGACCTGATCCCACACTTGTATCCCCAGAGGTGCAGACCCCAGCCCCACCATGTTACTGAGCAGTTCTTTACATCCCTGGAATTCCTGCTTCAGAGAAGGTTTACAAACCGTATCCTGTGCCTTCCAGTGGGGCCCAGCATGGGCTCAGTCCTGGGGGTGTTTTGGTTCCTACCTTGTGAGAAAGCAGCCGGCAGGGAGCAGCCAGGGAGGGGCTCCAGGGAAGCCCAGGGTATTTCATGATTCCCCCACACGTGAGCAGCCCCTGACACGTTCCTGCTGTGCCTGCCCCGTGTCCATCCAGCCCCCCCAGCTCCATCCTGCACACTGGGGGTGCACAGAGCAGGGCTGGCCCCCGTGCCAGTGCCAAGGGGCTGAGGGAAGCGCAGTGCTGGTGGCTTGTAGCCATGCCAGGCAGTGCCTCGGGCTGGGAAGGGGGGTCCTGTGCCCCTTCCAGAGCCCCAGCTCCTCTCCACAGACACATCCTGGAGCATTTCTGCTGGCAGCAGTGACATGCCAGCTCTTTGCCAGGTAGCCCTGGCCAGCATGCAGAGGGTTAATCCCCTGCCATTTGTGCTGCTAATGATTATATGCACTGTAATATCAAAGCTGGAGCTATTTATTTGCCATTGAGCAGGTGCTGCTGCTCCCACAAAGCAAATTTGCTTTCTCCTCCTGATGAAACAAGGAAAATAAAGGTTGCTCACGTCCCATTTCAGATATGTTTTTTTTCCCTGTGCACCAGCTGAAAGACAAACACAGAGAGGGAACCAGAATGCATATTATGCAAGAAACTATATAATCTAGCAGCATCTTTGATTTGGCTGCTGCTGTCACAGACATGCATTTCACAGAGAGGCTTTTTTCTCCCCCCTTTCTTTTGTTCTTACTGGTTTATCATTTGTGGCTTTGTCATTTTGTTCCTTCTTCTTCTCTTCTCAGCCTCTTCACAATGAATCTTCATTTTCCCTCTGACACACTTGTATCTAAATTTCCTTATTTCCTGCCTTTTTTTATTTATATCTGTTGCCTGGTGATTTGATCATGCTGTGGAATACAGGATTAGCAATCTCTGTGTCCTTGGGTGCTGCTCAAGGACACCTGTTCAGCAAAGCACCGTTTTCTTCCCCATTTTAACCCCTTCCAGCGTGGCTGTGGAATAGGAATAAATAACAATACCTTAAATATCCCCAGCGCTGCATTAGCAGGACGTTGTAATCTTCATTCTTCAACAGCTGGCGTGGCCCTTTCTAAGGAGCTTACATGGCAATCTGAAGAATGTGACTCGGGGAAAAAAAAAAATTAATACATCCATCCTCTTTGAACTTTGCAAATAGTTTAGCAGCTGTTCCTGTAGAGATAGCTTCGACTTTGCTGCAGAGTGAATTGCTAATTCAGCCATTAGCATCCAATGGGGTACCTGTCAGAGGAATCCACCCTCAGCTCCAGGTCCTGGCTCCAGAATCCCGTGCCTCAGTGGGAGTTTTTGCCATTAGCAGATCTCAAGCAGAGTTCCCCAGCAAGGTTTAAGAGGGCTGCCTGATTTGAGAGAAATTAGAAGAATTTGAGGGCTAGATTGGAGCAGACTCTGCTAATTCCCTAGGAGGACTTTGCCCTGGCACGGACAACCCGGTCCCAGTCTGTGCCACCCACAGCCCCTCCTCTGCTTCCACAGGGCCACCATGGGCCAGATCTGCTGAACAGCAGGTGACACCAGCCCTAGTGACTGTCCTCTCTCAGGGGGATTTCCTGGGGGTGATAAGCCTGGAGACTCTCCAGAGAAGCTGCTGGTGGGATTCACTCTCCTCTGCCAATTTCTGTTCTTCCCTCTCTGAGCACCTTCCTGTTCCCTGCAGTATTTTGGTGAGGAGGAGGTTGGATTGGAGCCAAGCAATGATGGAGACCACAGAGGTCCATGCCAAGGTGGCAGTTGCAGGAGTTTCTGGAACCAGTTCTTTTTGTCAGCTAATCCAGGCACAAAGCCAAAGTCCTGGGCAGGAGTTTCCATAGGGCCCAGGAGCTGAGAGCAGAGGAATCAAGGAGCTCCCGAGCAATCTGCTGGGTGATCCTCAGGCCAACCCAGAGCTTCCCATCTGAAATGAGCAGAGACTGGGCAAACCTAGCATTTTTAGTTGAGTTTTTGAGTCTGGGGACACAAAGGTACCAGAGATGAGCTCTTGCTCGTGCTTCACCAGGACCAGTTCAGTAATGCTGAGTGACTCTGTGGCCAAATGCAAATGGGATTTTCCCACACAAATGCACGGCCTGGAGAACAACACAGCTCCAGGGATAAAGTCACACTCCAGGGGTAAATTACCCAGCAGAAGAATTGCCTGCTCAGCAGAAAGTAATAGATCACCCATTTAATCAGATCCATCTGCTCATTGAACCCAATCCATCAGCTGCTGGCAGGACACTGCAGGTGTCTGCGGGGGGACAGAGGCATCGTGGGCCAGCTGTAAAGTTGTTTTATGGAAGAGCCACCAGAGGGGAGAGATCTCACGGGAACAGCCATGCTACAAACTTCCCAATTCCAGCTTTGTACCGAGCTGTCAGTGCCAGAGCCACAAGAGGATGCACTTTCCTCCTGCAGCCCCAAAGCCCTGGCAGCGAGGGGCTGGAAAGGTCCAAGCAGTTTGCCCTGGCCTGGAAGAAGGTTTCAGCCTTGAGGGAAGCCATGCACAGAGAGGGATCAGAACACCAGTCCCAAACAAGGCTTCAGGAAAGGTCTGGTGGAGGGCAGGGTAATGATGGGGAGAATATGAGGTGTCAAATCTGCTATTGAAAGCAGCTCCACAAGTGTTACTTTTCTTCTTGGAAAGCAAAATCAGAGGTTTGGAAGGTGAATGGTGTGTGGGTTTCATTGGAGGTTAGGGTTTGGATTTGCCACCCTCCTGTTCCCTTTGGAATTTCCAGTGGATTGTCCTGGGAATATGCTTGTGTCCCTCACATGGAGCGAGGGATGACTTCCACCCCATGAAGTCGAGGCAGTGGAGAGCAGGAATCTCTCAGGATGCTTTAACCGATGGCAATTCCTGCTTCATTACAAGCTTTTCTATTCATTCCCCAAAGGAATTGCTTCACAGCGCTGTGTCTCCACCAGGATAAAGCGGGAACTCTCCTGAAGCCATGCAAGTAGTTCCCACAGCCAGGGTCTTCCCTGTAGGCACCCTCAGGGATGTCGACCTCAGGATTTATAATCCAGACCACAGACTTTATTCTGAAATTGCAGCTTGGATTAGCTGGTTTTAATGGTGGGAGGGACAGAATAAGTCTTGCCCGAGAAGGGGGCACAGAGGAGGATGCAAGGAGGAGCTGGGAAGGAATAAGGATAATGTGCCCATGTTTGCGATTTGCCTTTGCAGAGGCTGGGGTAAGGATGTGTGGAGAGAAGGGTGAATGTGGTGGGAAGGACATGCTTTGAGTCATCTTGTGAATAAGCCGTAAGTCATGGTGATCTCAAACATATCTTGTAGGAAAGTGTATAATGGTTACAAGAAAAACCCTGCAGATTTACAAGCAGAATAAAAACCAAATTTACACATTCGGGAGAAGAAAAAAAAACCCAGTCATGGAATCATAGAAAGAAGGGCAAGGAGAGACTTAAGAGGTCAACCAGACCATACTGATGCCTGAAGTCAGGATCATCTCTACTTAAGCCATTCCTGATGGATGTGTTCCTAATCTGTTCTTAAACCCTCAGTGGTGGAGATTACACATCTCCCCAGGCAATATCTTCCCGTGCTTAATTATCCTTACTGCTCTCAAGGCTTCCCAGTGCTTAGCCAACATTTCCCTTGGTGCAATTTAAGCCTATTTTGCCTCTTTTCCGACATGCAGAGAATCACTCCATGCCTCCTGTGCTACATTGTGGTGGCTCCTCTTGGTCTTCCCTCCCAGCTTTCCTCCTGGAGACCTTTCCTGAACTTCCCATCTCTCTTCTTCTGCTGTTCTACCTCTTTTTTGAAGCAAAACGCCCCAAACTCCACCTGGGATTGCAGCAGAGACCTTCCCACTTGGGGCCAGCGTGCCCCTTGATTTTTTGGGGGAGAGTTTGAGTTCTTCCCCTCATTCCCCAGGCTCGGGAAACAGCGTTCCTGCTGGAGCAGGAGGGCTGGGATGCAGAGGTGAGGGATAACAGCTCCGGCTGTCACTCAGTGCCGGCGCCACACGGAGCCGCTCGTGGGTGTCAGCGGGGTTTGCAATAATTGTCTTCTCTAATTAACTTGTTATCAAACAAGAACATTTCATTACGGTACAATTACTGGCTGCTTTGCTGAGACACAGAGGTGTCAGGATTACGATCCCAACATATGCTTCTTACAGCTCTCATTTTTTTTTGTTTTCATAATCACTAAGCATTTTTACTTCCTCCCCCCCCAACCCGCCCACTCACTTAATGACTAATGAATCCTCCTGCTAATGAATAAAGAAAATAAATCAGTGGGCATGGCAGGTTAGGAAGAAAAACATGCAAAATGTTTTGAGGATCCTTAAATCTGATAAATTGCTTCAAAATTAAAATCCCTGGGAGAAAATGGGATTTAATTAGAAAGTAATGTGGTTTTGTCAATGTTTAAATTAAAATTTTAAAGGTTATAAATGCTGCACTAGAGCTGCCTTTACCCAGAGGATTTGTCAGGAGCTTTGTTCAGATCCCACGTCAGCGTGGTGATTCCCTGGGGACAGGCAGCTCAGTATCCTTGCTGGAGCCCTGTGTGGGTGCAGGGCAGGACTGCAAAATTCCCAAGAGGAGACCCTCAGGATGGTTCTTTACAATGAGGGTGGTGCCACAGGTCGCCCAGAGCAGCTGTGGCTGCCCCTGGATCCCTGGAAGTGCCCAGGGCCGGGCTGGACAGGGCTTGGAGCAGCCTGGGATAGTGGAAGGTGCCCCTGCCCATGGCTGGGGATGGATCAAAATGGTCCCTCCAACCCAAACCATTCTGGGATTCTATGATTAAAACCCAGATAATCCACTGGGAATCTTCCAGAACTTCCAGTTCACCAGAGACACATCAGAGAGCACAATCCCTGAGCTCAGCCCGTCACCCTTCTTGGCAGCCCTGCTTGTGGCCAGGCTCGAGCCAGGGCTGGCCCAGGGAGCACAGAGCCTGGAGCAATCCCCGCTCCCTTCTGCGGAATGAGCCCTTGGCTGCCCCTTCCCAGCCCTGCTGCACCAGAGCCCACCCTGCAGCACATCCCATCGTGAGGGAGATCCCCATGCTCTAAAAGAGACAAGAACAGATGAAGAGTGGCATAAAAAAATGGTTTAGCGGGAAATGCAAGTGATGAGGATGAAGATGGGCACGGACTTTATTGGTTATTTATTTATTTGCATTTAGGTTTAGGAAGTCTCATTTACCTGTCCTCTCACTGTCCAGAAATCGCAGGTTTTTCTCCAGGCAAGTCTTGCTAATAATTAAATTTGTCTCTGTATAGCTCTGAATACTTTATTTTCCCACCATCCCAGGAAAAGAGAAAAATAAAAAGGTAAAACCACTCTTGTATTTTGCTGTTATAGAGGAAAAATAATTAAATATGTTCTCCACAGACCAGCATCCAGCTGTGGCCACTCTTAAACACTGGCCTGAGATGCAGGAATTCCTATTTCATTTCTGTGAGGGCATCAGGTATCACATTCAAGAGCATCCACCAGCTCTGCTGCTTAACACAATAAATTCTGTGGTGCTGTGATGGGCACAAACCTGCTCCGGTGGAAGGTGTCCCTGCCCATGGGCAGGGGGATGGAAGTGGATGAGCTTTAAGGTCCCTTCCAACCCAAACCACTCTTTGATTCTGTAATAAAAGATGTGGAGATTGTAGAGAAAGGTAATAGCTTTTATTAAGGGAACTGATACTGTTTGAAGAAATAGTTACTTTTCACAGGCAAACTCTTCTTCAGGCTGACATTTTGAAAAGTAATTTTGCTCTGAATGGAGCAAATGTAATATTTCCTGAATACCATAAAGCCAAAGACAAACGTAGGGAAATGCTCCATTTCAGAAAATTGCTGTCTGAGACCTCCAGTGTGTCGAGTCAAAACGTTTCATTACAGGACTCACTGTGATTTAGCAATGAAAATAAGGCTTTCAATCCATTTTTAATAGGATTTATCTGCACTGATTTTAAACTCACATTCAGTTCAACTGCTGGAAGGTTACTCTCCCTTCAGAGGTCAGTGTTGGGAGGGAGTCTGCCATGGCCATGGAAATTTGCAGGGGGAATGAGCTAAATCATGGAGCTGTGGGATGGCTGTGGTTGGAAAAGACCTTTAGGATCATCCTGTCCAACTATCAGCCCAGCACTGCCATGGCCACCACGTCCCCAAGTGCCACATCCATAGGTCTTTTAAACACCTCCAGGAATGGTGACTCCACCACTTCCCTGGGCAACCTGTTCCAGGGTTGGGCAACACTTTCCACGAATAAATTTTTCCCAATATCCAACCTAAATCATCCTGGACAGAGAATGTGCCCACAAGGCTTCAGCTTTTCAGTTGCTGAAAGCTGTTGTAGGTTTTAAAGTGGAATTAAATACATGCAAATCTGTTCTAATTGAAATCAGCTTTCAGTGCATTACCTGAAGAAGGCTTTGGGCTTCCAGTAGAAAAGAGGGCTGGTGGGTATTTTTCCTGGGAGTTTCTGCCTTTATCTTGAAATTTGTATTCCATTTCAAAATGCTCCTCTCCTTTACTCAGCTTAATGTGTGTAACCCTGCAGGGACTCAGTGCTGGGGACAGGCTGGATCACACCATTATTTACAGAAGAACTTCACCTCCATGTGGAGGACCAGGATCCAGGCTGGAAGAGGACCAGCACTGTCATGATCAAAAGGCATCTCTTATTATGAGAAAAGATGGGAAAATAAACCATAATTCACCTTGCAAAGGTCCGGGTTTTTTTCCTTCAGGAAGCAAACTCTCCTGGTACTTGCTGCTTCCCTGCAAGCTCCAGCTCACCAAGTCATAAGATGAGGCAAAAATCTCAGCTTTCTTAAGATGAGAAAGCAGTTCCCAGCTGCAGTCCAGACTGCAGGGAAGAGCTGGAGTTTTGAGCTCTAAAGAATTAATAGTGGGAAATCCAAGAAAACAAATGGACAGTTTAGGAATTCTGACTGTCTCACATGCTTTTAGGCTGGCCATCATCACAGAATCATAGAATGGGTTGAGTTGGAAGGGATTTTAAAGATAGTCCTGTCATTTGAGGATTTTGGCTTTTGTCTTGCTCTTCCAAGAGCCTGGATTGCTCTTTACTCTGCGTCCTGTTGGGAAGGGATTTCACTGTGTTCACCCTATAAAATCAGACTGTATCCCTTATAAATACCTGTCTAAACACACAGACCACTCTGACCAGAGACACCTCCAGAAATCCCAGCATGGTCCAATCCTGGGTCTTCATTTTCGTGGTTCTGCATGAATTCCTCTGCAGCAGAATTGAGTTTTTCATGCACACAGCTCCGCTGAAGGGGTCTCCCACTGAGCAGGTGGCGTGCAGCCAAGCCCAGCAGCTCCCCCTGTCCCCTGTATTAATGATCATCCATTCCTTGCTCCTTTCAGGCCTACAAGAGGAAAACAGAAGCTGCCAAGAAGGAGTACCTGAAAGCCCTGGCCGCGTACCGGGCCAGCCTCGTCTCCAAGGTACAGCCGCGCTCACGGACGGGTTACAACTCACACGAGCCTCCAGGGGGGAGCAGATCTATCAGAAATGCTCTGTAACTGTGATATCAGAACTGATAACAGCATTAGCACCTTCCCAAGGGGCTGCACGAGGAGCTCTGCAGCGTGGTCAGGGCAGGAGCTGGGCTGCCATCTGCCTTCAGCACCCTGCAGTGAGGCCCCACTTTGGATGGGTTCAGCAGCAGGGGAGGTTTCAGCAGTGTCCCTGTGTGGGGTGAAGGGGTTCCTGCTGCCTGTCCCCACTGTGCGTTGTCTGCTTTCAGGGTGTGAGTGCAGCGAAGGGGTCAGGAGGGCAAGGTGACACCAGGGACTGGCCTGGGAAAGGTGACACCCAGTACTGCGCTCACTGGTACCAGCATCCTGCTGCACCCTGCTCCATGTACTTGGGTCATCCCACCTGCTCAGGACCCCAGGTGTTGCTTCTGCTGTGCATGCTCAGCCTAGACCAGATTTTTAGGGAGTTTTAGGGAGTTTTTAGGGGAGTTTTATGGAGTAAGACCCATAACTGTGGGTTGATGAGGTGTGAGCACATGGGTGCTTACCACGCTGCAGCCAGGCCAAACCCAGAGATCCCATTCCAGGGCCTGACAGTGACATTTCAGAGCATTTCAGGCTCAGACAGGAACTCCCAGTGCTGCAAGACCACACTGGGGAGCAATGATGGGCAATGATGGGCCCAGTCTCCTAGATGTGGATGCCCATCCCAAGGGACCTCACAGCTTGCCCTCCTCCACACCTCCAGAGCGGGGACACAGGCACTCACTGCCTGGGAATTTGGGGTGGCTCTTGTGGAGCTCAAAATCTTCCTGGCTCAGGGATAATGCTGCCCTTGGGTAGCGAGTGGTCCCCCTTCAAGGCTTCTCCTTGATACCACACCACATCCTCAGAGCCTGATCATCACATTCAGCTGCCTTGGGAAATCATGTGATCTCCCAAATCACCCCTCCTCTGCAGGATCCATGTGGTGATGGTGAGCTGGAAAGGCTCAGAGCCCCTGTGTGGACCAGCAGCTGCCATCTTCTCAACACAACAGCATCAAGGACAGAAAAAGGGGATGGGAAGGACTTACTGAGGTTTTAAAACTCTTGTTGGTTCCCCCTGGAAGCCTCTGAAGGTCCTGTCTTGAATGTGCCTCTCAGCAGTATGGGTTAGGAGTCATGGAAGGCATGGCATTCATGGAGGCACGTGCTCTATGGCTTTGGTTTTTTCCCAATTGCTCTTCTGCAAAACTTTGTTTTGAGCAAAGCAACACAGTGTGGCCCTGGCTGCTGGGTGAGAAAGGATCAGGAGTATCATTACAGGACCCTTCACAGGACAAAACCATCTTGTCCCACCCAGAAAATTTCCTCCTGTCCTTCTCTTCTTCCAGTCAAAATGATGCCATGTTTGTCCCATGCATTTTAGACCCACCAGGGCTGCAGGAATGCACAGGATGGGGAAAGCAGAGGGTTTATAGACCCAGCTGTACTCTGTTGGAAGCAGGAGGGGTTTGTCACCCACCCAAAGCCGTGAGCTGCTGGTGGGCAGTTTGCCTCTGCACTGGTTCACTCCCCCTGATGCTCCAGGCTCTGCCAAAGGCACGGTCGAGTTACTGGGCTTTAGTTTTCCAGCTACGGATGCTGCACCCAGCCTGTGGCCCCCCAGCTGCTGCAGGGCTGGGAGCTCACGTGCTGGCAGGTGGGAGAGGAGCAGCATCCATGGGGAGCTCGCCTGCACGGAGGGATATCTCGGGGTGCATATTGACCTTTCCTCTTTTCCTTCCTCACCACCTCTCTCTCTCTTCCCCCACAGAGCTCTGCCGACCAGGGGGAGACGAAAAGCACCCAGAGCAACCCCCCTTCCAAGATGATCCCCCCCAAGCAGCCCATGTACCCCATGCCTCCGCAGGCTTCCTCCCCCTACCCCGGCCTGGGCTCCTTCCTGTCCCCGTCGGACCTGCAGAGCTACCGCGGGCACCCGCACGCCGGGCTGTCCCGGACACTGCCCGCCAAGCCCCTGCTGCCCAGCATCAGTGCCTCCCCACCGCCCTCCTTCCAGATCAGCCCCCCGCTCCACCAGCAGCTGTCCTTGCACCACCCGCAGAGCTCGCTCCTGCCCCAGCCCCTCAGCATGCAGCAGGTCCCCCAGCAGCCCCTCCTGTCCCCCCCCATGGCACTACAGGTACAGCCCCCCATGAACGCCTCGCCTCCCGGCCAGCAGGTGCGTGCTCGGGCTCGCTTGGGTTTGGGCTTCCTGGGTGTGGGTGTTGTCCCCAAGGGAGTCTTCCCAGAGAAGGGAATGGAGCCCCAGGAGGGGCTGGGGGAGCTGGGAAGGGGCTCAGCCTGGAGAAAAGGAGCTCAGGGGGGACCCTGTGGCTCTGCACAACTCCCTGCCAGGAGGGGAGAGCCGGGGGGGTCAGGCTCTGCTCCCGGGGAACAGGGACAACACAAGAAGTAACGGCCTCAAGTTGTGTCAGAGAATGTTTAGATTGAAAATGAAGGAAAATGTCTTTGTTGAAAGGGTTATCAGGCAGTGAAATAGTTGCCCAGAGAAGTGGTGGAGTCACCATTCCTAGAAGCATTCAAAAAATGTGTGGATGTGGCACTTGGGGACAGAGTTTAGAGGTGGGCTTGGCCGTGCTGGGTTAATGGCTGCACTCGATGATCTTGGAGGTCTTCTCCAACCTAAATGATCCTGACTTCTCCAGCACAGGGATTGGGCTTTAGCTCTGCACAGCGAAAGGGGCTTCTGTAATTTGGTGATAGCATTATAGGGGATCCTCACAATCACCCACTGGGGTAAAAGCTATTGCTGAGGGCAGCATTTTATGAAACATCATTCCACATAGTTTGTGAATAAAATATAAAAATAAAAAAAAAATCCCTCCATTGCCCTAATTTGGCTATTTTGGAAAAAATCATGTTCTTTGCCAGGTAATTATCATGAATCTGGTTTCTATACATTGCCTAATGGATATAAATTTAATTAAACCCATCCCAAAAAATGGAGAAAACTGATCAGCTTTCAGCTAAAGCAGCCCCTCAGTGTCCTTGCTGAATTGCCATGGTGGCAGCTCGTGGGAACAGTGTTGGTTGTGTGGCTGTCCCCTGTTCCTGAACGCTGGGGTGGGGAGCCCAGCATTGCACAGGAGTTGAGCTGCACTGGACACTGGCTTTGGTGGCCCGACTGCAAAAAACCCACAGGTTCTTGTGGCTGTGTGCCCTCCACAGCCATTCCCAGCCCCAAGGAGGGAGGTCCTGACAAAAAGAGCAGGGAAAAGGGATGTCAAATGCTGCTTTGACACCGTGGTCTGGGCTTGGATCCCCTCTGCCCCTGGGCTCCTCCCATGCTCTGAACTCACAGGTTTTGGGGACAATGCCTGTAAAGGTGATTATGCACTATTATTAAATGTGCAGTTCTCCTGCTCTGTATGCTCCTGTAACCCTCCTTTTCCTCTCCACCCCGCAGGACTTCTCCCATATTTCGTCTGAGTTTCAGAACAGTGTTGGACCCCGTTCGCCTGGCGCATCAAACCCTCCGGGAAGCACTGAGTGGGACAACGACTACCCCAGCAGGGAGTGTGGGGTCAACCACTGCAGGCCAGTAGACAGAACAGCTCACAGCCAGTGCACACCTGGGCTGTGACAGTGACCAACAGCTCAAAGTCTGCCCTAAAATGTACAGCCAGTAGTGCTCAGGGGAGCTCAAGGCTCCCTCATCCTCGTAGGCTCACTGAAGTGATGCTGTGGAAGAAGGTAGCTTAAAAATCATGGATAAATTCTTCACTGGACATTAAAAGATTTTTTTTTTAATTTATTTTCATTCCATGGAAGGTTAGACACTTTTCTTTCTGGAGCAGTACACCCAGCAGAGTTCCTGGAGGTTTGAAAGGAGCCATGCCCATAAGGCCAGGCCTCAATGTACTTAAAGAGTCTTATTAAAAAGTTGGAGAACAACTAATTGTGAAGGCAGATAGTGATAGGACAAGAAGGAATGGCTTTAAACTGAAAAAGAAGAAATTTAGATTAGATGTGAGGCAGAAATCCTTTCCAGTGAGGGTGGGCAGGCCCTGGCACAGGGTGCCCAGAGCAGCTGTGGCTGCCCCTGGATCCCTGTAAGTGCCCAAGGCCAGGTTGCACAGGGCTTGGAGCAGCCTGGGACAGTGGAAGGTGTCCCTGCCCATGGCAGGGGGTGGATTGAAATGGGCTTTAAGCTCCCTTCCAACCCAGACCATTCTGTGATAAGCAATGTTCTTCTGTTCCTAAAGCAATTGCTCTTATCACCGAGGCCACAGCCTCCCATAATTGTCTGTACCAGTAGGACCCTTACCATTCCTGGGGTTAATGTACAAATCCTCAATCCTCCCGAGCCACAAAGTGCTCCATCCCCCTGCACCATGCAGGAAACCCCACTGGCATCTGCACAGATCTTCCCCTTATGCCCTGCAAGCTCTGGCATGGCTGTGCCAGCATGAAGGTCCCTTTAATGCTGCTTGGATTCCCCAATAAATGAAAACATCAGAGTAGTCTTAAAGCTGGGGAACAGGGAATGTGTTGGAGCCAATTCCAACCTCTGCCTCACCCACTGCTCTTGGCTCAGCTCTGATAGTTTGGAGGCTCTGCTGTGCTCTGTAGGACATTTCCCGGGATTCTCTGTGGGAGCAGGTTGTACAGCAAGATGGATATGGTCAGAGTATTGATTTCCTTCAAGTGCTGGAACATGGTGCTTTCACCAGAAATAATAACCAGCTCCCAGGCTTTTCAGAGCACGGCTCCTGTTTGTGCCAGCAGAGCACTTACAACTGCTGGGCTGGGCACAGACTGTACAGACATTCATTTCTTCCCGGGAAATAAATAACTGCCTGATCCATTAGAATATCCCTGCTGTCTGCCTGCCCGAGGGGGCTCAGGGACATGGATAGGTCTGACCTTTGCATGCTCCTCCCTGAAGTCTCCGCAGACAGCCTGAAAGAAAGAACATGATCAGGACCTGGTTGTAAAAGTCACTTCACGTATTGTGGGCAGAACGCTAAAGGTGCTTGGGGGGTTGTGGCGCATGGATCCCAATTTCCAGAGGTGCTGGGCAGATCCCAGGAATGAACTCCCCTAGAAATAAGCATCACTTCTTAAGGAATCAGCTGGGAAAACATTTGATGCCCTCTGCAAACGCCACTGCCTGGGCCCCATGCAGAAAGCCCAGGACAGGTGAAAGGTTCCCGTAGCAGCAGGGACTGAGTTCTGTGTTGCTAAAACAAGCTCTGTGACATCTGGCTGGAGTGCCACACTGTAAACAGAGGGCACATGCAATTCATGATCAAAGCTCATGCATTTCATGCCTTTGTCACAGCAGAAATATCAAATTTCATGGGTTTATCACAGCTTCCTGGAAAAAAAAAAAAGTCATTCTAAAACCAGACAGATTATGCAGAGACTTCCAGATAATTATTAGAGTAGATTATAGCAAGGACCTCAGATGGATAGAGATCAGTCCTGCAGAAAGTGCTTAGTGCACTGAAAAATATCATAGTGTCTGCTGAGGAAGGAGCCATCTCCTGTGACTAAAGGCACAGGAGGTGCTGGCAGCCAAAAGTTGGGTTGTTCTCATTTACTGTAAGGCCTGGTGTGCCAGCAGTGCCCTCACCTCCTGCTTCTGCTGCCCTCAGTGTCCCCTCTGCATCACCTGGAGCATTCCCAAACATCTGTAGGGCTGCAGCTCCCTGTGCCTCAAGTTTGCTCACAAGCCAAGAAAAGAGATGAAAATGATCTGGATCTCCTCATCCAGGGCAAGGAAGGATGGGACAAGGGGGACCGGCTTCCCACTGCCAGGGGACAGGGTTAGGTGGGATTTTGGGAAGGAATTGTTCCCTGTGAGGGTGGGCAGGCCCTGGCACAGGGTGCCCAGAGCAGCTGTGGCTGCCCCTGGATCCCTGGCAGTGCCCAAGGCCAGGTTGGACAGGGCTTGGAGCAGCCTGGGACAGTGGAAGGTGCCCATGGGTATGGTGCCACGAGATGAGCTTTAAGGCCCATTCCCACCCAGCCCACTCCAGGATTCCATGGTCTTCCTGACTCTTCTGCTTTCTCCAGTGCACTTGGTACAGATTTCCAAAGTTGTCATTGGGCTCCTCCACAGCACCTTGTCATTAGCTGGGTCGGTCCAACTCTCAACAGATCTTGGGCACAGCAGTGATAAAGAGACGTCTCCATGTGTTTGGCTCCTCAGTGCTGCCCTAGGTTTATCTGGGAAGTCTCTGGATCATAAATTGGCCCATTTCAACCTCAGAAATTCATTTGGCTTAATTGCAATTAAAGCAGTACTGTGAGGAGCAAAATCTGGCTGGAAAGAGAGGGATTTTTCCTTGATGGGATGTGACTCAGCTGTAGAGTCCCAGATTCCTGGAAGAGAGGATTGTCCCAACCTCCCCAGCACACAGACAGCCCTGCTGGGTTATGAATTTTATTTCATGTCAAACCTTGATATTTCTTTAGCTTCCAACATCTGTTGGCACTGGGTTAGCTGGGGTAAAACCTCCCTAGCCTTGTTTTCTTTTGTGTTTGTCATCCAGATAACTTCTGAAAAACTGACAAGGTTGTCTTTCTCTCTGTCCTTCTCTATCTAGTAAGGGAACTGCTGTAGGGATTTTTGTTTCCCAGCCTATCCTTGCTAGTTAAAATGCCATCAAATGACACTTCTTCCCTCATGGCCTGCAAATTCTGGGATCCTGTGAGCAGACACTCCTTAGTTCATAACTCAACCATGCTAGAGAGAGAGTTTTAAATGTTTCTTACTTCCTGCTCTCCCTATTCTTAATGATTTTTTGCTTACTGACTTCCATCCAATTTTCCTGGCTCTTTCTGGGCTGAAGCCCAAGCTGTCCTAGATTGTGAGCAAAGACATGGGGAGCATTTCTCAGCTCCTGCTTGGTGTTTGACTATCACTTCCCACAAGCGACTGCAGCACACAATTTCAATGCTTTTTTTGCCACCACATCACAAACTCCTTTCCTAGTCCCCTGTCTCCCTCACCTGACAGCCTGATTCTGGCACTTGCTCTTTCCCAGGCACTGAATTCCTCTGTTT
The DNA here is from genome assembly GCA_013397315.1 of Donacobius atricapilla. Taxonomy (NCBI): domain Eukaryota; kingdom Metazoa; phylum Chordata; class Aves; order Passeriformes; family Mimidae; genus Donacobius; species Donacobius atricapilla. The sequence goes on along the minus strand of WBMY01007072.1, from coordinate 225,091 downwards.
CACACTGACTTTCTCCAAGGGAGCTGCCTCACGTGCAAATCTTTCTTAATCCCTAATTTAATCTCAACTCCTCAAAGCACCTCTCTTGTTTTTTCTGCCTTGTTTTCTGATTACAACTCTCTCCACACCTTGTTCAGGGGTGGTGTCCTTTCCATCCTAAAACATTCTATGATTTACCTTTGTCCCCTCACATTTAGGTATTTTGGGGATAACACTGAACTGGATTCGCCTTTCTGTGTCCTTCCTCTCATTTGCAAGGCACGGATTAGGTTCTTTTTGGCTGTCATCCTTTAGCAACTTTTACCCCCCTCTTCCCACTCTCCTTTAGGCTAAAAGATGGGACACTGTCCATTACACCTTGTCCAGGAAAAAAAAAAAAAACAAACATGTATAGCCACTAGATCCAGACATTTATAATCTCCCTAATTCCTTCCAACAATGAAGTGATTCTCTCCAAAGCAGGGAATTTTCCAAATCAGGAGCTAAATGGACAAACACTATAAAAAGGCAAAGATAACCCATCACAACTGCACTTAGTTTGGATTCAATTATTTATGGTAATACTTTGTAATGAACTGGGAAATGTTCTGTAGCATGTTGTGTAAAATTAATGAAGTTTTAAGACTGGAATACCTCACTGCTGCTCAGTGGCATTAAGTCTTTTCAGAGTGCAGGAGGGAAGACTCTGCATTTTAAATGCAGATTATAAAATGTGGAAATTAGCAGGGGGTGGGCTCTTGACTCTATCAGAAGACAGCTCTATCAAAAACAGCCCTGCTTTGCTGTCTGCCCCTTCCCTGTTATTCCACTCACAAACACACCCACACCAGAACCTCCCAAGAATTTCTTCACCACTTTCTAAGGTGAAGATGTCTTTGTGGAGCTGGTGATGTTTCCATCGTGTATGTGCAGGTGACAAATCCCACTGAAAGTCTGGGATCTCAGAGCAAAACCTCCACAGATCATCACAGCCAGGGGAGAGGAACTTCAGCCCTTCTCTCCCTACTATGTCCCAAAAAACAGTGTCTAGGCTCCCTCTTTGGGCTCTCCTTATGTAGTGTCAGAATGAGCACATTTGATCCAAAATTCGCTCTCTAAACCTCCAGGGCTCAGCCTGAGGTGTGGTGAGGGGATGCTGGCCCTGGGGCTGATCCCAGGCAGAGCATTCCAACATCCTGTGCTGGGGCCTGCAGGGACACCCAGAGCTGGCCCTCCCCGCAGCCCCACCAAGAGCAGCCATTAAACCGGAGGAAGAAACTGATGTTGTATTCTTTATAGCTGAAATTCAGGAAGAAATAAAATTGTACCCAACTCTTACCCTTAAGGGGACCTTCTCACTCTCTACAACTACAGCCTGAAATTTAGGGTTAGAGTTAAGGTTACCCCCTAGGGCTAGGGTTAGGTCAGGGCTACCCCTGAAAGGGGGTGTAGGCAGGTGGGGGTCAGGCTCTTCTCCCAGGTGACAAGGGACAGGACAAGATGAAACAGCCTCAAGTTGCACCAGAGGAGGTTTAGATTGGGTATTTGGAAAAAAATCTACAGGGAAAGAGTGGCCAAGCATTGGAAGAGCTGCCCAGGGCAGTGGTGGAGACACCACCCCTGGAGGGCTTTAAAAGCCATGTGGATGTGACACTTGGGGACGTGGTGTGGCAGTGCTGGGAGAATGGTTTGACCTCATCTTAGAGAGCTTTTCCACCCTAAATGATCCTGCTGTGGCCCCTCTGTGTGTAGCCCACGCTGTGTTTTGTGCCCTTGAAGCCTTTTTCAACCCAGAAATGAAACAACGCGTACTTTTGAGATAATATTCGTATAGGAGGTGATATGAAAGCTGGTCCTTACTGGAGGCCTTCAGGGGCAGGTACAGAAAAATGTCCACAAAAGCTCACCCCCTACGGGGGTGCAGACAGTTTTATAAGTTCGGTTAATTATCATAATTGACAAAAAGCACCAATTAGGAACACAAGTGGTGATGCAATTCCCCCCCAACCCCCCGGGGTCAATCCCCTTCTAAGTCTTACCCCCCTCACATGGGAC